>CM037877.1:175976949-176560634 GCA_021292165.1 Shinisaurus crocodilurus | reverse complement strand
CTCCCAGCATTCTCCTGCCAGCATGGCTGGCTGGGAAATGCTGGGAGTTGTAGGGTTTTTTTCTGTCCATACATGAATAGGTTTGCACCCTTAAAGCACTTTAAGCAGTTTGGTTAATTCTGACTTCTATATAGGCCTTAGTCAATCAATCAAGAAAGATATTTGATTGTGTGCTGTTCACAATATGAAGCATACACATGATACACATGGAATTACACAGTTTGTGCTCTAGTGGCACTAGTGATGACAAGGCTATTAGCCTTGTCCAAAATTCACTGACATCATAAAAAGATATTATATTGAGATCCTCAATCAAGCATTTAGAATAGCCTCTCTTTCTTTTTTCTTGTCCCTCACATGAGTCCTCTTCCTGCCTTAGTTGTCTGTTTTGTAGTTTGTATTCTTTTAGCTCGCAGAAACATAATTCATTCATTAATTAATTTTTCTACAGTGCTCTAAGAGGCATGGTGCATTGCAAGATAAGCTGCAACAAGTCAAAGTAAATATATACATGCTGAATCATGTGCAAGGTGTTTTGTTTTGTTTTTGTTCCATTTGCTATGAAAAGGGTAAATCTTATATGCAGTCATTGATGGCAACTTGCATTTATTTCAGCATTCTGTATTTTTTTTTCCTATTTAATTGCTCTCATGTGGCTCATCAGGATTTCCAAAAGAACACTGCCAGCAATCACACTGATGTATGCTGTCTTGAAGTTAGTTAATATTCTAGAGCTGGAAATATCTGTTGAATATTA
Source organism: Shinisaurus crocodilurus (assembly GCA_021292165.1). NCBI lineage: Eukaryota > Metazoa > Chordata > Lepidosauria > Squamata > Shinisauridae > Shinisaurus > Shinisaurus crocodilurus. The sequence goes on along the minus strand of CM037877.1, from coordinate 176,559,877 downwards.
AGATTCAGCATAGTTGTCTCATTGAAATAATCAGCAAAAATTAATTTAAAGCTGTTATTTTCAGCTGCAGACATATGGCTATGATTCTCATTAGAGGCTGGCCAGGTGCATGGGAATAATGTCAAGCAAATATATCGCTAGCATCATTTGTTTTGGAACAAAGAGCTTCCTAGCAATTCATGTATATGGCCAATGAATTTCTCGTTTGAATTTATACTTTTTTCATCTTTAACACTTCTAGACTTGTTAAATTACGAATATTGGAATTACGAGAGAATCACTTGAAAACTCTACCAAAGTAAGTGCCTATGTATTTTAGCTACTTGAAATGTTCAAAGAATTTTTTTCTCTTCCATTTAGAATTGTGCTGGTTTGCTGAGTAATTCCCATTGCAACTTGCATTTTATAATTTTTGGGAAATTATTCATTTTGGAGGTATCTTTTAAATCAACAATAATAATGACTCTAAATCGTAAGCATTCATTGAGGAAAAGGCAGATAAACATTAGATTACAACACACACATTCTGATGTATGCTTAACATTTAATTTGATAAAGAATTATGCATGAGAGCTCAACCGCTGGAAAAAATATGCATCATACAGAAATGTTTTTCTTGAATGGAACTATCTACCCACAACTGGTTAAGGAAATCCCAACTTACAAAACAACCTTAGTGTTTTGCCCATACACTTAGGATACACTTGCTATTGTGAATGTCTAGGTTGGCATTTATTTTTCTTATTATTCTGCACTGCTGCAGACTTAATGCCATCACTCTCTAAATCAGTGTTCCCCAACTTGTTGCCTTCCAGATTTTTTACTACAACTCCCAGCGTCCTTGACCATTGGCCATGCTAGGTGGGGCTGATGGGAGTTGGACTATAAAACATCTGGAAGCCATCAGACTGGGGAAGGCTGTTCTATGCCTTGGTTAGGAGTAGGCAACTTTTTCTTCGCTACCCATCTCCGATTCAAATCCCCCACTCCCACACTGGATTTAACTTATAACTTGTGCACAGGCAGGATCATGGTTAGCACTAACCAAGTTCTCCCTTAATGCGGGTCTGCACAAACCAGCTTCAAACCAGTCCAGAGTTATTTATCATATCTATCTTATTTACAGTGCGAGGCTACATCTATCTTATCTACAATGTAATGAAAATCAGTTCTCTAAATCTGATTTTCTGAATTCACTGCCCTCCATGAATTTGTAATCCTGTACAGTTAAACACTCTAGTTGATATTGGGTTCATGCTCACCAGATACATGAATGAATGAAGCTGCCATGTACCGAGTTGAACCTTTGATCCATCTGTCACAGTATTGTCTACTCTGACTGATGGCAGCTCTCCAGGATCTCAGGCAGGGTTCTTCCCCAGCCCTTCTATCTGAGATCCTTTTATTAGACATACCAGGGATGGAACCTGGGGCTTAATGCATAGAAAGCATGTGCTGTGCTATTGATCTGTGGCTCCTCCCATGTTGGACATTCAGGTCAATAAATTTACATTTGATACCCACTACTGTAGTTCTGTAATTTACCTCAGTTCAAAATCCATTCATTACACCTGAACCAACCCTGAATTATTTGCATCCCAAATGGCAAAACTATTTGGCTTTGCTGCATCTTTCTCTCCCTAGATAATACCGTTTCTGCTGTTAATCACATCTCTATAAAATTTTCATTAGCTGTATGATGTATAGCTGCGGGTACACTTAGATGCTGTTTATAAGGACCTCCAGGTCACATTTGTGCAAACTTTTCTAGGCCAGCAGTAGACATGCAGTGACTTATATTCTCAACAGGAACATTAATATTAAAATAGTGAAGCTCTTTCTTAAAGTGTATGATTTGGATTTCCCACCCATCTGCTTCAGTATGACTATCATTTTGTTAGTATATCCATCATAGATAGAAAAAATATTTCTGGTTTGGGAAAATATAACTCCAAAAACATTTATCTCTGCATTCCGTTACAAAAGGAGGTTTTGATATATCAATAAAGAGTGAAAACATGCATGATTTGATTCCGGGATGAAATAAGGCCCGGGATGAAATAAGGCCCTTTGTGCTTTATACATGTAATGTTTTCCATGCAGGAAAACTGGTTTACCGTACTCATTGAAGTTGGTGGATTGCAGATGGTCTATAGAGGGAACTACCACAAGGTGTATGCTGCAGTCTCTTATATCAAGCCTTTTGGAGAATTATTTAGAGATTTATTATTATTAATGTTGTTGTTATATTTGCAATGGGCAGCAATAGACTGACAAAGTATCTATATAATGTACATACTAATTATATTTCCCCACCTCCCCAATATATTCTGTCCAGATGCAATATTAGTCCAGTTGCCAGTGTCCTATGAGAATGGTTAGGAGATCTATTTAAATATAGAACTTGCTCCCCCTCCACCAAACCTGCTTTTAAGTCCCACACTTACCAAAAATACTGTTGTTGGTTTTTTTAAAACAACAACAACAAAGAGAATGTAGCTAGAAGAAAACCAGTGTATGCTCATGTGCCTTAAGAAAGCTATCTGGATCAGACGGGCAGGTAGCAGTTGAATAATTGCTCTCTATATTTGATAGGAGTGGGGTTACCAGCTCTTCTTTTAAACCTAAATAAGCTCAGTCACCTGTTCTGAGGTAAAGGTTTTTGGGGAGTTATGCTAGGTATCCCTTCTCAAGAGACCAGCACTGCATTGGTATTACCCTACATATTCTGTTGGATAAGGGGGTATAACAAGGTCTAACAGACAATTGACTCATTTGTTAGAGGAAAGAGCACCGCAGTTCAGTTCAGGTGATGCCTCCTCACCTGAAATGTCAGTGCTGTAATAGCACTGTGCTGATATGGCGCTGATCATCTTCTAGGCAGGTTGGAAAGGCTCCCTGCTCTTTCCCACATTACCTGACAGATGATGGGATCATTTGTTGGGTAGGAAAAGGGTGATGGATGTCCAGATGCTCCTCAACAGTGCAGTTACGTCAGTTATAATTCTTTGGAGGAAAGGGTTGCTAGAATGTTGCCCCAACAGCTCAATGTCCATATGGAGGAAAAATGGGGGAGCACGGTTTTCAACATGCACAGGATTGTGCTGGCTGTTGCTACTCTTGGGCTGCTAAAATTGCTGCTCTTTAGCAACTAAAATTCTGAGCGCAACAGTGACCATGTCATTTGAAAAGGGGAAAGGAAGGCGAGAGATCAACAACTGCAGCATTTGTGCAAGTGGGGTGTCAAGGTGGATACAGGTGAGAGGGTGTGTTTGTGGGTGAAAAGTTTATCTGCTGCTACAACTGTTGTTATTGCTACCCCGGTTACTATATTTTGCAAAACAAAAAACGAAACAACAACAACAAAAAATCCTACTGCAAGCATCCCCAGAAGAGAGTACTTAAAGGTAACTCTGTACTATTCTGTGCTAATTACAGAGGGGGTATAGAAAACGTATCCCCATGAATCTGAGGCAGTAGTAGTAATAGTAGGCATATTCACTGTCAACAATGGCAGGCTTCTAATTGGTTCTTACAATATTTATGTTTATTATTTATTATTATATTTTGTTAATCGCCCATCTGGTTGGTTATACGGCTATAAGGGAGTATACCAAGGTCTAACAGGTCACCCGATGTTCAGTCTGTACCACTTATACAGAGAGTATAAGTAGCTAGAAAAGCCAGTAAGTTACATTTAGGGGAGAAAGGTATTTATCTTCAGTCACTAAGGTTAGGTTCAGTATGAAGAGTTTGCTAAAAGGACGTTACTAATTCATGGAAAATGTGGTTTCCAAATTACTCTGCTGGGGACATGCATCTGAGGATTATGTTGCTTGGGTGCAGCTCAGTATTGATTAAAAACAATGGAAAATGTTTTTTGAATTGACTATTAGATATTCATGGATTTCATGATACCTTATGAAAGGTGCTGGTCTGAAAAACGTTTTGCTGAAAGAGCGGAAGCTAAAAACTTTGTCATTGGATTTCAAATCAGGACAGGAACTTAAATGGTCTATATGAGTTCCTGAAGTGCAGACCCATTTACTTTGGGATTTTTCCATTCACTTGATGGGAACTTGCAGGAGTAGAAGACACATCATCCCTCCCATGGAACCATCACTATTTTTAGGCTCTCTTGTAATTTTATTATTTTAATTTCATATTGAAATTGAAAGTTGAACTTGCTGTAAGATGCAGTTTGGCTATATAATAGAAGGGTGTGTGTGGCTGCTGGTGGCCCACAGCTCCTGGTAACATTTGATGAAAGAAACACATAATATGTTCGGTTTGCCCACCAGATATAAATGACAACTAATGAATTGGAGCAGGGCAGAGAAATGCTGAATGTGATTATGACATTTCTTGTGTTTCTTCTACTGGTAAACTATGTGAGAAGGTAGTGGGTTGGTGGCAGTCTCACATCTCCCATAATATGTACATAGGCTGCGTGAAAACCTACAGGGTCAAAATCTGTTTTATTCAGGAAGATTATATTGAGCATTATAGTGCAAAATGTATGTTTGATGTACTAAGAGTCTCTATTTCATGTATGCTTGGAACATTGTCCTGTGAGATGACCTACAATGCTAATAATGAGAACATCACTTTGTAATAAAGTCGGATTGCATTATGGGAGGAGAAGGGAGTCATATCTTTTTATATCGGCTGTTCAAATTCCTTTAAAGGTTGGCTTTTGGTAGTGAACCTTCTGATAACTCTAGGATTCACTAGCATTGGGATGGGACAGTTGTATGATTGCTTTCTTTTCTTGTACTTCATATAAGAAAATTAAACACACTTGCCAAAAAAAAAACCTAGTTCCAGATCCTTGCTGCTCTGTGTGTTGGCAACTATCATCCTGATGCTTCAACCAAACATTTGGCTTAACTGTATAATAATTATTGAACACATAAACATTTAAGTATATCCTGTAAATAGCATAAAAGTTCCAAGTTTACAGTTTCGTTGAGCAGTGTGTATCCATGCAACTCCCTATTGAAGAGGAAGGTTCTTACTATAATATATATATACATATATATATTTAAGTAATGCTAACTTTAAAATGGCTTTTTATGCAAGGCATATATTCATTTTTCATACATTTTAGTATGTCTAAAGCATTAGTTGTAGATTAAATGTGCATTTTTAATATTATCTTAACTGGAACTTCTTGTGATTGCATGTTCAGTGCCGCTAATTTGATTTGTCTGCATAAACCTATAGCTCTTGCCTTCAGACGGTCATCCTGATTCAGTCATTTATTTTAAGAGGGGGGGCTCTAGTGCCCACATGAGTTCTTCATAAGACACCTATGTTTGAATCAAAGTATTCTTCTTCAGGAGCAATTGAACAGTTGTCTTTAGAGGAACTGTTTTAACAGCCTTAAGTGCAATCCTTTGCATATTTAGACATAAAATAAACAGTCCTACAACTCCCAGGATGCCCCAGTCAGCCATGCTGGGAGATGTAGGACTTTTTTCTGTTTAAACATGCATAGGATTGTGCCCTTATACACTAACTGATAAAGAGGGAAGTAATCTGGTTGTGGTCTAGAGAAGAGACAGTGGGTGGAGAAAGAGGTTCCTTTCAGGAAGCTGCTTTTTCTTTCTAAGAAAAGTATGTCAGACCTCTGTTGTATGCATTTGTTCTGGCTGACAAGAACATATTACTCCAGTTCTCTATGAAATTACACTGGTTACCATTGAAGTCTGGCCCGGTTCAAAGTGCTAACATTAACATTCAAAGCCCTAACGGTTTGGGGCCATCCTGTATGTGCCTACCCAAACCCTGAGATCCTCTTCGGAGGTCCTTCCCAGAGAGCCCCCTCTAAGAAGCTATGAGGGTGGCTACTAGGGGAAGGGCCTTTTCAGTTGTGGCTCCCCATTTGTGGAATAAGCTCCCAAAGAGGTGTGCCTGGCGCCCACCCTCTATTCTTTTAGGTGCCAGGTGAAAACCTTTTTATTCTCCCAATATTTTAACAGTTAGATTTTTATTCCCATTTTTATTATCACTACTGTACCTCCGGACTGATTCATTTGCCTGCTCTTGTTTTATTGTATTATATTATATTGTGTTTGTATTTCTATAATAATGATATTTTTGGTTTTAAGATGATTGTTTTTATTCTGTTTTTTTCTTTTCTTGTAAACCATCCAGGGAGCCTTTTGGCTGATGGGCGGTGTAGAAATATATTAAATAAATAAATAATACTAAATAAATTTGTCTGTAACAGGTAGGTAGCCCAGAATCTACACACAACTCTAAGTGAATATGACAAGATTATTTCCCAGATGATTATATTTGTATAATTTGACAGAAAGACTTTCATTAAGACCCTCATCTGTTTTGAGATAATATAATGTAATTTGTCACCTAGTCAATTGAGTTGCTAACTTGAGCCAAAAAATCCCCCACTACAAATGGTTGAAAAAGCTACACTTCGACTCCTATTCAGAGAAGTTTTGTTTTGTTTAAGCTGGTTTCAACTAACTTGCCTCCATTTTCACTGGAACTTTAGATACACTTAAGTTGTAGTTATATACATACTTAGGAGTGAGTTATTTATTTATTAGATTATTTATACCCCACCCATACCCTCCAACATTTCACAGATGAAAATAGGGACCCACATGTGAATTTGTAAGAGGTATGGTTAAGTGACATGAAGGTGTGAACAAGAGGGTGTGGCCAGGCAACATGAGGGCATGGCCAAGGGTGTGGCCAGGCAACCAAAGGGCATGGTCAAGTACAAAAGTTATTAGAGGAAACACAAAATCTTATAAAATATTATAAAGTAATATACAGTATAATATAATAAGTATTACATTATTATATTATATATTATTTTATAATATTTATAAGTGGCTTTTGTAAAAAAAAATTACCTTACTTAAACCCTTAATTGTTGATATCTGGTGTTTTTCTTGGGGGGTCAGTGCTTGCAGGGCAATCTCTTTTGCTTTAAAATTATCAGGATTGGCACAAATTCAACAGGTGAAGCTAACCCATCCACCCCACACCCCCAAACATGGAGCTTCAGAGAGAAGGGGAAGTTTCTTGCATTTCCTTCTGACACTGTAAACTCACCTGTTAGAGGCAAAGAGTCAGCTCTGTTAGGTAATAAAATCTTTGGCAATATAAAGATAAGAATCATGTGATAAATTCCCTCATTCACCTCTCGGTAGGTCCAGGCTTTCACCCAGCTAATCCCTTTCCCACAGCAACGGGCAGCAGAGGCAGCAGGTAGAGCATGTGTGCGCATGCGCGTGCACACACACAAATCCTCGCCTGGCCCTCCCAGCTTAGCAACAGTCTGTTCCCTCTCTGCTTACTGCTGCTGTTCGAGCCTTAGCAGAGCTGTCTTAAAGGGGCCATGGGCAAAATTGCAGCTAGGCTAAAACTGCAAGCTTAGCTGCAATTTTGTCTATGGCCCCTTTAAGTAGCTTGCAGTTTTTTAGAGAGCCAGTGTGGTGTAGTGGTGAGAGTGTTGGACTGGGACTCAGGAGATCTGGGTTCTATTCCCCACTTGCCATGAAGCTCACTGGGTGACTTTGGGCCAGTCACTGACTCTCAGCCTCACCTACCTCACAGGGTTGTTGTGAGGATAAAATGGAGAGGAGGAGGAGGATTATGTACGCCGCCTTGGGTTCCTTGCAGGAAAAAAAGCGGGATATAAATATAATAAATAAATAAATTGCAGTTGCGAGAGGCAGGGGAATTTGGGACTCTGCATGACAAAGTGAGAATCAATGATGACTGAAGGGGTTTTGTGATGGTCCCAGCATTTTGGGGGCAATTGGAGTATGCCCACCTTTTCACAACTATTGTGCTCAGGGCTTCTTTGAACTCAGTGGAACTTACTGCTGAGTTAATAGGCCTAAGCTTGGCCTGTACGCTTCTCTGAAGTGGGCCTTTTATATATTTAAGGGTGCTGGGCTATACTGGGAGTTGTAGACCTCTTTTCTGTCTAAACTTGCATAGGATTGCACCTTAAGTGCTCCTAAAATTGTTGTCCAGCATTCCTGTAATTTCTACATATATCCCAAATAGAAATTAATAATGCATTTGTATCAGTCCATGAAAGTTTATTGTTGCCTCAGTGGAACATAGCTACCCCTCTTATCTAGAATTGGCCTTTCCTTATCATTCTAAGAGTGTGCAGAAAGTGTAAAACAATTGGAGGTCCATGAAAAAATGTCCCAGTTTGTGTATTTTGCTACTTCTTTTTTTTGTTACATTCCACCACCCCCATTTTACTATAATTGAAACAGAGCATACCTTTGATATGAAACATTGTTTTTCAGCTTTCATTTATATTTATGTTGATTATATTATGCAAATATTTTTATTATTTTCTTAATGTTCTAATCCTTGTTCTAGTTTTTGCCTAAATATCCCTGCCATCATTTTTCTTTCTGCATATGTCATCTTATTTCCCTTCCCTGTTCAGTGTTCATATTTCTGTGCAAGGTAGAAACGTTAGGATGCACATGCCACATCTAGGTGTTGTTTTTTAATTTGCAAACTCTTCAAGCTATAATATGAAATGTCAGCCTGCTGGTGTTGGCTGAATAGAATGCTTGTTTTGCTTGCATTCCATTCAGCAACCGTAATCACCCCCAATTCCAGCACCCCACAATTACCTGATATGTTTTTCTCAGCCTGAGTGAAATCATCAGTTCACTTGAATTCCCCTCCTGACTGATTCCTGTTCCTTTCAGCTGTGCATACCCCTCAACTACCACTGTTCATCTTCAGAATCTTCTAACTGGAACTCCTACACACACACACACACACACACACACACACCTAAAGTTGTTTCTCGGTGGTGGTGATGATGATGATGATGATGATCATGATGATGATCATGATCATGATCATGATCATGATCATGATCATGATGCATACTTTTAGAGTGTCTTCCCCAACCCTCCATCCTGCCATCCAGGGATATTCTCATGTTCTATCTCTTAGCTCATTTTGATGCCCAACGTGTCTGCACATGGGATAGCCATTTTATTAAGAGGGGAGTGATTATATTCATGTGCTTCTTTAAAGCATAACTTTTCTGAAGGAAAATTACACTGTGTGGTTTTCCTGCTTTCTACATATAATAATTTGTGTACTAGAAAATAATTACCATCAAAGATAGATTTATCAACTAGAACCTTTACTTTACATTTATAAACCATACCTCAGAATAGAGCACATGATTTGGATGCAGAGAAGGTCCACAGTTTAATCCCTGGCAAGTCCATTTAGGACATAGGGCAGATGAAAGACTTTTGCTTGAGGCTTTGGAGAGACAGTAGAGACAGTACCAGACACGGTAGATTATAAAATAAGTTGGGTGTATATCCCATCTTTCTCTTTAATCATTGACAATTATATTGCTTATTAGTGCTGAAGCCATAACACAGTTTTGCACACTTAATTAGGCATCTGGATATCTCATTTTCTATTGCATTTTCTGAAGATGAGGCATATCATAGCAAAGGTTATTTTAACACATAGCCTTAGATTATATTCAAAATACAGTATTACTTCCTATTCCCCATAAAGGCCCATCTTGCCACCTGTATACACACACATGGGGGCAAGAAAGAGGGAAACAGGGTATCTATCTGTGCCTGAGGGCAACAGCAGAATGTTGAAGGATTGGTTTCTTTTAAAAAAAAATCCAAAGCACCTGTTAATGTTTGACTTCAAGTATTTGTGGATGAAACACATAATGGTGACTTTCTCACTGGCACATCACTTCCTTTGACTGTACTATAATGATAGTATTTGGATTTGTTTATATAATGGTGGTAATTAGGGTACTGGTCATACTTATGAATGCAGCCTGCTGGGCAGATATTCCACACATACAGTCCTACAGAAGTGTCATAGACATGAATTAGAGGTCAGTACTTAGGCATCTCATTGAAAAGTGCTACAACGCTTTGTATGGTATAACTGAAGCCATTGAAATGGCTCTGAAATGACTGTAGTGTAGGAACAATGAATGCAAAATCTAATGTCCCCCAATCCCACAGAGCATATTTTGAGGGTGTGCGCCTGTGCAGGGTGCTGCAGGTGGGAGGGGAAATCATCCCTTCACCATACTGCTGACAAAAGCCATTCCATCAGCAGGAGGGCAAATTGGATAAAACCAAATGCTCTTAAACATTCTGTTTAATAGGATACTTATAGAATCTTAATAATTTTCCATTATATTTATTCAGAAGTGCATCCTGTTTGAAAATGAGTGACCAAAACTGAACACAGTTTGTATCAAGCCACTGTATGCTTGTCTGCTCTCATGAAAACAAGGCTTTTTTTTTTTCCTCCAGTGACTCAAGAGGGTACAATGTCTAGATGCAGGTAGACCATTTGAATTTACTATCTCCTACTAGTGATGACGTCACCATCCCAGGCATAGAGAACCTTAGCACATAAGTTCCATATTAAGGATTCAGGTGCCTGGGAAAACTAAACTTCCCAGAGCCTCTGATGCCTGGGCTGTTGCTATTGCAGTGTTTGAGGTGCTAGCAGGGAAGGAATGGTGGTTTTCTACAAGCAAGGTCTCCTTTCTTTTGTTGGGTGTATCTACCAGGACAATAAGTGGGAATAGAAGGGCAGAGAAGCTCACCAGGTGGGGAGCCATTTGCACCCCGTCACACCTCTATTTAGGTTGTCAGGATTGTGACAGGTTCTGAATTCCAGTATTGGGCTTGGGGGGGATCTATTTTGTTGTTGTTGTTGTTATTGTTGTTGTTCTTGTTTTAAGTAGCTTGGTTTGCCAAGCCCATTCCTGAACTGAGGTAAGGTAGGGTGGGCAACTTGTAGCCCTCCAAATGGTTTGCCCTACAACTCCTGTGATTCCTCACCATTGGGTATGCTGGTTAGGACTGATAGGATTTGTAGGCCAAAACATCTGGAAGGCCACCCCTGAGCTAAGGTGAGTATTCCTATCATTTTCCATAACTTGCAACTCTGTCCACCTTGCAGTAGTTTCATTAATAGTCATATTTTCCTATTTCTGTAAACAATTTTTGTGACATTATACCAAATGCTTTACAAATAGAACCCATCTACTGTATTTACCTGTTTTGTGGCTTACGCTGGCTAAGCTTGTCTGAGCGTGGAAAGCTAAGCAGGGTCAGGCCTGATTATTACTTGGATGGGAGACCCCTCCTCTAGTTTCCTGCATTGAGCAGGGGGTTGGACTCGATAGCCTTGTAGGCCCCTTCCAACTCTATGATCTATGAAATCTATGAAGAAAAGTAGATATCTTCTTTTTTTTAAATGGCAATTTGTCTACCTAGAATTATTTCAAGTGCAGTTAACATAACATTGTATTCACATAGTTAAAAACCAAGTGGGTTTTGTTGGTTTTTAAGCATGGCACTTCCCCTACTTTTTTTAAATAGGTCTATCTCTGCAGGGTGCTCTGTGTGCTGAGATAGCATGATGAACTGTTCAAAAATTTGTTCAGAAAAATAATAATCCAAAATTAGTTGTACATGTTCTCCATTTCCATCTAATTTCCTGCCTGTTGACATCTTAAAATTGATTAATTTCTTATGGCATTTTAATTAAATATAAATTAAAGCTGATGTTAGATGGGATAGGTCATTTTTCACTATAACATGACATCTCTTAATCAGCAGCGTTATTGGTAATGCTACTTCAGACTTCATTTCTTTTAAAACACAAGACTTGATTAATAGTGGTGAACAGGTGCAGGACCACCATATACATGGGGTGAGTGGAAGAATGGTGGCTGTGCCTGATACTGTACTTCTCAGAGCAGAAGGGTGAAGTTCCTGTGTTTCACTATTAAAGATTTGTCACTCTCTTAAAGAGGTTTGGAGAAATAAGAGATATCACCTTCTTGAGGACTTAGAGCCAATTGAAATGTCTTCCTATGTAATAGTTATTCTCTTTCCCATGGAAATGGGTGAAATTTTCAGGGAAAAGAAGATCATGATGTGAACTCTGAAAAGATACTGTCCAATTTTCTACACAACAGTAAAATAGTTTTACGGAGTGAGCGTTCACTTTGCCGGTATTAAAACTGACAAAATTTGCCAGTGGTGGGATAGAGATCGCTAAACCATTCCTTGCCTATATTCTTCTATATTTCAGATGCTTACATATTTACCAGACCAAAGTAGAAGGCAGTAAACTTCAGAGAGCAATCCTATAGCCCCTAGAGAGCATCCAGAGGGCCATATGAAAATTCAGGTTCCCAGATCTGAGGTCGGAGACAGAGCTCCAACTTCAGAGCTGGGGATTCACACTCTGATCCCCCTCTCCCCCCCCCTCAGCCAGCACAAAAAGAACCGCATTGGCTGCATCTCTGACATTGGAAGATTTGCCTTGGACAGGGGTAAAGGGGGCAGTTCAAGGAGCAGGGAGGGGAGGAGACTGGGGCCACCAGGATATGAAGTATCCTGACTGTGTTCTGGCCTCCTTCCCTCCCCTCCATAGCACCTCAAATAGACAGCCAAAATCGGCCATCTAGCTGAAATACAGAGTGGGAGGTGCAGGGAGGCAGAGATCACCTCCACCACTTCTCCCACTCTGCCCTGGATGCTTGTAAGTCTCCAAGAACAGGGGTTTACAAGCATCGAGGGTGCAATCAATAGGATTGCACTGTTACTGAATAATTTGAGCGTTCAAAATACAATACATTTCAGAATAAGGTGAACAACATCTGAACTAAGGCAGCAAAATGACTCATTCTTACAGACGAAATGAATGATTTTGTAAAAAACGCAATTAAAGCCTCCCAATAATTCATTTTCCTCACTACCAGTGAACAAACTATATTTAGCTTGGAAAATCCCAAACAAATATAAAAGGTAATCTGTTCATGACTCCTGTTCTTTGCTAGGTCCAGGTACCATTCATTAAAAACATCCTCAGTTCTGCTTCACTCGTACCCAGCTGGACAGCTTTAGCATATCTGCATGCTGGAAAACATTTGCCTACTATGTTTAGACCTTTTGGTATCCTAGTATTTTCTTTCTAAAGTCATCATCTCTGGACAGAACAGAAAATCTGCTGCTACCTGTAACATACTGTGTACTTCATCGTAAGCAAAGCAAGAAGAATATGGAGTATATAACATCTACTCCTAAAATGCCAAATACAGCCAACACAGAGCATCATACCAATGGCTACATGATAAAGAGGATAAACCTGCTTCAGTAGCCTACACCACACCATCCACATTATTGTAAACTCCTACTTCTAGCTGTGTGGATGGTCTGATTTGTGACCTTCCAGGTGAAATGATCAAATTTAGGAACTATTGTGTCTCTATTCTTTATGGTGGCCTGGCTCCCTACTTCTGTGGTTCTTGATAAAAGCTCTAATTCATGTGCATATTAATCCTGCAGTGGGTGAATTGTAGTCTTCTTGTGCCATTTTTTTCTTCCTACTTTTGGGATTGGTTCACCTTGATACTTTTTGCTGCCTTTCTCTACTTTGTGGAACATGCTATTGTTCTTTTATATATAATTTAATTCATACTGCTTTTCTGCTTTGATCCAAATAGCTCGTACAATTTATTGTAGGAGTGGCAAGGTAGAAGGAATCCAAGCAGCATAAGTTTTCATCCTGAAGAGGCATGTTTTCAGTTTGCCTTTGGAGATATTTTCAGGCATAACAAAGGGGAAGAGCTGTAGCTTAGTGGAATAGCATATGCGCTATGCTATTCCACTAAGATCATGCAGAAGATCTCAGTTCAGTCCTTGGTATCTCTACTCTAGGTAGGGCTGGCAAAGACTCCTGTCTGAAATCCTGGAGAGTTGCTGCAAGTCATCATACTGAGCTAGATGGACCAATGGTCTGGCTCTCTATAAGTCAGCTTGCTATGACAACAAGCATGCAAAATGCAAAGTACCCTGACATTTCACTAGGATTTTGGCTTCTGTTCATTGCTATTCCAAGAATAAACTCATGTTGAGAAACGATCTAGCAAATATATCACTATCTTCATATTTTTTTTCACTTAATACAACTGATAAGAGATCTCTCACGCTGGGTAAAATACAACAACATCTTCAATTTCCACTTCCGGTGGTATGACTATCTTCCACATTAACCTGAATAGCTCCCAGTTGGAGATTCCATTATCTACATCTACGGTTTGAGTTTTCTGTGATAAACTCTTGTCCTGAATATTCATAGTTTATCAAAGCTTCAAATGTAAATGAAACAGCCACTCCAAAATTTAATGTTTTAGGATCCTTTTGATTTTCGAAACAGGATTAGCATCATTTCAATTGAACTAATCTGCAAACACATGCTCCTGTTATGGGCTGTCAGCAATTATTATTTCTTTAACACCAACTTTTCAGAAGCCTTTTAAGTGCATTAGAAAAAACACAGGAAAAAATGTTTTTTCCAACACACACACACACACACACACTGTACATGACTGAAATGCACTCTGCATGCGCTTGGGGAAAATATTTCTGGCAGCAGCCCCTCACGCTGCATGGGGTGCCACTCTTGAGACGCCCCCTCCAAACTGAAGGTTTTTTTTTTTAAGGGGATGCTTCAGACATCCCCTGGAAGGGGGATCTAAAAAGCCCCCATATGCAAGCAGAAGACCAGGAGCATCACTTTCGATGCTGACCAAACCATTATTTCATCCTTCATTTTCAATTATATAACTGTATTGTTGGAAAATGCATTTGCAAATAAACATTAATGAAGAATTGTTTGAGAAAAAATTACTACATTAATTTATGAGGAAATATTCTTTGTCTTGGTCCTCACAATGATACACTATTTCTCATATGAAGAAGAATCTTTAAGCCTTCCCACAGGAGAGGACCACCTATACAGTTTGGGTACTCTCGCTTTTGCCTATGCAGCTGCCACAGCTAACTGTACAAACAGCTTTAGCAACTGAATAGTAGTTTGGTTCATAGGCCGTTAAGTGCTGCTGCAACAAAAAGTTAATAGAGAGCCTTGATACATGTGATTCTTATGTAGATGAAAATATAATGACCAGCTGTAGAAATATAATCCGATAGCATGTATCTTCAGATTTAACTGTTCGGTTATGACACTCCTAAATGTTACCATATAATTTCCCACAGATCCTATGAATGTAACATTACATTAATTGTAGATGTCAAAAATTGAACTATGAGACTAATTAAAGAAGAGGGTTTTTTCCAACATGTATTTTGTTGGGAATTGTTTACCATGACAATTCTATTCAATTGGCAATAAAAAAGAAATGGCAAAAGTAATGCAATACATTTTAAAATTAGAGAAATTAAATAACGAGTCACTTATTAGTGCCACTAGCAGTGTCTCAGCATGACTTTTCCAATAGTTACTGCTTGACAGATTTGAGTAATTTCATGCACAGTTGATCTTTTACAAAGTAGAGAAGTACAATTATGAGTTCCATTACTCCTTTAGCATCTTTGCTTTATTCTACAGGATCTTCCACAGTGGAAGCTCCAAATATTTCTGTCCAGAATGATGACCTAGATTCTTTCTTTCTTCTAAAAAAAATATTAAGGCTTAATTTTCCAGAAGATTTTTGTACTCTGGCATTATATCAGCAAAATGCTGTCAATATATTAATAAGTAATTTGAATAAAAAGAAAAAAATCTCCTGAAAATTATGATAGATCCTATATCTGTGGATATGGGACCATTGGCGTTACTTGTTTGCTTCTTCAACTTATTCTACAGGAACCTCAGGCATGGCTCAAATGTACAAAGGGTGTACTACTCCTGGTCTACCTGGTTGTCATGTTTAGGGGTGGGAAGAGGTTTCCCTGGGGTAATGTTGGGAGATGGCTCTTGGAGGGTTTCAGCTTCCTTTATTTGGCTTTCGGTATACAATGAACCCACTGCTTGATGCCTCTTGGTATAGCACAAGAAACACACTCCAGAACAGATCAGATTCATCTTCAGTATATTAAGAAAATAGTAGTGTATCTGCACAAAGAAGGAGCAGCCAGGAAAAGGAAACTCCACCAACCCCACCAGAAAGCTACTCATCTTTACAGCAACTCCAGCTTCTATGATGGAGACAGGAGAATGAAAGTTGGGAATACCTGCAGGAATGTAGCTTCCACCCATCCTTCTTCATAATTGCCAAGAGCGGTCAAAGTACACCTGGTGAAGGACACCAACTAAGAACATCCTCAGTGCCAACTTATGTAAGTCTGAAGCAAGATCTCATCCTAACAACTCAAGGAACCCTTCCACCTCCTCCTCCTTGTCCTCCTCATCATCCTCATCGTCCTCCTCTTCTTCTTCTTCCAAGCACTACATTAAGCTTCAAGCCAGTTGAACTGTAAGAATAGCTGACATCACCTATGTTCTTTTCCTTTGAAGTGAAAAATATTTTAAGGAACTATAAGGATACTTTGTTTCTATTAACTGAAGATGATAAGACTTTACACTGACATATGGAAAAACAAAATGTTTGATCTGAGCAATAAGGATGGGGCTTCATTTTGATTGATCTCTGATAATTTATAAAAGGACTAATATAATGATGAAATACTTTCAGGTTTCAACCCCTGATTAGTTTTGATTGAGGAAAATTTAATTTGATGAAATTCTGATGAACTAAATATTTAAATCAGGTATGGGGAATGTTGGGCCTGTGGACATGTGGCCCCTAATATGCTTCCAGGCTGCCACTGTTGCTCTCAGTGCAAAAACAGTTCCCTACCCCTGATTTGAATTTATGAATTGAGTAATTAAATTTGGACCAATCAGTTATATGAATTAAAAATCATATTGTATTAGTCACGAATACTATCTATGAATAATCTACCGGTATTTGTTTTTCTGGCATTGAATAACTAGGAATTCTATTAGCCTGGTCGATCACTTGATAGGAGAAACCGTTTCTTTTCTCAGTAATGGGATTTAGCACTTTTCATTTTAAATTTGTAATAGTGGATTATGATCTCAGATCTTCCTAATAGATTTATCCTCTGAGCAATATAAAATAACTAAGTGCATAATCTTATGCATGTCTAGTTAGAAGTAGTTCAGTGGGGCTTATTCCCAGGTAAATGGATATAGGCTTGCAGCCTTAGTCTCTGAACAATATGGAAGGACTCCAAAGATGACAAGGACTCTGAAGACAGTAAAGATCTTAAAGATACCAAGGACTCTAAAGTTACAAAAGATTCCAAAGATGCTAAGGGTTTTAAGCCTGTAAAAAGACACGTATAGATGAAAAGGATTCTAAACATCCTCACAATTTTACAGTGGAAGATGAAGAACAAGTATCTTCCCTTTTGGACTCTGCAACATCATTCCTTTCTAATAAACTGAGATAATCTGAATTAAGGATAAATAAAACTTTGGAAGATGGGGATAAGAAATGGCAATAGAAGTTACAAATTTGGGGGGGGGGGATTGAGGATTACTGTGTAGATAGAGATAAACAAGTAGCAAACTAAATGATATAGCCACATAGTTAGGTGCCCTTCAGAAAAATATGTGGAGATCACAATAAAATAATAGATGAAATGTTTAAAAATTAAGATTACATAAAAGGGGAAACAAACTTTATTTTAAAAAAAACTTGGAAGATCATTCTCTGCCAGTATCATCCTACATTATTACTCATCACTATTTTAAAATCTGGCCCTCAATCATCCTATCAACACTAATGTCGCAGTTGTATACATATCTATTCTGAGGTAGGCTCCTATTCTGAGTTTAGTGGGATTTACTCACAGGTAAGTAAGTATAGGATTGCAGCCTGAATAACTTGATAGCATCATATATAGATTCAGATCAAACAGTTTTAACTAAAAACAGGAAAATATCATAAATTATTAAGGGACTCATTGTATTGAAGTAATTTAAACATCTTTGCAACAAGGCACAATTATATTTTTGGATGCGGAAAATGCATTTGATTAGGTTGAATGGATTTATTTATACCAAGTTATGGGAAAATGTAATATGGATGAGTAATTTAAAGAATGTGTCTCTTTAATGCACAGAATCCATCAGCAAGGGTCTTTATAAATTGCTGTTTGTCATTTCAATTCTTATTACACAGAGATACAAGGCAGGGTTGCCCTCTTTTGCCCTTATTGTTTCCTCTCTTTCTGGAGCCACTGATTTTTGTTATTGGACCGAATAAAATATCAAGGGCTAAGACTGGAGTTATAATATTCAGAATTGCTTTTATATCACAATGATATTTCTCTGACATTTACTCATCCAGAACTATATTTTTCTGAGCTAACAATTTTAGAACAACTTAGTTTGATATTGGTTGTCATGCCTGACCAAGGCTCAGGCCACAATGACTCTTTGGATGAAGACCCTGACATTACAGAGCTTAAAGACCTTGTGGGACCCCTTGACCCTAGTGATACCCCAGATGCACCTCTGGCATCATTGCGGAAGCTACACTAGACCCTTCAACAGCGATGAACCTTGAAGGATCCCCAGACAGGACCCCTAAGGACCATACCATTTATTTATTTATTTATTAAATAAATAAATACATTTTTATACCGCCCAATAGCTGAAGCTCTCTTTTATACCTTTCCTGTGGGCTCAGAGGAGAAGGCTGAATATCCTCCCAGCCTTAGAATGTGCTGGCTCCAGAAGGCAAAGCATGCACCTCAAGAACTGCAGCAACTGGACTACTCAGGAGTAAAGGGCTCCTTCTGAGTAGGGCCCTCCTCAAGAGGAGGACTTCTTCCAAAAAGCTTTCATGTACCACAGCTGTCCTATATGGAGCTCTGGAAGCTCCAGTTCATAAGCTCTCAGTTGAAACCTGCTAGCTACTAGAACAACACCTTTATCTCAGCTTCCATTACTGTGAATACTTGCTTCCTTGACCTTGTTATTCCCTGGACTGATATCTTGTGCGGCTGACTCCTGATATGACCCTGTTTTTGGACTGCCCTATTACTGTACTGGTAATATTGTGCTCTTGACCCTTTGCTTGCTGACTTTGCTAAATGGATTTGTCCCTCGTTTGCCATAGGGCTGACACCAACCCAGCCATAGCAGGACATTGGGTTATAAAGTGAGCTTATGCTGGCTCAGCTTGTCTGAGTGTGGAAAGCTAAGCAGGGTCAGGCCTGGTTATTATTTGGATGGGAGACCCCTTCTCTAGTTTCCTGCATTGAGCAGGGGGTTGGACTCGATAGCCTTGTAGGCTCCTTCCAACTCTATGATCTATGAAATCTATGAAATCTGAATGGATTGCTTTTAATATGAACAATGACAATAATAATCATTTAGCTAATATAAATTGAATTCCCTTGAAAAATACATGAGTTAGATATTTGGGTGTGTAGTTCCAACAAGACTTGGAATCACTCACTGACTACAGAAGTAATACAGTGGGGCCTACTTCTCAGTAGATGTATCTAGGAATGAACTGTAAACTATAGTATATAGTATGGTTAGAATAACATAGCACTTTAGTCAAATCTTGGCCTTTTCTGGTTAAGTAGAACTTCAGCAGTTAAAATGAATACAGTGTAATGCTGACTAAAATATTGTTTTTATTTATTAATATGCTACTTTCCATAGGAGCAATTGTAATTATTAGTCAATGGCAAAAGGTGATTTTTGGTTAAATCCAGTGTTGCACAAGCAGGTGTCCACTAGTGTAACAGGGTTTTCTCCTTCACCCTGCAGCCCTCTGTGTTGCCCAAACGTTTCCCACAATTTCCCATTAAAAAGGTGTCAATTATGCTTGAATGTTGCAGTTCTGCAGCCAAAGGCACAAATTACTTATGCCAGATTACCTGGCTTTAGAGGTGTTTTTAAATGCAGCAATTAATACGGTTAAGTTCTATTAATAGGCCTTAATAGGCCTCTTGAAGTTGAATTAACTATTTCTGATGTTCAGACTGTTTTTATTTGTGTAGCCAAAACAGTACCACCCATGCACAAAAAGGAAGAGTAGAGAGCAACAACAAATATGGTGGGTCCCACTTATATTCAATTATTCATCAAAATCTTTTAGTGATGTACAGTTCCTTGCAAAATTATCTTTTTACTTTGATGTGCGCAAGAAAGTAACTACAGTAATACCTTGGATTGCAAGTAACTTGGTTTGAGAGCGTTTTGCAAGACAAGCAAATTTTTAAATATTTATTTAATTTTTTTTTACTTGATATACAAGCGACGTCTTGCAATACAAGTACTGTAGTATGGCTTAAATTAAAAATCTCTGTACAAATTTTTTTTGGGGGGGATTTCGTTTTGATATAAGAGTGTTTTGGATTACAAGCACATTTCTGGAACGAATTATGCTCTCAATCCAAGGCATGACTGCATTTAAATTTACTTTAAGCAATTTACCTCCCATTAACAGAAGTTCTCTAGTTAATTCTTCTTCTAGTTAATTTATTTGTATTTTTGCAAACTTTGGGGTTTCCCCAAGCCTCCTGCTACTTCCTTTTTGTGCATGGGTGGTACTGTTTTGGCTACACAAATAAAAACAGTCTGAACATCAGAAATAGAAGGAACAAGTGGGATCTTGCAAGAAAATGCTGTGATGTGGACTGCTTCTGTTCAGGGTTCTTGCCAGTCTTTTCCATTCCTCTCCCCCTTCTCCATTTTCCATTTTTTATTCCAACACTGAGCATGCTCCGTTATAATTGGGCTGTTTTTCTTATTTTGGGGGGTGGGGTGAACACACTGGTGCTCAGTCCTGGCTACATCTTAGATTTCTTCTCTCACTTCCATCTCTTTCAGACATTTTGGAAATATATTTTCAAGATTATTTCAGAAATAGTGCAACAACCCATTCAATAAGACTCCCTTTTAGCACTCCTCTCTATCTCTAAAGACTCCTGGGGGAAGATTTTCCATGAGAAACGTATCCAGTTATTGGCAGCCAGGAAGGAAATTGCCAAAAACTGGAAAACATCCAGAAAACATACAGTTCATGATTGGTTCTCAAGGGCTTGGCAGATCGCTCTTCAGAGAAATTGAGACATCACAATAGATTAATAGGTATTACTAAACAAGTTTATTTTTAGAAACATGGTCCCCATTTATATCATATGTAAACAAAGGCATTCTTGGACAGCCCACTCTCCTTTTTGGAGAGATGACTATCTGAAAAAAACAATTGATAATTTCCTCTTAAAATATGCTGACAAATGACAACTATGCTTGATTCTCCTAGCATATAGATATTATAACTTTATTGTTATTCATAATTTTTGTAGAAATTCATTTTTTCAGTGTGAACAAGGAAATGACTTATCCAGACAATGAGTTGCTTTTCTCTACACTTTTTATATCTGTATATCTCCTTCCTTTGTTCTCCTTATCTACCCACCTCCTGGTTTTAGTTCTTTTCTTCTCTATAGGCTGTCTGTATTCTGTGTGTACAGAGTGTGTTAATTTGTCATTGGTCTGCTTTGAGTTTCCCCTCACCTTACAGGGTTTTTTTTAATTACTAGTTCTGCAAACCAGAGTTACCTTAGAGTTACCCGAGTCTGCTGTCACCTCCCTCTTATGCATGTGTGAGTGTGTTGTGGTTTTGGCTACATGATCTCAAGCACTCTATGGCTTCAATCAATATTATTAAATATATTATGATTTAATACCTAGAGGAAGGGGAAATTGAAAATTTGATTGCACGGTTGCACATTGCTACCAAAAATAAAACAGATGCAAGGAAGTATAAAACTCTTGTATAATAATACCATGCAAATGATGAGGGTGCTTCAAGAAGAAGAGACTCCATAAAGATGAATCACTTGATAAATTACAGAACACATGTAATTCCAAGTTTTGTACTGCAAAATACTTGACATTTTCTTAGAATAATTTAAAGACCATATGAGTTTTTATATTTAGTTCATTATGGAGAATCATGTCTCAATTTCAATAGTATGTTCACTCAGCTACTACTTTGTGAATTTTTGTGATAATACCATTCTATAAGAAAAGGACCTTTAGCCTGGAATCTTGATTTCTGTTGCTGAACTTGGTACTTGCTGGCTACAGCCCTATAAAATCTTTTTGTGTTTGGGGTTTGCCTTTGCAGGAAGATATTAACAGATAGAAGGAAGAAAATGCTGTTTATGAAAGAAAAAATAGTCTTAAGGAAAATAGGATGCAGGAGATAGGTTATGCGAGTGCAGCAGCAGAGAATTCAAGCACATTTATTTATTTATTTTGAAAATGTATTTATTTATTTATTTATTTAATATATTATTCACCGCCCATCAGCCAAAGGCTCGCTGGGCGGTTTACAAAACAAAACAACACAAAAATATCAACAAAAATAATATAAAAGCACAAACATATTAAAATATAACATGATATAAAAACAAGTAGCCAAAATTAATTGAATCCAGAGGTACAGTGGTGATAATAAAAGGAATAAAATCAACCATTAAAATATTGGGCAAATAAAAAGGTCTTTACCTGGTGCCTGAAAGAATAGAGGGTAGGCTCCAGGTGCACCTCCTTGAAGAACAGATTTCATAGATGGGGTGCCACAAACTGAGAAGGCCCTTCTCAGCCCTCCTTTCTGGGCAGGCGCCCCCCCAGATGGCGTACAACATTAAAAAGCATATAATAAAATTCATAATAAAAAATGCAATAATAAAAGCTGCAAGAGTTCCACAAAATAGGAAATGTCAGCAGAGTAAGGCAGAACCTACAACACAAGAACCTACAGCCAGTCTGATAAAACATAATCAGGAAAAGGCCAGAGTAAAGAAGTAAGTCTTCATGGCTGCCTTAAAAGCCGGCAGTGATGGGGTCTGGCAGATCCCCGAGGGCCACTTATTCCAGTGGTATGGGGCCACTGCGGAAAAGGCCCCCTCTCGCGTACTCACCCACTTAACTGCCCTCACGGGTGAGCAAGTGAGAAGGGCTTCTCTTGCTGATTTTAAATGCAGGCAGGCTGATAAGGGTGAAGGCTGTCATTCAAGTAATTTGGTCCCGAACCATTTAAGGCTTTAAAGGTCAGAACCAGCACTTAAAATTGGGCTTGGAAACACACTGGTAACAAGTGCAGCTGGCGCAGTATAGGCGTTATATGATCTGATCACCTTGCCCCCACCAACACTTGGGCAGCCTCATTCTGAACCAGCTGAAGTTTCTGGACCGTCTTCAAAGACAGCTCCATATACAATGCATTACAAAAGTCCAGCCTGGATGTCACTAGTGCATGGATAACTGATTGCAAGGTCCATCCTCTCCAGATAGGGCCACAGCTAACATACCAGCCTAAGCTGGTAAAATGCACTCCTGGACACTGCAGTGCTTTCCCCAGTTAGCACAGAATCCAGGAAGACTCCCCAACTATGCACTTTTAGGGAGTGCTATCCCATCCAAGACAGTTGTAAACCTTCACCAGTTTAGTTGATTTCCCAACCTCTGTCTTGCCTGAATTAAGTTTCAGCTTGTTTACCCTCATCAATCCCAAACAGCTTCTAGACACTAGTTCAAGAATCCACAGCATCCCTTGGATGTATAGATGGAAATGAGAGAGAGCTGAGTATCACCTGCATACTGATGAACCTCAGCCTAAACCTCCAGATGACTTCCCCCCAGTGGTTTTATGTAGACGTTAAAAAGCATGGGGGACAAAATGGAACTCTGCAGCATCCCACAGGCTAGTAGCCATGGGGTGGAACAGAATTCCCCCAGCACCCCCTTCTGAGACCACTACTCCAGGAAAGATGGGAACAACTTTAACATTGTGCCTCCTAAGCCCAATCCAGACAAACAATCCAGAAGGACACCATGGTTGATGGTATTGAAAGCTGGTGAGAGGTCTAGAAGAACCAACAGGGTGCGCTCCCCTCATCCATTGCCTGTTGTAAGTCATCAACCAGGGCAACCAAGGCAGTTTCCATCCCATAACCAGGTCTGAATCCTGATTGGAATGGAAACACTGCTAAAAAAAATTAAAATAGAGAAAACTGGTTTGCAAAAGCTCAAAATGTTTGCAGTTTCATCCTGTCTGAATAGTTAGGGTTAAATCATAAGATCTGCCCCATCTTCCCATTATTTTAAACTTTGTACTCCACCAAAGTGTTGAGTCTATCTGTGTATATGGATCAGTTGAGTACCCACCACATGCTAGGCCAGCCTGTATATCTGGGGACACTTTATATGGTGGAGCTCTTGGCTGCCCATTTATATAATGGGTATAGTTACTCCCTTTCCAAATGAGTCCATCCAGTTTCAGAAATTGATGTATGTTAGGAATGTTAATTCATTTGTCTAATCTGCATTTGACTTTGTACTTTTGCAACCCAATGGGTCAGGGGGTAAAATATGACCAATGTAAAAACCACAGACTTAAGATTTTAACTGAAATAAATCAATTGGTTTATTGATACATAATGCCTGAAAATAATATGATCTTCATATAAAGATAATACAGATGTTATTATTGTGAATGATTATGAATGGCTTAAGGAAGCAATCAAAACTATAAATGGTTTTAAAAATGGCATAAGAATGGTTTTAGGATGCCGTTGACAAAACAATCAATACATGATAAAGTAATCAACCATAGTAGCTCTAACCTTTTAATTCTAACTGAGGGGGTTGATTCTTCTTCTTACTTCCTCCTGCCCATCTAGTTTTTAGAAAATATTTCTAAGTTTCCTGGAAAAATTTGTACAAAGCCCTATTTACCCAGCCAGTGTAGTGAAGCAAAGGATCCAGATGTCTCCAGCCCAGCTGTCACAGAGAAGAGCTGGATGGAAGCAGCAGCAGTGGAAGTAGTGATGGCAAAACCCACACACTCCAAAAATATGTATCCCAAAGTAACTTTATATAGTGATTAGGATAGGACCAACATCAGTCTTATGTACTACTACTACTACTACTTACTACTATATTATTATTATATTTATACCCCGCCTTTTTTCCTACAAGGAACCCAAGGCGGCTTACATAGTCAGCTTACTATGCAAGTTGGCATAATATAGATCACAGATGTCTATCTGTTTGCTGTGAGAATGCAATCAGAATGCCGCTGCCTGACAAATATTTACGCAGGTCATTTAAACATACTTCAACACATTCACCCAAATGATTCAATAATGTTTATGATTCTGCATTCTCTGTGAATCTATTGTGGTGCCTGTTGTCCTGATATCTCACTTCAACAAGTAATAGGCTCTCGCTATCAAATCACAATGCCAAGGTCTAACTTTTGCTGGCACTTAAGATTCAGCAAAACTCCAACCTGCTTACACAAAGCTGAATTTTTCCAGAATGGGCATCCACCTTAACCCATCATGGCTGCTCTAGAACCTGCAGTATCCATTGGTCCCTTGGGCCTAGCAGGATCAAACCAGCAAGGTAGATTAAAGTCCCCTGTTTCAATTCCATCATTAACTGATCAGCGATCCTGACTCACCTGTTGGTTCTCATACACATTTCTAAATAAGGAATCTAGTTTAGCAAAAATGTTAAGTGTTATATTTATTGGAAGCCCCCCTCAAAAGGTAAATGATGTATGAGACCACATTCATCTCAAGTATTGATTCCCAGAGACTCAGTGTCAAGGAATAACCTTCACATTAACCTGAATGATGAAGCAAATATTCTTGGAATAATGAGGCCTACATATTTAATGAATTCAGCACTGAAATTGAGAGATAGTTGGCTTTGTATTTCAGGTGATGTTGACCCACTTAGAATGGATTTGTCTTGCACCATTTAATACAATACTATGAGACCACCCCAAGTTCATAATTGGAGGCACAGAATGTCCAGGCCCTGAAAGTAACGCCACCTAAATCATCAGCAAATAACAAAAGTTTATTTTTACGGTTCCGTATTAAATAATATTTGTAGCTTTCCTGATAGCACACACCAGGATTTTTAAAGCCATATTGAGATAATAGGTAAAGAAAGGCATATACTTGGGATATGCCACAGACCACACGGAAGCTATTGGACCAAAGGCCATTACTGGTTAATCTAAAGTGAGGTTTTCTATGAAGGCCCTTTATCCAAAAATTGAATTCTGATGGGGATACTAAAGCACTGCATTATGCAGTGTAAGGATTCCATGTCTATCAAGAGTTTTGTTCATGTCTAAAGACAAGGCAAACAAGGGATCATGCTTATGCTTTATAGCAGCAAGAGGGAGTTGCAATATACTATCAAGGGTTTATACGACTCCATGAGATATTTATTATTTATTTGAAGTATTTTTCTGCCACTCCTCAGCCAAAAAGGCTCCAAGAGCGGCTTACAAATAGTAAGTTAAACTAGACAGTCCCTGCCAGCAACTTACAATCTAAAAAGAAACAACACACAAGGAAAAGGGATGGGGAGGGAAGAGGGAAATAAAATTAATTCTTTCAGCAGGGCTAGTGGAATGGCCCATTATATTATTATTTAAAAAAAATATTTCTTACCCGCCTCTCCATCTAGATCGAGGCGGGGACACGGAGAAAATATAAAATACATAACTAATCAAACAATGCATACTATTAAAAACATCTTTAAAACATCTTAAAACATCTTAAAGGCATTCTAAAATTCCTCTGGATAGGCCTGCCGGAAGAGATCAGTCTTTATGGCTTTTTTAAATTCCAAGAGACTGGTGAGTTGATGAATCTCCTCTGGCAGGCCATTCCATAATCTGGGAGCAGCAGAAGAAAAGGTCCTCTGGGTAATACTTGTCAGCCTAGTTTGGCTGACTGAAGTAGATTCTTCTCAGAGGACCTGAGTGTGTGGGGTGGATTGTATGGGAGAAAGCGATCCCGTAGGTAGCCTGGACCCAAACCATGTAGGGGCTTTAAAGGTAATAACCAACACTTTATACTTTGCCCGGAAATTGATTGGCAGCCAGCGGAGTGGCTTTTAAAACTGGTGTGATGTGGGCACCCTAAGTGTACCAGTACCAGTCTGGCTGCCATATTTTGCACTAGTTGAAGTTTCTGGA
This sequence comes from Shinisaurus crocodilurus, assembly GCA_021292165.1. Lineage (NCBI taxonomy): Eukaryota > Metazoa > Chordata > Lepidosauria > Squamata > Shinisauridae > Shinisaurus > Shinisaurus crocodilurus. The sequence continues at coordinate 176,532,954 of CM037877.1, read as the reverse complement.
CTAGTTATAAAGGTATCCTATGTACAGCGCATTGCAGAAGTCGAGCCTTGAAGTTACCAGTGCGTGCACTACTGTCTTTAGGTCTTCCAACTCTAGGAAGGGGCGCAGCTGGCGTATCAGCCGAAGCTGATAATAGGCACTCCTAGCCGTTGCATCTATCTGGGATGTCATTTGGAGCGACGGATCCAGAAGCACCCCCAAGCTGCGAACACAGTCTTTCAGGGGGAGTGTAACCCCATCCAGAACTGGTTGAACACACCTCCAAAAACCCAGGTTGTGGCCTTTGACAGCAAGCACTTCCTCTTTCATCTCCCTCAGTACAGTTTGCTGGTGGTAACAGTTGAGCGAGGAGGAGCCTTTATGAGAGAGGCCTTTCAGCAGGGCTGGTGGAATGGCCCTGCTCTCCCTTTCATGTCCAAATGGGCCTGCAGCCTTACTATTTTTCATAAATTGCCAGTTCAATTTCAGAATGGGGCTGCCAAAAATTATTTGTGCTGGTTATCTGATAGTTACTGGTTTCCTGCATCTGTTGGAATGTGCCTCTTTTTATGTCCAGCAAGGATCTATATTCATATTTAATAAAACAGGTTTGTTATTTAATGATTTATTTCACGTGTTACTCTTCAAGGGCCTAATTCCTAATTTACTGGTAGATTTACTTAATTTCTTATTGAATGAAAGGAATGTAATTTTAATTTAAGCTAAACAACTGACAGTTCAATAATTGTCAACAAAAAGTAATACATATTAATGTGAATGTATTTTCTATGTGCTGTAGCTTCCCATAATTTAAAAAGGCTTTTACTGTGATTAATTGATTCAGGATGGCTACTGTTGAAGAATTACTTTCAATAAAGAGCTGTCAATACAATTTGCTACTATTCTTCAGTATGCTTCATACTGCAGTCCAGGTGGACGAATGGCATATGAGCAGGCTACTATAGAAAATATATTCTTTTGGTTTAGTGAAGGAAATAATAACCATTATTCGAGTTCATTACAAAACCAGACTGCATATAATAAGTAATATATTATAGAAAAAGAAAAAGTTTTGTAAAACAAATTTACCCTGATCATTTCTCTTATCGCTCTAATTTAAAATGTTCCATTAAATAACACTTTAAAGAGTACTTCTGGATAAATTCAACAAAGCAATTAAAAAAACAGCAACAGCACTAGGCTAACCCTCTTCTGCGACACTTGTACATTATTTAGTTCCCATGCATTAACAAGAACAAAAATAATATTTATTGTTGTTAGGTAGAAGCATCCTGATAAATGATGTTGGCCACCCCTATGTGAATGGGATCCTCACTTCTTCAGCCTGGAATAATTGAGTCCAATCTTGGCCAAGGAGAACAAACTGTCAGGAGCCCAGGGGCAGCCCTGTAGCCTGGCATGAGGCAGCCAGAGCAGGAAGAGCTGCATCTCCAGTCACTGCTGCTCTTGCCATTGACGGTATCCTGAAGCTGGGACATATCAAGAACACTCCAAGATGGAAGAAAAGGGGCTACTGAATGAGCAAGAGCCCTGCAAGAACTCCCGTCCCGAGTCTGGATGAAGAGGATAGGCACACTCTAGTTAAATCCTTGCTTCGCTTCCCAGCCACTGCAGATTGAACCGATATACCATGAACAGCCTCCTTCACTCATCTCCCCCTTGTCCCAGATGCTACCTCAGTACACTGAGGAGGATTTGGGGTTTTTTTCCCTTCAGAGGGCATGTGGAATGAGAAACAGTGGTGAGGCTTCAGATGCTAGAAGGAGTCATCTTTGGGTAGTTTGCACCACTGTTGTCGCAGGGGTGAGGATAAGTGGTCCTTCTTGCCTAGGGTGGCCTACTTTACACAGGACAGTCTTCTATTTGAAGGTGTCCTTTATTTGAAGGGCTGTCCAGTCCACGTTCGGCTTAAAGATTAAAAAAAAAACACACCACCCTGTAAGAGGGTCAGTAGGGGTCTTGTAACTGCCCATCAACAGTTAGCTCCTGGATGGCTGACTGAGCAGGCACACAGGCCACCTGGCCTCAAGCCTTCCCCATTATGGTGAGATGTATTGTATCTCTATTTAAATTATGGTTATTTATAAATGCACATCTATATGTATACATCAGCGTATGCAAATTTGTATGTGAATTTGCAACTTCATTTGTTTCTCTCTCTTTTGTTTTTAGTGAAGCATTCCTATTTTTGGTAGTGCATAAGTGGCCACCCTATTCCCGCCCCAGCAAGAGCAGCCTCCTCCCTTGTTGACTTCTTGTGGCTATTTGTCATTTCTAGTGGTGTTGAAGGAAGTGGCTTGGCTGTTCAGTCACTGAGCCCTGCGCTGTGGTGGTGATGGAGGCTCTTGCTAAACTCTGGTGCTTAGAGGCTGCCCCTAGCACAGCTTTGCATTTGGATACTGCTGCCTTCTTTCTGCCCCCTCCCCCAGCCCATTCTACCTCCCCAATAGAATCAGAGCCATAGAATAGGGTGTTCTATTATATTAAGGGCTGTTGGTGCAAGTAGAGGACATCTCTTAGCCTCCTCCTCCCTCACTGTTTAAAAATCCAGCTTCCAAAATCCACCCACTGACTCCCTCCCTCCCAACTTCCCTTCCACTAGACCACCCTCCAAATTATCTTAGGAATTCTGCCTTCCGCCATCCATGCCTTTCTGCATATGCAAAAAGAGAAAGTTGTAAGCAAACGTCTACTTAGAGGGTTGTATCCAATGTTAGTCCTACTTGGAGTAGACCCACTGAAATGAATGGGACTTAAGTTAGACTAACATTGGATACAACCGTAAGTTCCCACAATTCACAAATGTAATAAAATAAATAAATAAATAAATAGATTCAGATTTGAACAGGGCAGGAAGCAGTAGGCAGTCAATTGCAATCCAAAAGTCAAGTAGAACAGTATCTGGACTATCTGGTTTGAATGAAATGGGACAGACAGCTAATGAAAAGTGGGGTTACACACTCTACTTGCACCAACAGCCCTTAATATAATAGAACAGCCTATTCTATGGCTCTGATTCTATTGGGGAGGTAGAATGGGCTGGGGGAGGGGGGCAGAAAGAAGGCAGCAGTATCCAAATGCAAAGCTGTGCTAGGGGCAGCCTCTAAGCACCAGAGTTTAGCAAGAGCCTCCATCACTACCACAGCGCAGGGCTCAGTGACTGAACAGCCAAGCCACTTCCTTCAACACCTCTAGAAATGACAAATAGCCACAAGAAGTCAACAGGGGAGGAGGCTGCTCTTGCTGGGGCGGGAATAGGGTGGCCACTTATGCACTACCAAAAAATAGGAATGCTTCACTAAAAACAAAAGAGAGAGAAAACAAATGAAGTTGCAAATTCACATACAAATTTGCATACGCTGATGTATACATATAGATGTGCATTTATAAATAATAACCATAATTTAAATAGAGATACATCTCACCATAATGGGGAAGGCTTGAGGCCAGGTGGCCTGTGTGCCTGCTCAGTCAGCCATCCAGGAGCTAACTGTTGATGGGCAGTTACAAGACCCCTACTGACCAACCTCATCAAATACCCTACCCCTACATCAGTTGATACAATAGTACAGTGTGCTTTTCTAGTTCACACTGAAAGGGTGTGCTGCATTTCTGATTGAAGCACCTTATTTTATTTATTACATATATGGTTCACAGCCATTTAAAACAATAAAATCATAAAGCAATAAAACAGGACATCAAAAACATTAAAAACTATTGCAATGTTTAGAAAGTTAAATTATTAATATGCTTATAAATAGGTATATAAATCTATATTATAATAATGATTTAAAGAACAACATCTTCACACCCTTTCTAAAAGCCAAGACAGTGGGGGCAAGGGTAACTCTTGAGGTAGTGCATTCCGCAGTTTGGGAGCAGCATGCCTGATGAATTTGCCTCTGTGGGTAATGGTGGTATCCTGAAGAGGGCCTCTCCTGCAGATATTAATAGACAGGTTCATAACAAGACAGGCGGTCCCTTAGATAACCAGGCCCTAAACTGTTCAGGGCTTTAAGCACTTTGAATTGAGCCCAGAAAGCAATTTGCAAGCAGTGTCGGTCTTTCAGAACAAGTGTAGTATGGTCTCGATACCATGTACTGGTTAGCAGCCTAGCTGCCACATTGCACATTACTGTAGTCTAAGTGTGATGTAACCAAGGCATGGATAACTATGCAAAGTCAGACCGATTCAGGGAGGGTCACAATTGGCACATTAAACACAGTTGTGCAAACACACACCTTGCACCACTGCCACCTGAAGATCTAGGGACAGTGTACATCAAGGAGCACTCCTAAGGTACTGACCTGATCCCCAGGTTGAATCTCAATCCCCAAGTCAGGCATTCTGCTGAACATCAGCACCTCCACCTTGTCTGGATTTAACACGGCTCGTTCACCCTCATCCAGACCATTACTGAACTCGGGCAATGTTCAATGGTATCTACTGTTTCTTTGGTGTTAAGAACCAACCAGAACAACACCAGCGAAAGTATGGGAATGCAAAGGTCCTTTCCTCAGCCATTCTCACATGTTTGTCTATGTATACAACAGGAATCATGAAATAATTCCATACGGGAGTTGTCAATATTAAGGGCTGTTGGTGCAAGTATAAACCAACTGAGCCCATAAAATGAATAACTCTGTTCTTACCGTCTGTACTTCCTAAAACTAAACATGCAATACCTTTCTGTAGAATCTCTGGTGGGTTTTCCTAGGGAAGAATTAGGTATGCATTTTAATTGATGGAACTATCCCTGGAAGGGGAGGGGAGTGTCCCCCCAAAAAAATCTTGATCCTGCAACTGGGCCAGCATTTCTAATATGACATTTAGCTAAGTGGAAGAGATTTTGGAAGGTAGGAATGTTTCAGTTTTGGCTAGGAACAGTGGCAAGGTGGAGATGTAACACTTTTGTTGTATTCAGATTTGAATTATGGTATGCAGAATATCCCATGCAGTGTACATATCTGGGCATTGTTTGCTGTGTTATGGGACTTTCTTAATAGTCACTGCAAATGGTACACAAAGATCACACCTTCATTATTTTTTTTCACACCTGATGTAATCCAAGTCCCCATTGAAATTAATGCAATTGCCATAAATATTTGATCCATTACTCATTATCAGTGCAATTTAGGGCACACTAGCTCTTGTATTGGCTTGTATTATATTGGGAACCTGGCTGGCACTGGGCAGTATCCAACACTGCCCCTGCACCTCCGCTGATTGTATTGCACCAGCAGCACTTAGACCAACCTCGGAAATGAGCCAGAATCTCATTTCTGGAATGGACAGGTCCTGCTGGCACATGGGCAGTGTTGGATACTGCTCACTGTTTCTTAGTCTTAATCAAGCGAAACACCAGAAGAACTCAAGAAGAAGTTTAGATCTCCCTGACAACTGCCTGCTTCTTTCTGTGGAGCCCTTTGTTCTTTTTTGAGGTCTTCCGCGATACAGCAGGGTATTGCTACTTCATTTAAAAATACAAAAAGTAAGAGCAAAGCATATTCAAGACTACAGAATAAGGAGAGTTGAGTCTTAGTAAATATGTTAAAATATACAACAATAACCATTTTCTTAATTTCACCTCATATTTATAAGAAAACAAAAGTACCGGTATTTATTTTATCATTTGTATAACCTGTTTCCTCCCTTCAAATGGAGATGTCCAGAGCAGCTAACAGCAAAAAAAAAAATATAGCATGAAAAACAACAAATCAACAACAATCAAAAAGCAATATCCAAAAAATACAAAAAGCAGCAATAAAACATAAAAAACTAATAAACAAAAAGAGAGTCAGATTTTTAAACAACTAAGATGCAGATAAATCAAAGGGTGACATCTAATGCTGCATGAATTGTCTTCTGCTCACACCACTGAGCATACCCTTTCCTCTCCCTGGGGCCTCCTCAATCTGCTCCAGAGCAGATTTGTGGGACAGCTGTGGGTTGGGGGAATCCATGCCACCCAAAAGCTTGCCAAAAACCAAAACTTTTCAGACGATGATAAGCCACTGGTAAAGAAGGGGATAACTGAATCTTATGCAGCAGGGAGTTTCGCATTCTCGGTGCTGCTAGTGAAAAGGCTCTCTTCTGTGTTGTCATCAGCTACACCTCAGAATGGGCCTCCTCAAATGGTTTTAGAGAGCTGGCAGATTTACACAGGAGAAAGTGGTTCTTTAGGTAACTTGTTCCCAAGACATTTAGGGCTTTAAAGCAGCCTTGTATTTAACAAGTCACCTAGAACCCATAGGTGATAGGGAATTCCATGCAGGTGAGTGCATAGAATTCCATGTAGGTGAATGGGTGGGCTACCAGAGGATAGGTGGATCACTCCATTCCTCCTCCACCAGCCTGTTTGGTAGAAAGATTTTATTATTATTTTTAGCCTGCTAATAGGCTAGTATACTATATTTCCATGCTGGATGCAAATAATCTCCTGTAGCCAGCATGAGCATAGATATACATACTACTAGCCTCTTAGGTTAGTCAAATCAATTGCAGGCTAGCAGCTTTTGTGGGCTTGTTCACAAGGCTGCTTTAAAGGTAATCACTAACATCTTGAATTGTGCTCAGAAATGGACCAGCACCGAGTGCAGCTGGTATAACAAAGGGGTCACATGATCCCAATATTTAGAACTAGCCAAGATTTTTAGTGGCAGCATTCTGCACTAACTTAAATTTTTGAACAGACTTCAAGGACAGCTCCACATAGAGCTTGTTACAGTAATCCAATCTAGATGTAGCAAGTTTATCTGTGACTGTGGCCAAGTTGATTGCCCCAAGAATAGTCTCAGTTGGTACACTAGCCAAACCTGAGCAAAGGCACTCCCGGCCACAGCAGTCATTTCAGCATCCAGGAGCAAATCTGGATCCAGGAGCACTTTCAGATTGTGAACCTGAACCTTCAAGGGGAGTACAATCCCATCCAGAACAGGCTGACACTAGCCCTACTGTCAGAGCACCACTGTTTTGTCCAAAATTTAATTTATTTTCTGCCATCAAGTCCTTCACTGGCCTCAGACACCAGTTCAAAACCACTATAGCTTCTCTAGACCAGGGATGGGGACTCGGACTCGGGGACTCAACTCGTGAGTCGGACTGAGTCCCCCCTCTGACTCGAGTCAGACTCGAGTCCCAATATTTTTAATGGGACTCGAGACTCGAGTCGGGACTCGAGCCCAAGGACTCCACCACCACCGCCCACCGCACCTCACCTTGCTGCTGACGCACGCCACACGCTGTCGCTGCTGCCGACCTCACCTCCACCGCCGCCACCGTTGCACGCCGCCACCATTGCACTTCGCCAGCGTCGCACGCCACCTCACGCCGACGCAGCACGGCGCCGGCGCTCTGTTTTTGGCGGGGGGAACCAGGGCAATGGCTTAAACAGCCCTGTTGCCATGGTCCCCCCCGCCAAAAACAGAGCGCCGGCGGCGGCGTGCGACAGCGAGGTGAGTCGAGGTGCCATGGGACCGAGGCAGCATGCGACAGCGGCGGAGGTGAGTTGAGGTGGCGGCGTGCGACGGTGGCGGCGGCGGCGAGGTAAGGGCGCAGCGGCGGCGTGCAGGCGGTGGTGAGGTGGCAAGGTGAGGTGAGGCGGCAGCGAGGCAGCAGCGACTCGAGCGGCACGGAGAACGCTCCGCGCCGCTCAGAAGAGAGAGTTCGGGCCGCTCCGCCATGGAGAACTACGAGCCCAGGGAGGGCTCGTAATACATCCCTGGGGCGGCAGCGGCGGCGGCAGGAGCAGGGACAAGGGAAGGACCCGCCGACGGTAAGTGGCGGCGGCGGCCCATGGAGGGAGCGGGAGGGTCTCCGTGGGAGGAAGGGAAGCTCTTCTTCCTCTCACGGAGACCCTCCCTCTCCCTCCATGGGCCGCCGCTTTGGGAGTGACTCAGGACTTGGGACTCGAGTCACCATTTTGGACCTTGGACTCGAGACTCAGGTCCAAAGACTCGTGACTCGACTCGTGACTCGGGACCAAGGACTCTTCAACATCCCTGCTCTAGACTAAGATGATGATGAGATATAGAGCTGCATGCCATTCAGATATCATATTATATAATATTTATTTATTTATTATATTTATACCCCGCCTTTTTTCCTCCAAGGAACCCAAGGCGGCTTACATAATCCTGCTCCTCCTCTCCATTTTATCCTCACAACAACCCTGTGAGGTAGGTTAGGCTGGCAGTGACTGGCCCAAAGTCACCCAGTGAGCTTCATGGCCGAGTGGGGATTAGAACCCGGATCTCCTGAGTCCCCAGTCCAACACTCTCACCACTACACCACACTGGCTCTCATATTTAAACTGTAGGTGTGCCTGGCCAAGAAGATGTGTAAAAAAGAAATATGAGTTTCACATGTTTTATACAGAATAGTTTCCTCTGAGGTGTTTTTTTTTAATTACTCATTTTAATAAAGATGGTACATGTATTCAGAAAGAAGAATGAAAATAAAGGGGGAAATCTAGGCTCTTAAAGGAGAAATGAAATACTATTGTTATGAGAATATGCAACTGAGTTCTTATCTGTTTATAGTGCAATCCTAAACATGTATATTATAAGTAAGCTCCACTGAGTTCAGTGGGACTTACTCCCAAATAAGTGTGTATAGGATTGCAGTCTCAGTGTTGGTAGACATATACAGGCCTGTGGCTTACGCTGGCTCAGCTTGTCTGAGCGTGGAAAGCTAAGCAGGGTCAAGCCTGGTTATTACTTGGATGGGAGACCCCTCCTCTAGTTTCCTGCATTGAGCAGGGGGTTGGACTAAATAGCCTTGTAGGCTCCTTCCAACTCTATATGAAATCTATGCAAGTTAAACAGCTATGGGTCTCAAATGAAATGTAGAAATCAACTCTTCTTTTACTTCCTATTGGTGATGGACCAAGCAGATAAGAAAGAGACCTAAAATATTGATACATTAGATTTTTCTCACAAAAGAATCTGTTTTTGTACTCTTTGTATTTTGAACGTATTTGATTTAATATCCCCTCATGTGATGAAATCTGGTATTTTGAACGTAAGGGGGGAAATCAGTTTTCAGTGGGCATCTGTAACAACTCAGATTTAGATACAGTGAATGTGAGGAAACCCAGTGATGAAGCATCTCAGCCCCAATGACAAAGCATCAAGGTAAAAAGTATTTTAGCACACACGTGAGATAAGCACCCGTGAGAGTTTAGCAACCGGATGAGGTGGTCAGGAAAGTTGACTGTTCCCCACCTTCTCCTAATAACTATAAATAAATAACTATAAATAATTTCCTCACTTTCTCCTAGTAAATAACTTAGTTTTCCAGGTAAACAAACCCAATAATAACAAGGAAAACTAGTTATGAAGACAGAAAGCCAGCAGGGATGTGGGGACTACCCAGTGTATTGCACTGAGTGCCACATGTATGATTATCTGCCCGCTAGAAATAAGTCATGGGTATGTGCTTGGTGTCATCAGCTCCTGGCTCTCAGGGAACACGTTCATTCCCTTGAAGCCAAGGTTGCTGACCAGGAGAAGCTGAGAGAGGCAGAGAGGTTGGTGGATGAAGCCTTTGGGGACCTAATAGTGGTATCCCAATTCCTTGGGGACAGCTCCTCTGCTGTCACAGAGAATAGGGATCTTGGGGAAGAAGGGCGCCATTCAAGGAGAGGGAAATGATCCCTTAAAAAGGACCCATTCCTCAGAAGATGAACAAATATCCTCTCATGCCAAGGATGTGCCTCCAGGGGGTGGGGGCTCATGGTAGTGGGAAATCCAATCATTAGACATCTGGGCTTGTGATGGCCATGTATACTGCATGGTAAATTGCCTGCCTGGTGTGAAAGTTGCAGATATCACGCACTGTCTAGATAGCTTTGTAGATAGTGCTGGGGTGGAGTCAGTGGTTGTGGTCCAACAACATGGGGAAATGTAGTTGTGAGGTCCTGGAAGCCAAATTTAGGTTGCTAAGTAGGAAGTTGAAATCCAGGACCACCAAGGTGGCTTTCTCTGAAATGCTACCTGTTCCACATGCTGGACCAGCTAGACAGGCGAACTAAGGAGTCTCAATGTGTAGATGAGATGGTGCTGTAGGGAGGAGGGGTTCAGATTTGTTAGGTACTGGGGAACATTTTGGGACAAGTCAAACCTGTGCAAGAGGGACAAGCTCCACTTGAACAAAAATGAAACCAGGCTGCTGGTGCTTAACATAAAAAGGGTGGCAGAGCAGCTTTTAAACTGAACCCTGAGGGAAAGCTGACAGGAGCTGGGAAGCATCCGGTATGCATTATCATCCCTAGGGCATGCCAGTAAAAATATTTCCAATTGCCCAAATGGAGATAGGGAGGGAATAGACGATGAATATATGGTGAAACAATAGCCAGTCAAATAGGCCTAAGGGCCATAGCAGAAGATGCACTTGTCGGAGACATCTGGGGATAGACATTGTGCATAGGTGTTTCTATGCTAAAACTAGAAGCTTCTGAGCCAAGATGGGAGAGTCGGAGTGCTTGGTTATAAAAGAGAACTTATATATAGGCATAATGGAAACCTGGTGGAACAGACAGAACCAGTGGGATATGGTCATCTCTGGATATAAACTCTATAGGAAGGACAGGGAAGGCTGTACTAGAGGAAGTGTTGCTCTGTACATCAAAGATGGCATATCAAGCAGACTAGAAAACCTAAAAGGAGCAGACTCCTCCACAGAAGTGCTGTGGGTGACAATACCAGGCTCCAAAAGTAATTTGGTACTAGGGACATGCTATCGTCCCCCAGACCAGAATGCTAGAGTGATCTTGAGATGGAAAATTAAATCAGGGAGCCATCCAAATGAGGAAATGTAATAATGGGTGACTTCAATTACCCCCACATTGACTAGATAAATGCATGTTCCAGTCACAATGAAAAGGTTAAATTTCTTGATGGCCTAAATGAATGTGCCTAGAACAGTTCGTCATGCAACCAACTAGAGGAGAGGCAACCCTGGATTTAATCCTATGTAAGTGGTTTTGTCCAGGAGCTAGTGTGAGATGTGAGTGTTGTAGAACTAATTGGAAACAGTGAACACAGTGCTATCAGATTTAATATATATTTAGGTGGAAAATTGCCAAGGAAGTCCAACGTAGTTACATATCACTTAAAAAGAGGAAAACTCTCTAAAATGAGGGAACTAGTAAAAAGGAAGGTGAAAGGGGGAGGCAAGAGGGTTAAATCCCTACAAAATGCTTGGAGGTTATTCAAAACCGCAATAATAAAAGTTCAGCTAGAATGTATACTACAGATTAGGAAAGGTGACAAGTCCAAAAGATCACCAGCATGGTTAATAAGCAGGGTCAAGGAAGCTATGAGAGAGAGAGAAAAGGCTTCCTTTAGAAAATGGAAGTCTTGCCCCAATGAGAAGAACAAAGCAGCACAAATATGTACAAAGGAAATGCAAGCAGACAATAAGAGATGCAAAAAAGCGTTTTGAGAGCATATTGCCAACAACATCAAGGCCAACAATAAACAATTATTTAAATATATCAGAAGCAGGAAATCAGCTAAGAAGCCAGTTGGACCATTGGATGACAACAGAATTGAAAGAGTACTAAAGGAGGATAAGGAGATTGTGGAGAAGCTGAATGAATGCTTTTCATCTGTCTTCACTGCAGAAGATGTAGGACAGGTGCCTGTGCCTGAACTGATGCTTTCAATATGGGAGTCTGAGGAATTGAGGAAAATAGTAGTGACAAAAGATGAAGTTCTAAACCTTATTGATGGTATCTATTCTAGAGTTCTTAAAGAACTCAAATGTGAACCTGCTGATCTTCTAACAAAAATATGTAACACATCCCTAAGATCAGCCTCCATACCAGAGTATTGGAGAATGGTCAATGCAACGCCAAGTTTTCAAAAGGGATCCAAGGGGGATCCAGGAAATTACAGGCTGGTTAGCTTAACATCTGTTCTGGGTAAATTGGTTGAAAGCATTATTAAAGATAAAATTAGTAAGCTTGGAGAAGGACAAGCCCTGCTGAAAAAAAATCAACATGGCTTCCGCAAAGGTAAGTCCTGTCTCACTAACCTTTTAGGGTTCTATGAAAGTCTCAATAAACATGAGGATGGGATTATCCAGTAGACATTGTTTACTTGGACTTTCAAAAGGCTTTTGTTAAAGTCCCTCACCAAAGACTCCTGATCAAACTTAGCAGGCATGAAATAATGGATCAGTAACTGGTTAAAGAACAGGAAGCAGAGAGTAGGAATAAATGGTAAATTCTCCCAATGGAAGGATGTAAACAGTGGGGTTTCACAGGGATTTATTGGGATCAATGCCTTTCAACTTATTCATAAATGATTTGGAATTAGGAGTGAGGTGGCAAACTTTGCTGATGATACCAAATTATTTAGGATGGTTAAAACAAAAAGGATTGCAAAGAGCTCCAAAAGTATCTCTCCATACTGGGAGAATGGGTATCACAATGGCAAATGTGGTTCAGTGTAAGCAAGTGTAAAGTGATGCACATTGGGGCAAAAAAAATCCCAATTTCACATATTAGTTGATGAGATCTGAGCTAGCAGTGACTGACCAAGAAAGAGATCTTGGGTTGTGGTGGACAGCTCGATGAAAATGTCAACCCAGCATGTGGCAGCTGTGAAAAAAAGGCAAATTCCATGTTAGGCATAATTAGGAAAGCAATCAAAAATAAAGCTGCCAATATCATACTGCCCTTATTATATAAATCTATGGTGCAATCACACTTGTAATACTATGTACAGTTCTGGTTACCACAACTAACAAAGGATATTATAGAGTTGGAAAAAAGTGCAGCAAATGGCAACTACAATGATCGAGGGGCTGGATCAGCTCTCTTATGAAGAAAGGTTACAACATCTGGAACTATTTAGCTTAGAGAAAAGGCGACTGAGGGGAGACATGATAGAGGTGTACAGAATTATTCATGGTGTGGCAAAAGTGGATATGGAAACATTTTTATCCCACTCTCACAATACTAGAAACTCAGGTCATCCCATGAAGCTGATTGGTGGGAGATTCAAGGCAGATAAAAGGAAGTACTTCTTCACATAGTGCATCTTTAAATTATGCAATTTGCTACCACAAGATGTAATGATGGCCACCAATTTGGATGGCTTTAAAAGGGATTAGACAAATTCATGGAGGATAAGGCTATTAATGGCTACTAGTCCTCATGGCTATATGCTACCTCCAGTATCAGAGGCAGTGCCTATGTACACCAGTAGCTGGCAAACATGAGTGGGAGGGTGCTATTGCATTCATGTCCTGCTTGTGTGTTTCCCACAAGCAGTTGGTTGGCCAATGTGTTAACAGAATGCTGAACTAGATGGACCTTTGGTCTGATCCTGCAAAGCTCTTCTTATGTTCTTAGATTTTACCAGGTAAGGGTTCATTAAAAAGGAAGGTTCACCATATGATTGTCAACTGGTGGTGGTCTCATCAAGTCAAACATTAAACATGAGAAATTGGGTTTAGGACTCTGAACTAAAACTAAGATCCTATATTTTTTTTGTAGCTCTTTAGGTTGATTTATTTCATGACCAAATGATTTTATACTACCATTAATTGGAATTATTTTGAAGAAGCTGAAACATTCTAAAAACAGTATTTCCCTGCAAATAATACTGCTCTTCTTCTATTTCTGCCCTTGTCCTTGGGCCGGTGTGTCTTTATTCCAGCCTAAACAAGGGGGAAATTCCTAAATCTCTTTTCAGTCTCCAAATACAAAATTTTGTTTACAGTGGCTTAGAAAAGCAGAATATTTAGTTTCAAATCCTTTCTTAATGTTATAAGTTAGCTCTCAAGTGCCATAATCCTTTTGGTAGTTTTAGTCACCTCTTCTGCTCTAGCAGTTCCATCTTTTGGGCATTGAAATTGATTTTTCTCATCTTAGCATTTGAAGATCCAGAGTGTGCCCCTTGCCCCATCGCCTGGGAGAGTACAATGGCACCAACAGCAGAGGATGTGAAGGCAGCACCTTTTCGAGCACCTGAAATGGCAGCATCAGGAGCATCAGCACGAATAGACTGTGTTGAGGTAGTTCTCCCATGCTATACTATGAAACCAAAACAGTTTGGGGATACTACATGCTGATGGAGGCTGCCTCTTACTATATTGACCTTTGTGCAAAATGTTTGCTGTGTTTTCTTTGAGAAGAGAATCTGCCCTTTCCATGCTTGAACCTCTATTTAGACATACACTGGGCCAGTTCCCAGAGATCTTATCCATTCACAGCCACACATTTTGAAGATCAATATTACGTACTAATATGTAAGGTAGCCAGAGCAGCCGCTATGCCTCGTGTAATTCTAAACATTATTAGAATCATCAGAACCAGCAAATTTAAAGTTACTCATGTTAGTTTAAATATAGGAAAACTATAGGTAAGTTTTCAAGTTCCTATTAAAGCCTGCATTCGTCTCTCTTAAAGTTTCTTCCAAAAGTACCTTTTGTTTATATAAGAGATTGCAGGTCATTCCTGTAACAGACATTAATGACATAACATCAGAAGGATTTAGACCAATGTACACTTGCAAGTCAGTCAGACATGGACATGTGTCTGAGAGGCTGGTTTGGCATCCCGGAGAAGAAACGAGAGAGGAGGCATGAGTCACTTGACTTGTGCTTCATATTCCCATGTTTCTGAGCCTCATCTAAAGGTAACGGATATTCCTACCTCCCATGGGAAGGTGTGCATTCTGTCTCTAAATGAGGAGCATTTGAGGAGCTCTTATTTGCACAGGTATGTGGGGATAAGTCCTGCTGATGTTACTATTTCTCAACACGAGTGGCTTTTTGGTACATTCCTATAAGCTATAAAGCAGTCAGTTATTTAGGCATCTTGTTCGGGTCTCTGATCACATTTATTCTAATGAGTGGATAATATTGTGCAGTGCAGAAATTTGAAGTTTTCTAAGTATTTAAAATTTAAAGTTAGTTAAGGTTGGCCCTACTCTTTAGTTTGTATTAGTCATATTGTTTTGTGAGGCATTTATATATGGTACTGAAACAGAGATGTGATTTATTAGTTACGTACATCTAGAGGTGTGTGCGTACGTGTATGTGTTTTACAGATGTACACTTTCATTGGCACCATCTAAAATATGTGTTCCAGCATTAAGAAATAACTTTAGATATGTGTTGGAAAAGAATGAAAAAGCAATATACTGGTTTTGATAGTTAAAGATGGGAATGGAATGTACGGTATACATTTAATGTGATTGGTGCATATCATTAATAAACAGAACTGTAAGCAGACTGTGTGTACAATTATGTGAACAACTTTTATGAAACTTGGTAATGGTAGGATTTTCCAGTAATAAAGGGATCCCCATATTACATTTTTGTTTTTAATTTAAGAAAATGATAAGTTATTGTGTGCTAGCACCTTGTAAATAGAGAAAAAAAAGAAAAGAAAATATGTTATTTCCTAATTTTAAAAGAATAAAAATGCATAATAACTACTGCAGTTGTCAAAACTGAAGTGAAAGGGGTATTTCATATGTTCTCTAGAGGACCTTTCCCACCCCCACCCCCCACGATTGCCTCTGTATATTGCTGAGTGCCCTGCAAAGTCACACCAGTTGCTGGGGAACATAACTGGGAGGGTGCTTTTGTGCTCATGTCCTACTTGTGGGTTTCCCACAGGCAGCTGGTTGGCCATTGTGAACAGAATGCTGGACTAGCTGGACCTTGGTCTTATCAGCATGGCTCTTCTTTTGTTCTTACGGTTCTACTTATTTTCTTCCAGCTTGATTCAAGTTTAATGTTCCATTAGGAAGACATTACGCTCAAGTTCTGTTTTAGGGATAACTTCCTAGACTCTAATTGCAATATTGTTACTTGGAAAATACAGTTCTTTCCCTAGCTAAAGAGGTCATTGCAATTTGGGGTGCTCTCCAGAAAATGGTTGCACTTGAGACTTAGGTGTAACTAACTATTAACAATATAAAGTGTGAACACAACAAACAGATGCTTAGAAGCACATGCATCATAGAGGCAAACTAATCAGAGAGCTGGTATTGATTATAGTTCCCTGCCAAATCCATGTCATTGGAAATCTAAGCTTTGATGCAGTGCAGTGTGTGAAGTGGCCAGCACATGAGAGCTGCATCTGATTAACTTCAGAACAAAATGTGAAGACGCTTCTTGCTAGTTTCATCTTCAGCAATGAGTCTGTTACGTACATTTTTACCTAAAATTCAATTTGATTCCAGTGTTGGATCAAACTGTTTGTTATTTGTAGTGTACTATCAAGGATAGAGCAATTTCAAGAATGCCTGCTTTATAACTACGGTATATCATTTACATTTGCATGTAGATGTTGTTACATTTTTCTATCTTATACTAATGTGTATGTAGAAGTTCTTGACTTAAGTTGTTCATGATTAATATAATGTGTACATAAGGTTTCCCAAGTTCTTCTGTTGTAGACTCTCTAGTATTTTTGTAGAATTCTGATTTAAATATTGTATTGAAGTGGAAGTTTTGCGAAACCAGTCAGCCTTTAAAGATGGATCACTTTTTTATATGCATGTTTGAATAACAGCTTGATGACAGCAGAGCAGTTCATTCTATACCTTCCACAGAAATGTGACTTTGCCCTTAATCTAAAGAATGAAGCCTGATTTTTCTCTGATCACCTTTGGGATTGATGGTAATTGCAGCAGCGAGTCCTTCCTGGGTGGGTGGGTGTGAGAGAGGGGGAGGGGAACAAGTTTTAACAGGCTCATTGCCTCCCAAGATCCTTCCTGGCTTTCTTTAAAGCATGTTGAAATCTTATTCCTGCCTCTGCGAAGAGGTAAAATGGAGTCTGCCGGATGCCTGAGTTGTACTTGAGGATTTGGCAGGCCTCATGACTTTAGGAAACCTAATTCAGCCTCATAATTTCTAGTTCAGTCAGTCTAGTTTCATAGGGGGTAGTTCACACAAATTCCAGTTTGGACAAGATTCTCTCTTGCTGGAAACCTCCAGGTGACTGTACCAGCAATTGGTTATGACAGTTGCTGAAGACACCCATGGAGACTCCCTTTCCAGACTTTTCAGTAGCACTACTGCTACCATCTGCTTAGCCTCCAGTAGCACATGGTTTCTTCAGTAAGCACCAAGCAGCAAGAAAGTAATGGTGAAACTAGCAACAACTTCCTTGTTGCTTGCTTCTGCCAAAAGAAGCCAGCCATTGTCCAATTGTGAGTAGATGTGTTGTGATCCATTCACAGACCTTTCTGATGATGACTTCTCATGGTCCCTGAATCCACTAAGCATATCATTGGATAGTGCGTATGGAAACCTCTCTGAGGTAGAAGGCTAGTTACCAAACTCCAGACCTGGGAGAAGTAGCTCAGATGTGTTTTTTGAGAGGAATATCTGACTTGGACCATAAACCACTAAAGGCTGCCTGATCTAATCAAGGGCTCCCTTGGAGAAGGCAACAACACAGTTGGTGGACATTTAACTGAGAGCCAGTGTGGTGTTGCGGTTAGAGTGTTGGACTGGGACTTGGGAGATCCAGGTTCTAGTCCACACTCGGCCATGAAGCTCAATGGGTGACTTTGGGCCAGTCACTGACTCTCAGCCTAACCTACTTCACAGGGTTGTTGTGAGGATAAAATGGAGAAGAGAAGAATTGTGTAAGCTGCCTTGGGTTCCTCGTATGAGGAAAAAAGGCAGGATGATAATAATGATGATGATGTAGCAAGGGCACAGTGCATGGCTTCAAGCCTTGACCTGTCTCTCCAGCTCCAGTAGGATTGCTATGTAAATGATTGACATAAAGATTGCCATGTGATATTAATAATCCTAAAAACCAGATTCCTGATAGTCCATATTTGGGATAAAATTCAGTAGCTTGCACTTTAATAGAATCATGGAGTTGGAGGGGGCCTTGTCGGCCATCTAGTCCAACTTCCTTCTTGATGCAGGAAATCTAGAGCTAGAACATCCCTGGCAAATGGCAGTCCACCCTCTGCTGGAAGACCTCCAGTGAGGAAGTACCTACTGCTTCCCTAAGTAATTGGTTTTTTATTTATTTATTTATTGTATTTCTAGATCGCCCATCTAGCTGGAACCCGGTTCCATTATCAAACTGCTCTTACCATTAAGGTGTTTTTCCTAATGTTCAACCAAAGTCTACTCTCATGTAATGCAATCCCACAGATTGAAATTAGAGAACATTTAAGTAGATCCTGGCCTGAGCAAGTGATAGGGCTTAGTTAATTGACCCGAATTTCTTTGGGAAAGCTTGTTGGGAAAAGTTTGGGGTTTCCTGTTATAGGCTAACAAATAATATAATACCATGGGATATACATATGATCATAAAATATTGATTCAAATGGGTTTAAGCATGGCTGAATATGTAAGGTTATAGCCCATGTGTAGAAAGACATTAGCAGTGAAATGTTAGATCTGGCCACTGAGGAATTATGAAAGTGTGAAGGAAATGTGGTGTGATTATTTGATTTGGCAGTAGAAGAAACAGAGAACAGATAACTATGGCAACCACATCACAAAATGCCCAGGTGTAGCATGTATGTTTTCTTTAAGAAATAAGCAGATTTAACACTGCAAGTCTTTATTAATTTGGGAAACAATGGAAGATATATTTTGATGTTAGAACAAATGTAATATATCATATCTCTCTCACTCACTCCATGTACATATACAGCCGTACACATACATACATATATATGAAATAAGAATATTGTCATAACCATGGTGGATTGCTTTAAATCAAGATGATTTAAATGAGCAAGAAAGCTATCATTTATTTAAATCAAGTTTCTCATTGATTCTTCTTCATATATTTCCTAAACAATGGTGCAAATCTGACCACTAAAACATGTTAATTTACAACTAGAGTATTGTTTCCTCTGCTGTTTTATGCTCACAAGGCCTAGCATCTGTTTGTCGTACTGTATACATTTTGCTTTCCCTTTTTATCATCACCCATGACAATTTGTGAGGTTAAGTATGGCAATATAGGAATCTGCACACTGGACAACTTTGCTATCTTCTCTTCTTTCCAGTGTTACTCCTTCACTCTGCCTTGGCCCAGCACCATACTCACAAAAATAAAGTACCAAAGAAAAACAAAATGTGCATCCCAGATAGGCTGAAGTAAGGTATGATAGTTATTGGTCAGCCGCAGCTGCTGTTATATACCGAACTCCCTGAAAATAGTCATGTCAGTGGTAATATCTTCGCCTGCAGACATGACCTTCCAACTTAAAAAAAACACACACAAACATTAATGTAGCTAATTATACAGTCATGCCTTGGATTGAGAGCATAATTCGTTCCGGAAACGTGCTTGTAATCCAAAACACTCTTATATCAAAACGAAATCCCCCCAAAAAAATTTGTACAGAGATTTTTAATTTAAGCCATACTACAGTACTTGTATTGCAAGACGTCGCTTGTATATCAAGTTAAAAAAAAATATTAAAAAAATGCTGAGATCCGGGTTCTAGTCCCCACTCGGCCATGAAACTCACTGGGTGACTTTGGGCCAGTCACAGACTCTCAGCCTAACCTACCTCACAGGGTTGTTGTGAGGATAAAACGGAGAGGAGGAGGAGGACTATGTAAGCCGCCTTGGGTTCCTTGCAGGAAAAAAGGTGTGGTATAAATATAATAAATAAATAAAATAAAATAAATAAACCAAGTTACTTGCAATCCAAGGTATTACTGTACTCTGATTTTGATCAGAGCTGTGACATGGGGAAGATGGTGTCTTATCCATTCCCCTTTAATGCTTTCACAATCTAAATTGCTCCTCTCTCTTGGAGTTGCTGCTAGACCCACTGGAGAAAATACAGAGGTACCTGTCATTTTTAATTTTTTGCCCCCTAGCATATGAACATATTAAGAGTATTTTCTTATCTGAGTAATGCAGACAACATCCTCAACATGAACATTTGCATGCCTCTTTTTTCTTGTATCAAATTTTTGTGGGTAAAATAATGTTCTATTATTTTTGCATATTGATGTTATTTTCTATCATGGCAGCAGTTCTAGAAAGTTTCCAGGTTGGTTACTAAAATAGAAGACCTTATTTACCTTAATAGGTTTGAAGTATAAAATATATATCTGCTTAGGAAATTAACGTAGAGTTTGCCATTTTATGCGGTAGCCGGTAAATTTCAGTCAACCAGTTAATCTTGCATAAGTTTTCCTTTGATATCAATATCTTTTATTTTCAGTAGTTAACCTGGGCTGATGTGGCATATTTTTAAGATGCTTTACCTATACTCAGGACTTAATCCATCCTGTAGTATTGACAGTCTCAGAAAGCTCATATAGGTGATTCCTGTTCATTCAGCCTTCCTGACTTCAATGAACTGCATGACCTTTTTTAAAATTACAATCCTGTCTACACTTACCAGGGGGTAAAGTGTGGCGTAGTGGTGAGAATGTTGGACTGGGACTCAGGAGATCCGGGTTTCTAGTCCCCGCTCGGCCATGAAACTCACTGGGTGACTTTGGTCCAGTCACTGCCTCTCAGCCTAACCTACCTCACAGGGTTGTTGTGAGGATAAAATGGAGAGGAGAAGGAGGATTATGTAAGCCACCTTGAGTTCCTTGCAGGTACTGGAGGTTGGGTCCAAAGGGCAGTCTGGGGATTCTGCTCGTGTACTGTCCACCCCGCTGCACGACAGACTCCCTGGCCAAGTTGCTGGAGGTGGTCTCTGATGTGCGTGTGTTGTCCCCCAGGCTATTGGTGCTGGGGGACTTCAACGTGCATTCGGGGGCTGCCCTCATGGGGGCACCTCGGGACTTCATGGAGACCATGGCTTCCTGGGAGCTGCACCCTGTATTAACTGGGCCTACCCATGTAGCCGGTCATGCACTGGACTTGGTTTTTGTTTCTGGAGAGGGGGGAAATGATCTGGAAATCGGGGGTATATCCACCACCCCCTTGTCATGGTCAGATCACTATCTGGTGGGGTTGGATTTCTCGGTGCCACAACCCCTCTGCAGGGGTGAGGGACCTATTAGGATGGTCCACCCCAGGCGTCTTATGGATCCGGATGGATTCCTGAACGCGCTTGGGGAATTGGAGCACACAAACAGTAGCTCGGTCGAGACCCTGGTGGACGACTGGAATGCTGCAATCACCAGGGCATTAGACTGAGTTGCCCCGAAGCGCCCTCTTCGCCTAAACAGAGCACACGCGGCGCCATGGTTCACTCCTTCGCTGCAAGCTCTGAAACAAGAAGTGAGAAGGCTAGAGCGCCGATGGCGAAATTCCCGCTCCGAAGACGATCGAACACGGGTTAGAGCTGCATCTTCAGCCTACCGGGTGGCGGTGAAGGCAGCAAAAAAGAATTTCTATGAAGCCTCCATTGCGTCTGCAGAGTACTGCCCCAGGAGGCTTTTCCAAGTGGTCCGGAGTCTGGTCGGTCCAGTCGCTCCAGACCCACTGGAACAGTCAAAAGCCTCCTGTGAGGCTTTAGCGAAGCACTTAGCAGATAAAATCGATCGGATTAGGAGTGGGATATCGTACGTCGTGGACACAGGGAGTGAGCAGGAGGAGGCCAATGGCAGACTGGTTTTGTGGGATCGGTTCCGGCTTCTTCCTTCTGATGAAGTTGACAAGGTGCTTTCATCTGTGAGGCCGACCACCTGCTTGTTTGATCCTTGCCCGTCCTGGCTCATCATGAGCTGTATGGAGAGACTGGGTGAGGGGATCAAGGCGGTGGTGAATGCCTCCCTCGAGGAGGGAGTGATGCCATCAGCCCTCAAGGAGGCAGTAATAAGACCGCTTCTAAAGAAGCCCTCCTTGGATCCCCAGGATTTAAACAACTTTCGCCCAGTCTCCAATTTACCATTTCTGGGCAAGGTGATCGAGCGGGTGGTGGGTGCTCAGTTGAAGGCACACTTGGATGAAGCCGATTATTTAGATCCGTGCCAGTCGGGCTTCAGGTCTGGACATGGGACGGAGACGGCGTTGGTCGCCTTGGTGGATGATATGAGGAGGGCTTTGGATAGGGGCGAATGCTCCTTTCTAGTCGTCCTCGATCTCTCAGCGGCTTTTGATACCGTTGACCACAGTATCCTCCTGGATACTGGAGGGCTTGGGCTTGGGAGGCACTGTATTGCAGTGGTTCCGGTCCTTTCTCTCTGGAAGGTATCAGAGGGTAGTTCTCGGGGAGGAGGCTTCGGACCCTCGGCTGCTCACTTGTGGGGTGCCGCAGGGTTCCATCCTCTCCCCGATGTTATTCAACATCTACCTCAAGCCGCTGGGAGCTATCATCAGGAGGTTTGGGGTGCAGTGTCATCAGTATGCGGATGACATGCAGCTCTACCTCTGTTAAGTCCTCACCGAGGTTGGCCGTTGAGACCCTGTCCAAGTGCCTGGAGTCAGTGGCTGGCTGGATGGGAAGGAACATGCTGAAACTGAACCCCGACAAGACCGAGGTACTTCTGGTGGGGGACAAGGGGAGGTTAGGGGATGTTGACCTGGTGCTGAATGGGGTACATCTACCCCTGAAGGACAAGGTCCACAGCTTGGGGGTCATTCTAGACTCCCAGCTGTCCATGGAGGCTCAGGTGGCAGCTGTGAGCCGGGCGGCGCTGTATCAACTCCATCTGATACGGCAGCTGCGCCCCTACCTTCCTAATCACCTGCTCCCATCAGTGGTTCATGCCTTGGTCTCCTCTCGCCTAGACTACTGTAATGCGCTCTATGTGGGGTTACCCTTGAAGACGGTTCGGAAGCTTCAGCTGGTACAGAACGCGGCGGCTCGCCTGATTAAGGGCAGCCGCCGGCGTGATCACATCACGCCAGTGCTTAATGAGTTGCACTGGCTACCAGTTGCTTGCCGAATTCAAGGTGTTGGTTTTGACCTTTAAAACCCTACACGGCTCCGGCCCAGTTTATCTCATGGAGCGCCTCCAGCAACATCAAGTAGGCCGCTCAACAAGGTCTGCCATGGACGGCCTTCTCCTTATCCCATTAGCCAGAACAGCCAGGCTGGTGGGGACTAGGAAGAGGGCCTTCTCTGTGGCGGCCCCCACATTATGGAACTCCCTCCCTAGTGACCTTCGCCATGCCCCCTCCGTGATGAGCTTCCGCCGTGCATTAAAAATATGGCTGTTCAGGCGGGAATATGGGGTGGGTTAGGTTTTTAAAAGAATTTTTTATATTGTTTTAATTATTATGTTTTATTGTATTGTTTTATTGTATTTTAATTGTACATCGCCCAGGGTGGCCGGGTGGCTGGCCAGATGGGCGATTAATAAATATAAGAAATAAATAAATAAATAAATAAATAAGAACTTTCAATTGATAAACCATGTGAACAAATCCAGAATTGCTAACAGCATTTTACCCTTCTATGGGCGCACATAAACCTTCTTATTTCAGAATTTATTAAGTATCTAGGTAACAGTTTATTGCTTCTCTTATTGATGACTGAATTAGCTAAGAAGATGCTTGGAGACGTGTGACAGGCCTGTGGCTTACGCTGGCTCAGCTTGTCTGAGTGTGGAAAGCTAAGCAGGGTCAGGCCTGGTTAATACTTGGATGGGAGACCCCTCCTCTAGTTTCCTGCATTGAGCAGGGGGTTGGACTCAATGGCCTTGTTGCAGGCCCCTTCCAACTCTATGAAGGTTTATGAAAGATAAGTTTGCTTGCTCCATCACTGGTAACAGTCAGCCATAAAAACCTGGTCAGTTTGCTTATAGCAGTGATAATTGCCTCATTGAGAGAAGGGACTGAAGGAGTAGAATGATTTTTTTCAAGTTAAAAATAAGAAATGAAAATATTACTTTGTGCTGTCCCTTGAGCAATGGGAAGTTCGGGTCAGGCTTTTGCAGGGTCAGTCTCCTTTTGGAAGACTGTGCCCCAGAGACTTACGGTCTGTGTATTATTTTAAAAAGTATGGGCAGTGTATAAATATGGGGGCAGAGAAGCAAGTATATTTAGGCAGGCAGTGCTGGGTTCATAACAAGATCAGTCTCAAAGCAATAACAATACCCTTGAGTTGAAAACCCAAAACTGGTTTTCTTCAAGCCTGCCAGCCACTCTAACTAAATGAAAAATATAACAGGCTTTTGCGAGTGTATGGGTGAGATAAAGAAGAGTCAGACACAGAGTATATGGTTTCAAATCAGGGCCACATTTATTGAATTGAAGATCTGTGAAGGGCAAAGGGCGGTACTAACCTAGCCTGGCCATTGGCCGGGAAAAAACCAATATTTTAAATATTTTGGCGAATACATCCTAACTGCACCGGAGGCGGGTTGGTCCGCCCACGGCCAGTTGCCCTCCATGTGGAGCTGGAGGGCCTTATCATCGTCGCCTTACTTTGACGCCTCCAGGCACCCAATGTAGGCGAGAAAGGCAAAACCCCAAAGACGTCCCAATCTCCCTCCTGCTAAGCCTCACGGCATTAGCGAGGTCAGCCTTGGGTAAACGTCAGTCACCTTGAAAGGTGCCACTGGATGATCACCATAACCCTAAGCCATACTGCCTAATCCCGCACTTCCCGCCTGGGTGCTAATTATTGGGTAATCAAATCAGCAGATCACTCCAACCATTTTGATGATCAGCTCACAATCACTTGCAGGGAGGAAAAGACTAGAGGGAAACAGGACTGCATAGGAAGTTTGGTGCAAACAAACGTAACAGACTTCCACTGGCCCCTCACTTGGGGACAGGGAGAAGATTTGCGAGTGGGGGAGGAGAGAGGAGTCAGGTAACAGGTCAGGTTGGTCACAGGTAAAAAGGTGGGGACACAGGAAAGGGCTTATTTAGGCATCTGGGTTCCCGCCCACGGTCTCCTGCTGATTTGATTACCCAATAATTAGCACCCATTGTTAGTAACTAAACTACGGTACTCCAAAGGAAAAGAAACATTTTGGACAACTAGGCAGAATGGCTCATAAATTCCTTCATGGCTGATGCTTAGTGTTCACAATGGGGGAAAATAAATGCCAGAACAATTTGTTTTATCACTTCTCTGTATTATTTATGGACACTTAATACTTGAAAAATGTATTTCCAAGATATGATGAGTGTATAGGTCCTGTACAATGCAATCCTATTATGTCATAGCTAATAGGAGATGTTCAGTTCTTTGTGGCTGCAGTTGTAAATTTATGCAACTTATGCACAGCAGCTAATGAATTTGTGGGGCAATGCAAAAATGCAATCCCCCCTCCCATTTTTTGTACTTGAGCTGTACAAATATATATTTATATGGCATAGTTTTATTTCTCTTAAGTGTTGGAGAGGGGAGACGCACTTCTAATACCCTTGGATAATAAGAAATATAAATAAATTGGGTTGATGTGCACACAGGATTAGATGGGGAATACAGGCACACAGAGAAACTCGATTTGTAAGAGTTCCGGTGACTGACGTTTCAATCATGTAGGTTACACTGCATATGCTGATAACCATGCAGCAGCCTGTCCTGCAGCATGGAACCACAGGTTCAGTAGCAGATACACAGCTTTCTTCTTCTCTTCCGCTTTTTGTTTGCGTGTATTGGGCAGACTCAGACATCATAAACTTTGGGTAGATTTGGGTAGGTACTTGGTTTTGATTGGATCCTTTTGGTTCTCTTTAATGTATGCCTAATGTGTAATTTGCTTTTCTTTCATGTTACCTGACATCCGTCTGGCTAGTTCAAAGCATATATGAGATTCAGTCCCTCTCTCCCTCTCCATCCCTCTTATTCCAAATACCACTGCTTCTTAATCTTCCTTAGAGTTGCCTGGCCACTGAAAGGTGGTGACAGGAGAACCCACACTTGGCAGAATTCTCCTATTTGTGGCACTTTTAAATAACAGGGTCATATTCTGCCCATCCAACATATTTAATCAGTTTTTGTGGTTATAAAACACTGGCGTTCTGACCCAGCATTTCCTTTTAAATGCAGGAGCTGTATTACACATATTGAGCTTCCTTCTCACAAGACCGTTCCAATGGAGGTGCAATTCTGTTCCTTCTTCAGACCTGACCACTCTGTTCAAAGAAAATTAGAAACCTGCTTGCATAGGACCACCATGTGTGTCTTGGAATGCCCATGGGGCTCTGAATTGGACCCATGGGGACTAAGCATTAATGTGATGTGCCCAAAATCAACTTTGTGGGGATAATTTTGTTATAGTCAATCATAGAAGCAGTAGATTTTTAAATGAAATAAATGAATTAATAAGTAAAGGAAGTTATCAACACAACATACTTTACAACTTTGCATAGTGCACATTTGGTAAAATTGTTATCACTGGGTAAAATTGTCATGATTTATATCTGGCTTTTTACAGGTCGATGCACAAACTGACACAGCTGGAGCGGCTTGACCTAGGCAATAATGAATTTTCGGAGCTGGTAAGAAAAACTTGATTAAAAGGAGCCAAAACACTATTGCACAGCTGGATCCTTCAATATAATTGACCTAATCTAGGGATCCTCCTCCTCATTCTATAGATTCCCCTTGTGGGAATCCTGATGGTTGTAGAAATAAGCAACTCCACTTTTCACTTTTAATATTTAGAGAAGCTCTATAGGATCCTGTTTTGCATAGGCAATAAAGGAATCTGTGGAGGAAGAGGGGGGGGCTGGCTGGCCCGCCAGACTCCCAACCCTTTCCTCCCTGCAAAGGGAAACCCAGCACTTGCCACCATGTGGCCCGGAAGGGGGGGCTGGCTGACCCGCCACTACCCCACCCTTGCCTGCTGGCAAAGGAACCAAGACCCCCAGAGATCTCAAGGTACCAGGTTGCCAGCCTCAGCTATCTGCAACCCTACTTGAATCTCTGTTCAGGGACTCGCCTTTAATTTCTGTAACCTGGATTTAGATACTGAACCAACAGAGTACTACAAAACCCATGTGGGGTGAAACCACGACAAGGTTTATTTCTGGTAGCATCTTACAACAAGATTAGGGAAATGAGAGAAGCACACAAAATAGAGAGACACTTTAGTACAGAGTAAAGCTGCAAAATAACAAAACCTGATTCCTTAAAATCTCTCAAGCACACACCTGTTACCTGAGGGTGTCTTCTTCAAAGGGTTAGATCCAGCACAGCCTTGCTGCCCGATGGAGAATTACCACACCTACCCGAAGGTCCAAGATGGGTAAACCCCTACAAGGCTTGCTTTCCCTAGTGCCCTCCAAACCAGCCAATTTTACCAGAGGCTGACTGGGGTCGATTCTTGAGGGGGGGGGCCCTAAAGGCTCGGGCCCCTCGCTGGCCTGGCATGGCTCCAACCGCCAGGCAGGCACCCAAAAGACTGACCAGGAACAAAGGCTTCCACGTGGGGAAAAAGCTCATCCCCCTCCCCTTTTCTGTAGCCTTCTTTCTTCAGCCAATCAATTTGAATTTCACCTGGCCATGCAGGGGGAAAGGGAACTGTGAGTCATGGCTTGAACTATCTGCATGTGAATGCCTTCAGCCTGGCTCCTCCAGACTTCTAGACGCCAGGCCCCATCTCATGTTCCATCACCTTTGGCTTCCTCCCAGCCCCCACCTGGTTTACTCATGAGGAGGCGCGCGTGTGTGTGTGTATGTGTGTTTGTTTGTTCCTGCATGCATGCATGCAGGAACCCTAAAAACTCTTTTCTCTACACGCTAACTATGCACACCCCACCCCAGCCGGTTCACACATGAGGTGTGTGTGTGTACCCCCAAAGGCTCGTTTCTCCACAGAATCCACTGTGGATTGATGTATATTTGGGGGGGGGTGTTAAGAGTTCAGAGTTTCTTAAGTCCTTATCCAGATCTGCTACTACCGCTCTGAGTTTCTAGCACTTTCTGCTCAGTCCTAAACAGTCTGATGTTGCAGCTTAGTGTTTTAGGTCTAACCATTCATAATCAGAAATGTGACTTTCATGAATATTTAACTTTTGTCATAAATACAACATTAAAAAGAGAATGATGAAGCAGTCAGATTAAAAAAAACCTGTAGTTCTATTTTGGTTGTGTTTATGAAAGGTTTTAAATACAGTTTAAAATATAGGTTAAATATTACATTTATAAAAACTACTTTTTTACAGCCTGAGGTTCTGGAACAGATACAAAACCTAAAGGAATTATGGATGGACAATAATTCACTTCAAACACTACCTGGGGTATGAATATTTATATTGTATAATTTTGTGGTAAAGCAAGATAAGTGTATATTTTGGAGTACAAAATATTCGTTTTCACTTATTGTTATAGGGAAATGTTAGTGTGAACATACATTTTTGACAAGGATACTGTTGCATAGTAATGTGTAAATAGTAAACTTACATTGATCTGTTCCTGCACTGTCTGTTCCTGCACTGTCAAATTTCAGATATGTATAAACTTCAATTTTATTTGATGTTTAAATTAAAAAAATATGTGAGGGATGTCAATTTTTAAACAGTAGTTGCGCTTTCAAATGATATAGAGAGCACTGAAGCTGTCAAACACACACACACACACACACACACACACACACACACAGAAAGAGAGGGGAGAGAGAGAAAGAGAATGGAAGGTTAGGCATGTGAGCTTGAATTAAAAAATATTTTCTGTGACAGGCCTCCTGAGTTGCAGAATTGAAGGATGTCCGCCAAATAAAGAATTCATCTCAGTGCTGCTTTTTCTGAGGAGCTAAATTTGATGCAAATAACTTTGATATTAATATAATAATCAGATTTCTTATACTGTAGCTCTTCTGTATAGAACTAGAGAATATACTTCAGCAGCTTTTGAGACACCATCTCAATAAAGGAGACATTTCAGTTGCTGCTTATATATATGCCTGTTGCAAATCGCACATTTAGGGTACAATCCTATGCATGTTTAGACCAAAGAAAGTCCTGCAACTCCCAACATTCTCCAGCTAGCCATGCTGGCTGAGGAATTCTGGGAATTGTAGGCCTTTTTTTCTGTCTAAAGATGCATAGGATTGCACCCTTAGGCTTTTGTTTTAGACATGACAGCCATCTATCTATCTAAAATTATATATAGACTGCCTGTAAGAGTGGAACCCTCTCAATGCGGTGTACAAAATAAGTTGTCACTTATGCATTCAGATGAAAGCACAGGATTAGCATGTCTGAAAGGGGAAGTTGTGCTAGAAAATGCCGTAGGCAGTATGTGCAGCTCCATCTTCCAGAACTGTGTTCTCCAACCTTGGGTCCCCAGATGTTTTTGGCCTACAACTCCCAGCATGCCCTGGTTTCAGAACCTACACTGTTCCAGAACCTTCCTTTGCAAGTCCCCCTTTGAGCATGACCATTCTAGCCAGTTGTGGAAGTGATGATGGTGGAAGCTGTTGGTGGAGAAAATGAAACTAAGTGCAATCCTATATGTTTTCAGAAGTAAGCCCCACTGAGTTCAGTGGAACTTATTCCCAGGTAAGTGTGCATAGGATTGCAGCCTAAATGTAAAAATCGATCATCTTAATGAGATGTCCTGCTTGTTCATTTTTCATATGTGGAAGCTTCCCTGACTTGTGGCAATGGGAATACCATATCAGTCTGGTGGTTCATCTACCATATATCTTGGTTGTGGTAACACAAGTTATTTCAGAGTAAGATTCAAAGTCCCAAAGTTACAATTGAGTAAAATATTTGTGAGAAGCACCTCCTTAAATCATGAATGTAAGTGCTTGTATTTGTATTAAAGGATAAAACATGAAAGGGACATCCCTAGCTGCTTTGCTGTCATACGTCTGCTGTAGATAATAGTGCTGCATGAAGAAAGTAAATTGCATTATAACTCATAATAAAAGTAGTGTAATTTCTCTCAAAATAGCTGTGCAGTTTGCTTGTCCTTATGATAATTCTGTTACCTGTGGTCAAGTATAATTTCTCTGGCCCTGTAACATTCCCCCTCCCACTGCACACACACACACACACACACACACACACACACACAAAAGGCCTTGTCTGTTTTGAAAAAATTGGAGTGTCCTTTAGCTTCTTTAGTTCCCTTTATTTTAGCTCGTTATATTTCTGGTGGCCTGATTTGTATTTATAGCAGCTAGACATGACAATATGGCATCTATGTATATTAATTACACACACACACACATATATATATACATATATATATATATATATATATATACTCACACATACATACATATTATAAATTATAATAGATAATTATAAATTAGATATTGTTCCCTGTCCATTGTATTTAGTGTCTGTTCTTATATCATTATTCTGTATACTAATCGCGAACTCATTCTCTCAGTGCCAGTCCTTATGTAGCCAAAACAGCACAACCAGGTGGTCGAGGGAACCCCAACGTTTGCAGAAGTAGAAACGATCTTTAGGGAGAGAAAAAACTAAGGGAGCAAAACAGCCCAACATTTCAGTGAGGACTGACTGAGCATGCTCCATGTCCACAGAATAATAATAATAATAATAATAATAATAATAATAATAATAATAATAAGTTTTATTTCTTACCCGCCTCTCTGTCTAGATCGAGGCGGGGAACAACAAAATATAAAATACACAATACATACTATTAAAACATCTTAAAACATATTAAAAACATCATAAACAACATCATTAAAACATCATTAAAATATCGTAAAAACATCTTAAAGGCAACCTAAAATTCCGCCGGATAGGCCTGCCGGAAGAGATCAGTCTTTATGGCTTTTTTAAATTCCAAAAGACTGGTGAGCTGACGGATCTCCTCCGGCAGGCCATTCCATAATTTGGGAGCAGCAGAAGAAAAGGTCCTCTGGGTAGTACCCGTCAGCCTAGTTTTGGCTGACTGAAGTAAATTCTTCCCAGAGGACCTGAGTGTGCGGGGTGGATTGTATGGGAGAAGGCGATCCCGTAGGTAGCCTGGACCCAAACCATGTAGGGCTTCAAAGGTAATAACCAACACTTTATACTTCGCCCGGAAACTGATTGGCAGCCAGTGGAGTGCTTTTAAAACTGGTGTGATGTGAGCACCCCTAGGTGTACCAGTAACCAGTCTGGCAGACTAGGTACAAAGGTAGCCCTATGTACAGCGCATTGCAGAAGTCGAGCCTCGAAGTTACCAGCGCGTGCACTACTGTCTTTAGGTCTTCCAACTCTAGGAAGGGGCGCAGCTGGCGTATCAGCCGAAGCTGATAATAGGCACTCCTAGCCGTCGCATCTATCTGAGATGTCATTTGGAGCGACGGATCTAGAAGCACCCCCAAGCTGCGAACACAGTCTTTCAGGGGGAGTGTAACCCCATCCAGAACTGGTTGACATACCTCCAAACCCAGATTGTGGCCTTTGACAGCAAGCACCTCCGTCTTGTCTGGATTCAGTTTCAGTTTATTTTTCCTCATCCAGCCCATTACTGCCTTCAGGCATTCATTCAGAGGAGACACACTATCCTTAGTTGACGCTGTTGCCGAAGGCATAGAGAAATATATTTGGGTGTCATCAGCATACTGATAGCACCCCGCCCCATGCCTCCGGATGATCTCTCCCAGCGGTTTCATGTAGATATTAAATAGCATTGGGGAAAGAATAGCTCCTTGTGGCACGCCACATAGCAGCTCCTTTTTGGTGGAGCAGCTATCCCCAAGCATCACCATCTGGAACCTACCCGAGAGGTAGGACCGGAACCACTGAAGCACAGTGCCCCCGATTCCCAGTCCCCTCAGGCGTTCCAGAAGGATACCATGGTCGATGGTATCGAAAGCCGCTGAGAGGTCCAAAAGCACCAACAGGGACACACTCCCCCTGTCGGTACTCAGGCGTAGATCATCTGCTAAGGCGACCATAGCAGTCTCAACTCCGTATCCTGCTCTGAAGCCAGTTTGAAATGGGTCTAGAAAATCAGTGTCATCCAAAACTGCTTGGAGTTGGAAGGCAACTGCCCTCTCGATCACCTTGCCCAAAAATGGAAGATTTGACACTGGTCTGTAATTGTTAAGGTCCAAGGGATCCAGGGAAGGCTTTTTTAGAAGCGGCCGTACCACCGCTTCTTTCAGACATGATGGAAAATTCCCTCCCTGGAGAGATGCATTAACAATACGTTGTAGTTGTAATCCAACTGCATCTCCTCCTTGGACAACCAACCAGGAAGGACAGGGATCGAGAGGGCAAGTAGTCCTCTTCACTCGACCAAGCAGTTTGTCCATGTCCTCGGTACTCACCAACTGAAACTGATCCAGTGTAATCCTACTTACGGAGTTACTGGACACTCCATTGTCTGCCTCTGCTACAATGAGGGTGTCTAAGTCGGCTCTTATCCGAGAGATTTTATCTGTGAAATGATCGTTAAAGGCATCACAGCGAGCAACTGTAGGCTCTAAAATCAGGTTCAGGGGGGAAGGTGTCTGCGTTAGACCCCTCACCACCCTGAACAGTTCTGCTGGACGTGAATTCGCAGACGCAATGCGTGCAGAAAAGAAAGCTTTCTTCGCTGCACGTATTGCCACCCCATAGGAGCGAAGATGCTCTCTATGTCGTGTCTTATCGGATATGAGTCGAGTTTTCCGCCATCTGCGCTCCAGTCGTCGTCCTTTCCGCTTCAGCTCCCTGAGATCTTCTGTATACCAGGGTGCCCAGTTAGAAGCGGGCCGGAGAGGACGTTTGGGGCGATCGTGTCGATAGCCCTAGTTAGGTCTTGATTCCATCTGTCAACCAGGGCTTCAACAGGTTCGTCGACGGTACCAGCCATAGACCCCTCTAAGGCTTCCCGGAATCCAAGAGGATCCATCAGCCTTCGAGGGCAGGCCATCTTAATAGGTCCGCCACCCCTGCAGGGGCGAATAGCAGCTGCGATACTAACCCTAACCAGAAAATGATCTGTCCATGACAATGCAGAGGTATTGATCACCTCCGCCCACAGATCTGTCTGTTCCGAACTGAAAACAGCATCGAGGGTGTGACCTGCTGAATGGGTGGGTCCAGAGACCAATTGGGATAGGCCCATGTTTGTCATGGATGCCATGAACTCCCGAGCTGCACCTGACAAACTGGTCCCAAATGGGATGTTGAAGTCACCCAGGACCAAAAACCTGGACGAGTCCAACACCAGCTCCGAGACCAGCTCCGTGAGCTCGGCCAGGGATTCTGTTAGGCAGCGGGGTGGCCGGTACACCAACAGAATCCCTAGTCTATCCTTGGTCTTCAGACTCAGGTACACACACTCAATGTGATTCAATTCCCGAACAGGAAGTCTGGTCAGGTTGAGATTGTCTTTATAGACCACAGCTACTCCACCCCCCCGCCCACTTTCCCTCACCTGCTCACTAACACAGTACCCAGCTGGGAGGGCCTGGGCCCATGTCGGGCCACTGTCATCTCCCAGCCAGGTCTCTGTGAAGAATGCTGTGTGGTGGTGCGAGGGAACAGAAAACTGTGAGGAGGGGGAATAGAAAACTGTGAGGAGGGAAAAGGGCATGTCCGGCTTGCTGGAACACTCTGAATATGAGCACTTAATACTGCATTTTTTTGTTGTAGGACCCACTTGTACACTGAAGACCAGAGGTCTAACTCATTTATTCATATATTTTTGGGGCCTGTAAATCCTGTCAACAGCACTGGCTCCTACTGGTTCTGGAGTCTCAGTATCCCTGATGACTACAATGATTCTCTCTACCTTCTGCTTCCAGTTGGATGTTACACCCTGTTGTCCACTCCTGCCTGTGTAGGATACAATGAACTCTTGGACTTGTAGTTCTTGGGAGAGCATGTTACCTAGGGTAGCACACTTTTTTCTGTGTCTCAAACAACAAGTCTCAGAGTTTCCTGTAAAAGGGGCCTGTCTGTTCTAGAGGAGAATTGAACCAGCAGAACATTGCTTATCCTGTTCTAACACTGCTTCTGATTGCCTGAATTGGCTCCAGCAAATTGTATAAGATTTTCAGGAATCTGACCACCCAGACTGACCAAGTGTCCTCTTTCATAACAGACAGTGTAGGGCCACCTGGGACAGTGTCCACTTGCTGTATGTCCACTATTGGATATACAGAATGAGGTGCGGTGGCCAACAGATGGTCTATATTTCTTTGTTTTCTTTTTCCCCTCTTCTATAATACAGTATTTCTTATCTCCAACTGTCAACCTAATGAGTTTGTCATGAAAGAAATTATGATGGTTTGAATCCAACAGTGCGTAGCACCAGAAGAAAGGCACTTCTATTCACACAGATTCCTCCCTCTAGCTTCAGCCCCTCCCCTCCCCCATGCCACATCCCATGCCGTTCTGGAGGGTCCTCCAGCCCTCAGGTGAGGCTTTTGTGGGGCAGGGAGTGGGGAGCAGGAAAGTCCTGTTCTGTGAATGGAGCTCTGATCACAGCTCTTAGGATCTGAGGCAATAATTTTAAAAAGAATTTTATTATAAAAATTCTGTTTCAAGTGGAAAGGGTAAATCTTGTTAGAACAAATCTCAGTACAGTCACTTATACAGAGGGCATTGTTATCTGTAAAGCTTTTATTTGGCCTATGGCACATTAAAGTCTATTTTCAATTTAAAATACAGTATGCTGTAAACATGCCTTCGGTTAACAACATTGCCCATCGCTGGAATAGCTACTACTTCTCAATGTAATTGCACTTTAATTCAATTGGCAATGTGATTTAATGCTTGTAGAGCATTTGGCAACACCTTTACATTTATCTACACATATTCAAAATAAGTGCTGGATTCTGTTCCCTTTATTCATCTTTATTTGCTTATTAGCAGAGTCAGAGTTGACAGTGCTAACCATCTGTTGTGCAGTGCTCACATTGTTCCAGTCCAGCAACTGGAATCCACCAGGTGGTTCCTAGCAATGGTTCCTAAAGGCTTCCCTCACTTTTTCTGATGTGAAAGGCAAGGGGTGCTGGCTCCATTCGGAGCAGCAACCACAAGACACCTGAAGTTGCTCCCAGTGGAGGGAAGCCTTCAGGATCTGCTGCTTCAAGAGCTTCAGGTACCTTGAGCTGGTGGCTTCCTTTCCAACCAGAAAGGTGAGGGGTGAGGGAAGCCTTCAAGAGCTACCCTTTCATGGCACTCCAGGTGCCTTATGTCAGCAACATCTAATGGAGCCAGCTTCCCTTGCCATTCCCAGATGGGATGGGGCTTCAGAGATGAGACAGGGCCAAGCCAGGCCTCGGCAGGGGGCAGATGGGGGTGCTTTCCAGCCTGCAGGCCAGAAGTTCCCCATCCTTGAGCTACAGGAAGTTCCCTATTTTATAGGATCTATGTACTTGTCTAAGCAGCTTGTTTTGCATTGGATTCAAACACCTGGGGATCAGCAACAAATCATTGCCATGTGGAGTTCTTCTGTTCAGGGTTCCAGACATCCCACCCTCCAGCCCTGGTTTTCTTCCTCCCCATTCAACAGTCTGCCAGCATCCTATGCCCAATGAGCATGCCCAGTTCTCTTTGGGCTGTTTTGGGTGGGGAGGGCGGGGTTGGAGGGTGGAAACACTGGTGCCTGAAGCCAGCTACATTAAAATCTTGGATTCTCCATTTGTTTTCTATGGGTAGTTCTCCATTCTTACTCTGGGACATTTAAGAATAGCTTCAATATGAAGCAGCAAACCTGCCAATGAGATAGTTCTCTCTACCCCTTTTATATGTGTCTCTTCATTTTCAGCCAACCCATTCAATTGTTTTCCCTTCCAATAGTCAGGGTACTTCCAGTCCTCATTGTGATGCTTTTGGTGGTGGGAGGGTTCTCCCCAAGGTTTCTTTCCTAGAGACTTTTTGTACTTCTGCAAACCTCAGGGTTATCTCAGATCTGCCAGTACCTCCCTCTTGTGGGTGGATCTTGCCGTTTTTCCTACAAAAGCACTATCACTCGAAGACAAGTAGGTATTAGAATACAGATTATGATTAACATTTAATACCGCACATTAAATAACAATTGATTCTTCAAGTACTTCTTAAAAACCAGGGCATGAACCTTCCCCATCTGGGCGCACAGTGTACATGCATAAAGGCATCTCCACTGGACATAACAGGTATTCCCTGATGCTCAGTGCACATAAACAGGCATTCATTATGCCAGCTGCAATGGGGAATGGAATATACATGCATACCCCCCATATCCCTGTTCAGGCCTAGCCCCTCCAGTTAGTCAAGAACCTCAAGCTCTGAGCTCACGTTCCTTGAAGGAGGTGGAATGAATAGGAATGCGGAAGGCATGCGTAGACTGACCATTCCTTGCTACAGTCTTTGGTGTTGCTTGTGCATGCACTGCTGTGAAAAATAGGGCTGTGTTGTACTTTATTGGGATCACACCTTGTGTGAGTCTACACCCTCACTGGGAAGGATCATGTCCTCAAAATGTAAGGAGTTTAGTGATAATTGTTTCAGTGTCTATAGATATGACATTAGAAAAGTAGTTTAATTTTCAAATGTATCCTGTGTTTTCCACTTTACCTGACCAATGAGACATCACGCCAGATTACTTATGCTTCAGTAAATTGCCACTGCCTGTTCATGAGCTTTAAATGTGCATGCTCATAGTTAGTATTACATTCTGTTGCTATTACCGGTATGTTGTGTATTATTGATTAATATGAATAATAAATCTAATAAATTAATTCTATTCTTATGAAATGTCTTCAAGCCTATAGGAAGGTTAAAGCAGCTGGTGTACTTGGATATGTCAAAAAATAGGATAGAAAATATAGATATGGACATATCGGGATGTGAAGCCCTTGAAGATCTACTGTTGTCATCCAACATGCTACAACAACTGCCAGACTCTATAGGTAATCAAATAAAACTTGACTAAATACATGCCTATGTTTGAGGACTTGTTGCTGGGAGGATGGATTCTGGTTAATAAGTGGGTGTTTTGGATTGAAGCGTCAGGGCTTTTCTACACAAGACATTTATTATACACTCATAATTCCCTACTCACGGTTGTTTACAGGTTCTTTAGATGACACCGTGACCCTCCAGTTTCGCTTCTGTGTCTAAAGAGCACTTTCGGAGAGTTTTTTTAGAGCAGGGAAAATGTGACATTTAATTGTGAGAGCGAAAGAAAGCGTGATTTCCTGTTGTGCCTGTGCGCTATTCTGCTACACCACAGTGCCACCTAGAGGTTATGTAGCGGGAAAGTGGGAAAGGAAATGCTCTTTGTGTAGCGCTTGGATCTCAATTCTGCAATGAAACTGAAAGTAGATACGTGGATTAACAGCCAATTAATAGCCTTCTATAGAAAAGCACTCAGTTTCCTCTAAATAGACAAGATTTGCCTCTCTCTTCCACTACTTTTCATTATCCAGTAGTAAACATTAGCAACTTTACCTCAAACAAGACATACTATTCTTATATTAAGTTTAGAGAACACAGATAAGTCTTGCTTTGTAGTACAGAAAAGTTGCTCCTGGTCAAATTGCTTTATATCAAATTTTCATATGTGGTGGCTCATACTTGTCTATGAAGTGCACTTATTTTTAATGTTGTAAACCTCTACCAGTGGGTGTTTTTTTTTAAAAAAATCTCAATACATAAACTAGGAACATAGGAAGCTACCTTATTCTGAGTCAGGCCATGGGTCCATCTAGCCCAGTAGGGTCACTACTGACTGGTTGCGGCTCTTCAAGGTTTCAGGCAAGAATATTTTGAGCCCTACCTGGAGATATCGGAGATTGAACCTGGTATTAGAAGGCACATGTGTAATTTAGTTCGTTTCCCATAATGAAAAAAATACCTAGAATGACTATTCTCACATTACATAAGATTCAAGTTTTCAGACACACGTGTGAAACTCCATATACAAAAATACAATGTAAGAATTCACTTTTGACAGTATGGCTATTGCCATTTGAATGTACTGTGTTTACTGACTTAAGAATTATATCAGAAAATCCTGCTCTTATCAACAGCAAAAGCTTTAAAATATATTTGGAACAGCTACCTGTTCATCTCTGGAAGAGGAAGCTTTGAATTGGTTTGCCAGGTGTTCTTTATTTTAACAAAGATTATCCTTTATTCCCCTCATTTCAAGTCACTTCTACTCAAACAGACTTCCTTTGAATAGGCATCATAGCAAATAGTACTGAGAGCTCTAAAAAGGGCTGCATTTTGTACTACAAAAATAATTATACGAAATAGGCTTGCACTGTTCTTCTTAGCTATACTACCTCTCTTTTACCAAATCTCTCTCTCTCTCTCTCTCTCTCTCTCTCTCTCTTTGCAGGGCTCTTGAAAAGGCTTACAACTCTAAAAGTAGATGACAATCAGCTCACAGTTCTGCCCAATGCCATTGGAAAGTAAGTGGAAAACAATGTGTAGATTTTCCCATCTGCAAGGTTTTACAGTACAATCCTATACATGAGTACTTGGAAGTAAATTCTAATGGGGCTTACTTGCTAGTAACTCATGACAAATATATCCTGCAGGGCATGATTCTTCATGGTCTTTGTGCAGTCGCACATATGGAAGTCTGTGCCTGTGCAGAGCAAAGTTTGGTACGTTCTAGAGCTAGGCAATAAGCACTTTGGTGGGAAGCCTGCCCCCACCTTCCTGTTCAGTTCCTTCTTGTCTGCTGCAATGGCAGCATCTGGAAGAACATTTGCTATGCTCTGTTTCTATGGGGAGTGTGAGCTAGGCCTCCCACCCCCGTGTGTGTGTGTGTGTGTGTGTGTGTGTCCCCACTCTTCACCTTTCTTTTTCTCCAGTATAATATCTTTCTTTATATTTTGGGTTTTTTTGGCGGGGGCAGTTCAGCTTCTCTGAGAAGTTGTTCTGGTGGGCTCCTCTCCTGCTCTCAGGAAGGCACCGCTGGTGCAATAGGCACTTTTTGAAGTATTCTGCTTGTGACAGCAAACTACTCCCTCTAACTTGGTTACCTTCTGTGGCTTAGGAATCTGAACTTAGAGAAACTATAGCAGCTGTTTGTTCTATTGGCACCTGGTCCAGGAACAGCTTTTCCAAAGGACACAGGAAAAATCCAAAACAGTTTCACCTAGTCTGGCTGCAACAACACATTATCCAACACATCTGGATGGTATTGATTATCTGGACCCATTTCGGTTGGGCTTTTGGCTGGAATATGGGACTGAGATGGCTTTGGTTGCATTGGTTGATGAGCTACGCTGGGATCTAGATGCAGGGGAATGTGACCCTATTAGTTCCCCTGGAACATGGCCATGGTATCTTTCTGGACCACCTGGCTGGGTTGGGCTTTGGGGTCACTATGTTGCAGTGGTTCCAGTCTTTTCTGTCAAGTCATGTTCAGAAGGTGTCATCTTGGGACTAACCAACTGAGACACCTCTAACTTGGTTACCTTCTGTGGCTTAGGAATCTGAACTTAGAGAAACTATAGCAGCTGTTTGTTCTATTGGCACCTGGTCCAGGAACAGCTTTTCCAAAGGACACAGGAAAAATCCAAAACACTTGATCCACCTCTGAAATTGAAATCAGAGATCTCACCTGATTTCACGGTGCAAAATGACTCCTCCCCTCGCTGATCTATGGGCCATAACCTCTATCTTCTGCAGTTCAGCCACTGCAGAAGATGGGTGAACTTCTGGGACGGAGGAGGTTCCCTCCTGGGTCCTGGCCAACCAAGGATTACTTCTGCTACAGCCACAACTACATGGCAGCCCTAGATGTCCCTAGGATCTAGGAGGGCAGAAAGTTGGATGCACTTGGGAAGTATAAATTCTACTTAACTGTGGTGCTTTTTCTTCAGATAGCCAATTACTAGGCCTGCATGTTCTGATATGAACACCTTCTCTGGGAGAAGGTATCATCCTTCTTTCCCTCTTTCATCTGGAAAGTGGTCAGTGGGAACGTTTTTTCAGTACAAGGCCTGTGCTTGGCTTGGTTAAGCAACAGATCCATACTTCACAGTACATTGTGGATTGTGGTTTGAAGGATGTGGCAGGGTCTATTACTCTCTGCAGAGAAGTTTAGTTATGCTCAGGCATGCTTACTCAGGAAGCTCACTCCCATATCAAGCACTTCCCTTTTGACTGGAAATTTCTCTACAGTGCTAAGAGTGATGACACCTTGGGCAGGGTCCAGAAGCTCAGCTGAGTTTGGGTCAGCAGGAGTCCTTTCACCAATGTTCTTGTCCAAGGCAGAGGTGCTCTTCCAGGTATCCTGCATGCAGATCACAGTCCTCCCATCAGTCATCTTGGGCCCAATCTGCAAAGTCCAGATCATTTGCCATCACAAGGCCAGGGATACCTCCAAGTGCCAGCCTTGACCCTGGCTCTGTTGTTATTTTGGAGCTGGGTCTTCCAGTGTTTGGACCAGTCTTTGCTACTTCAGCTTAGAGTGGCAGTCCATGATGGTACTCACCATCAGTCACACAAGTTATGTGATTGAGTTCTTCTTGCTATCCCCGGACAGCATCTTCCGTACAACACCTCTATACCCTCCTTTAGGGGAAGATATCGAAACCCTCCTCTTCAGTTTGCAGAGTTAATTGCATGAGTTAAATATAAAGTTAGGTAAACTTCTTTTAAAATTGAAGGTGGAGCCCTACATTAGGGCTGGGAATGAGATTCCCACCAAATCATTTATCACCTAACTCTAGAAGGTTTCAAATTCTCCTCTGTGTAGGCAGAGAAATCCATGTGTGACTGCACAGATGACCACTTGAAGATCTACAGTTGCCAGCTAAACAACCTGTTTTTCCTTTAGTACCATTCATTTCAGTTAAAAAATTAAGCACATGCTAAAGCCTCTTCCATTACAGTGGGGTTCAGATGGATTATACCCACATCCCTGAACTTAGTGGTCTTTTAGGGGAGGGGCCCTTTAGATGACCATGTGTATTATTACTTCAGTTGTGAAGCACACAACTAACTTTTCTCTCCTCTCCTCCCCACTATTCCATGCTTCTTAACTGGTTCTAAATTCCCGACATGTTACATCAAAACAAAGCAAGAACCTGTTTGCCAACCCTGATAAAAGGAATACTCCGAATATGTGCAGTTTTGCATTTTAAAACTCACTTAAATCATAGCACTAATTTATTATGACTGCAGAAATGAAATGGAGTTTGCTTCTGCTGCCTTGATCCTAAATATATTTACTTGGGGGAAAGCAGTAGTTTGTTGTAGAAAATGATAATATACTTTTAAAGTAAAAATAATAAAAATGTACATGCCCAGTCAGCTGCTCACAAACTCTATTATTTATTTGTTTGTTTGTTTGTTTGTTTAAGATGCTGCCTGCTGTGAGCAGCCTCAGTCCTGGCGGGTCCCTGCATGCCTGTGCCAGCCCAGGTGCTAATGCAGGACCTGTTTGCCGCTGCCCCCAGCACTTGCCATTTGAGGAGCCCCCTGAGCTTCAGGGGCCCTGGACTTCGGCTCCAAGGTCCAGCCCTGCCTGCACTAGTGCCCACAACGTTGTCTTGTTTTGTACAATAATATGAAATGCTTTCTTAATACACTTCCTGCTATCGTTGGTAGGAGATAACAAAACAACCCATTTCTCACAGCTTCATTGCTTTGTTTATGAATAAAGAGAAGAGGTCATAGCAGCTGCCACCTGTCCTGGCAGTTCCAGAGTTATTTTCTCCATCCGTCTCCATGGGGCATTGGGAAGAAATCACTGTGGCGCTCTAATTATCTGATCTCTGCTCTTCAAAGAGAAGATGGTAGAGGCCATGAGTGACTGGGCCGTGGAAGCTCCATGTTAATGGTAGTTCATCCACAAGGTCTTCAGTACAGTCACAGTCTGTTTTTCCAACCTTGTGTCCTCACTCTCCACAGATGTCTAATTCAGGGGCAATGTTAGAGTACTTAATTTCATAAAATGACAGAGGCCACTAATGAAGGAACAAGGTTTCAGTATGCAGAGTTGATGGTATGAGGTAAACATAAAGTTGGGTAAACATTTTTAAAATTGAGGGTCCCAATGTTTTTGGCAATCACCTGGTTTTATATATAAAATTCAAAGACTATTGAGATTTTTATCATTTTTTTAGTTAATAATAGAAATTGCCAGTGTGCTTCATATACACAATAGTTTAAACAAATTAATTAAGCATAAAGCAATATGTGATTTGCAGAACCATTTTTATTTGTAAATAATAGCATTGTTAGCTTTTTCCAGATGTTTAGCAGAAGTTGAATGAGCAGTAATATAAACACAGAGATACATAAATTGCAAGTTTATTGAGATGATTGCTTTGGCAGAGATTGGCTTGTTTTATTTTTATCTTTTTATGCTGTTGGGTGTTTTTGTGAAAACTCCAGTAAATGCATGTTCCATCATGTGAGGTGTCATATTTGAATATAGATGAACTAATTTATATAATAGGGCCTTCAATTTGGACTGGGTGCAAATGTTGCTAGGATGATGTTGATTTTCAGTGTTGCATAAAATGAACTACTATTTTCTTACGCAATGAAGAATTCAAGCTATTTTTGAAATTTACAAACAAGGCAGAAAAACTGCAATATATTTTCCTGGACCCCATAGGAAATTTCTCATAAGATTATTTTATGAAATTATGGTTCAAATTCACATAAGGGTGAGACAATTATAATAATCAAAGAAAGCTTGCAGTGCGTCAGAGGCACTAACTGATCAGTCCTATCCACAACTGGCTTCTGCATATTTGCAAACCAGTTTTTCAGAGTTTGGATTCAACCAGGTGAAGATGCTTCTAAATCATCTTGTTCAAATCAGTTGTACAAACATTGCATACTAATGTCCTCATACTAATTTATTTATTTATTTATTTTATTTTATTTTACCCTGACTTTCAACTTTAAAAGCCTTCAAGTCTGCTTACAAAACAAAAACAAAAACGGTAATACAGCTGAAACCTAAATTTAAAACAGTCACCATACTTCTCTGCCCTTCCCCAATTGTTCTGGCATATTTTTACACCATACCCTGCCCTTTGCGAGCCACCCCCCAACCCCCCCAATAATCTTACTGTTGTGAGTGGGATAACTGGTAGTGAGAGGGAGCATGGTGGGAAGGGCAGGCCTGGTGGCTGGTCAGCCAGCTAGCTCCAAAACTTGAAATGATAGTTTTGAGTAGATAGAACATCATCTCAAGTTCTGGAACCAGCAGGTCTGCCTGCCTAACTGAACATTAGAAGAGCCATGTTGAATCAAACCAAGCATTCATTTTCTCCAGCATTCTGTTCACCCGG
Organism: Shinisaurus crocodilurus; assembly: GCA_021292165.1. Classification (NCBI taxonomy): domain Eukaryota; kingdom Metazoa; phylum Chordata; class Lepidosauria; order Squamata; family Shinisauridae; genus Shinisaurus; species Shinisaurus crocodilurus. The sequence goes on along the minus strand of CM037877.1, from coordinate 176,489,948 downwards.
TGAACAACCAGCTGACTGTGGAAAACCTACAAGGAGGACATGAATGTAATAGCACCCTCCCACTGTGTGTCCCCAGCAACTGGTGTACTACTAGAGGTAGCATATCGTCATCATGACTTGTAGACATTGAAAGCCTTCTCCTCCATTAATTTGTCTACTCACCTTTAAAAGCCATCCAAAGTGGTGGCCATCACTCCATCTTGTGGTAGCGAATTCCGTAGTTTAACTACACTATGTGTTTCCTTTTATCTGTGCTGAAGCTCCCACCAATCAGCTTCATGGGATGACCCCAGTTTCTAGTATTATGAGAGAGAGAGAGAAATTTTTGTACCCCTCTATCATGTCTTTCCTTACTCTCCTTTTCTCTAAGCTAAACAATCCCAGATGCTGTAACATTTCCTCATAGGAGAGTTGCTCCAGCCCCTTAATCATTTTAGTTGCCCTTCTCTGCACCTCTACCTACTCTACCATATCCTTTTTTGGTGCGGTGACCAGAACTGTAAACAGTATTCCAAGTGTGGACAGACAATGGAATTGTATAAAGGCAGTATGATATTAGCAGTTTCATTTAGGACCGGTTCGTACGACACGGATCCTTCTCTCTGACGTGCTAGTTCTCTTTACGCAAGGGTTTTTGCTGTGTATATGTGTGAAACAGTAGACAAACATGCAGCCCCATTTCTCTACTCCACCCCATCGCAGACTGAAGTGGTGGAGAATCCAGGCAATGATTGCCATGATTATTCTGAATGTATAAATTGGTCCCTAGACTGTGAAGCAAAAGACAGACACTAAGAGCTGGTTTGCATGACACAACAGCCCACCATGGCTTAATTTCCCCTGGGGGCTATTGCATCATGCAGGGCGCCACAGGTTATTTTAGGTCCGCATGACATGGCAACGCATGGCAAGCTGGGCACCCGTGGGTTGGGTGCCCAACATGGTGCAACAGTTCCCGCAGGTGAATTAACCCATGGTGGACTGTCATGTCATGCGAACCAGGTCATTGTCTCCTGAAAAGGAAGGTTTATAGGGTTCAAAACTATTCTACAAGAACACTAGAGGAAAAGGGTGGGAGAACTTAAGTGGTGAGGAGAATGCCTGTATCTAGTAGGCCGCTCAACAAGGTCTGCCACGGACGGCCTTCTCCTTATCCCATCAGCCAGAGCAGCCAGGCTGGTGGGGACTAGGAAGAGGGCCTTCTCTGTGGCGGCCCCCACATTATGGAACTCCCTCCCTAGTGACCTTCGCCATGCCCCCTCCGTGATGAGCTTCCGCCGTGCATTAAAAACATGGCTGTTCAGGCGGGAATATGGGGTGGGTTAGGTTTTTAATGATAATTTTTTATATTGTTTTAATTATTATGTTTTATTGTGTTTTATTGTATTTTAATTGTACATCGCCCAGGGTGGCCGGGTGACCGGCCAGATGGGCGATTGATAAATATAATAAATAAATAAATAAATATCTAACCTAGTAGAAGTTGGTTCCTGAGACACTGGGAAAATAATAATAATAATAATAATAATAATAATAATAATAATAATAATTATTATTATTATTATTATTTATTTCTCACCCGCCTCTCCACTCAGATCGAGGCGGGGAACAACCACAAACACAAAATACACAACTAGTTAAAAACATAGTAAACATTATTAAAAGTATCCTAAAAACTCTTAAAATTCCACTGGGTAGGCCTGTTGGAAGAGGTCAGTCTTTATGGCCTTTTTAAAAGCCAAGAGACTATCTAGTTGACGAGTCCCCTCCGACAGGCCATTCCACAGTCTGGGAGCAGGAGAAGAGAAGGTCCTCTGGGTAGTACTCACCAGCCTAGTCTTGGCTGACTGGAGTAAATTCCTCCCAGAGGACCTAAGTGTTATAAAAATAACATCCCATTATAAGCCTATCCAGGTTGCTCTACAATTGATGGATATTAGCCTATTTCTAATTGCTGAATTTCTCAATGGTCAGAATCCAAATCCAGTCATCAAGTGGGATAGGCAAACCACATGGAAGGTTACCACACCAACACTGCTTTCAATGGGAGTTTGCAGTGCTGTGATGCAAAGCATATGTTAAAGACGCAGCCAGAAGCGAAGTCTTTTTTATTCTAGAATAAGGAATTTCACTTTGAATTCAAATATGCAGAATAAATTTGTACAATGTATGTGCAGTGTCTTATATGAGAATGCCCTTGAATATATTTGCACATCAGTAATTATCAAAAACATGGTGTTAATTTACCATGTGAGACAGAAGGTTTCCCTTTCTCAAATGAGGGCTTTTTGGGATAACATACAAATGAACTCCTGCTCACATGAAATATATGGTGGAACTGCACCATCTTATTGTGAAGATACGAATTGACCATTAGTGGAACTCTCTCAGTCTCTTTTCTCACAACTGTCTTTATCTTTAAAGTCTATCTAAATAAAGACCTAAACCTTCTTAACATTTTCAAATAATGTTTGCATATTTTGGTGTTGCTGCTGAATATTTCAAATCGGACCCTCATTATTTTAGATCGTGATGAACAGGGCTGGCATGACTCTAGTAATTATTATTTGCATTTCATAATTTATTAATTTGCAGTGGCCAATTAGTTTCATTTTTATTTTACAAAGTAATTACATCCTAATTTCTTATAACACTATTTGTATTTAAATGTTTAAGTAAGAGTGATATTGTGTGAGAATTTTGCTCCAATCCTGAATGCATTTGCTGATCATTGACTTTTTCACTTACCAATAAGAACATAGGAAGCTGCCTTATAGTGACTCAGACTATTGGTCCAGCCAGCCTAGTACTGTCTAATCAAGCCTTCCCCAACCTGGTGCCCTCCAGATGTTTCGGACTGCAACTCCCATCATTCCCAACTAGGAATTGTGGGAGCTGCAGTACAATACATCTGGAGGGCACCAGATTGGGGAAGGCTGGTCTAATCTGACTGTTGAAGGCTTTCAAAGTCTCAGGTGGAGGCCTTTCCCAGCACTGCTACCTGAGATCAGTCAACTAGAGATGCTACAGGCTGAACTTGGGAATTTCTGATCATATTCTCTGCTACTGAACTATGGCTCAAGAAGGGAAGGAACTATAGAAAAATCACCAGATGGGTATGGTTTCCAATGCAGTTTGAGGAAGCTCCTTACCAATTTCTGTAAAAAAATAATACAACATTTTTGTAAAAATAATACAAAATTACAGTTTATAATTATGTATGTTTTTTACAGATCCCCCCCCCCCAGAATTTCCATAAATTGGGAGCCATATCCACCTGTTCTGCTATCTTTTTTGTCACTGAGCTATGGCTCCCAGGCAATATTTCAGTGGAGGCAGAAACTATACATGCACCTTTCTGTGAACATGCAGCTGTCCCAATATGGATGTGAAAAAGGACAGCCTTCAAGAGTGCCTACATATGCATATCAGCGCATTTGCACACACAAAGTTTTTTTAGATAGGAGTTCTGGGTTCAATGAAACAAAGTCCCATTGAAATCAGTAGAACTAAAGTATTTTAGTGTGCACATAATTCCTGCTGGGGTCTTAAGATGCATAACTTACTCTGGATTGGGTCATGTCAAAATAAGTGTCCTTGCTTTTAATGGAATTTACTTAATACAGGTAGTATTTAGGACTGAGGAGCCAGAGGAGGTAGACAGTGTTTATTACACTTTGAAACTAGTAAGTTCAATAATGAATTAATTAATTTGCAGACTTGAGAACTCTAGGACCTTTTATATAAGATTGCATTGACGATTTAGCATATTAACATGGATGTCATTAAGATCACAATGTTTCTTCTTTGCAGTACTTCCAGTATTACCCATTCTAGGCATTGGTGGCAGCTGAAAGGGAATGGCATACAATAATTGCATCTCTTGGCTGGCTGTAGAGTAATTGAAGGCGAGTGCAACGTTATAGTTTTGCCAGGTGGTCTGCTAAAGCACATTCACCTAAATCTGCATCTACTTCTGTCAGCAGAAGCTTAAAGTGGATCTGGGCCAATTTGTCTGAATGTTGCCTTTCGAAATGATCACTTCCTCCGGCTTGAATGACAGCTTGGCAGCCGCAAGCATATAATAAAAAGCCTAACAAAGCTTTCAGCTGTTCTCTTCCCAACCCACTTCATTAATCACTGTGCAGCTCTCAAAAGGATGACACACTTCAATCCTCCAGACTAGTGTAGTCTAGTAGTTAGTGGCGAGGAAAAGAAGGATGGGAGCCAGATGGGTCGTGGGTTGTAGGTCAGCTGTTTTAGATTAGTTAGTCAGAGGAACATTCAAGATTAATAGCTGCAAAGAAAACAGCTAAAGGCCTTATCAGGCACTCATTAGTTTCACAGTTGCCAATGGGCTTGTGCAGAAAACACTGGAGCTTTGGTCACTTGTAAAATATATTATGCCTGTTCTTGGGAACTCCTTCCCCTTCTGCTCAATATACCGGTAGCTGGTAACCAGGAGTGTCCCTGCTCGGTAACTCCTTCTCCATGATTCAAGAACGCAAGTGACTATTGCAAATGGAAATTTATTAATTTATAAATAGAATACAAAAATAGATTAAAATCCAGGGTTGGCATTAAGAGAATTCAGCATGTTTCTTTGCTTTAAAAATAATCTGTAAGTGTCTAATTGTCAAGCTCCCAATACAAAGTTCCACTTATCAGGGATGTTAAATTCCTATCTTGGTATCAAGGTATTTAAGTTTACTAAATAAAATTGCGGAAATGCTTCTAGTGGCAATTGTTTTGCTTTCTGTTCCTTTTGTGGAATCTTTTTCCAGGCCTATATGGGAAGGTATCTGTCAGTCTGAAAGATAAAGCATGTTTACAAATGATATAACTTTCTCCTTGATTGCTTTGTAAATCAGGGTGATATAGATGTCATATATTTAGTTGTGAATTTGTGTTCTGTCCAGTAACCAACTTTTCATATCCAAGATGATCCAAAATACTGACTTTTCCCCCTGTTACCAGCTGTTATACTAAGCTAAAGTTTTTCTTCATCTATTTTCTTTCCATATGTTTAAACTGTTAGCTTTCTAGAGCAGGCACTATTTATTATGCAGAACTGGCACTATTTATTGCCTATTCTTAGTGCAACTGGAGCTGTGAGACAGTAATATACAAAAAATATGATGCCTTGAGAAAGTTCAGCAATCAAATAATAGCAACAACCAAAGGAACAATTCATTAGGGTAGTACTGTATGCAGTTGTGCCCCAGTGCTAGCGCTAATGACATTGTACTAGCGCAAACTAACACTTGGGCAATGTAACTAGCACTTGCTAGAGCAATGAGGAAAAGCGGCACTAGCACTGGGGCACAGTTGGATGCTACTGTTTTTTTTAATTAAACATACAATATTACTGAAATGATACGGGGGGGAGGGTTTATAGCTTGTTGTTAGAGCATATGCCCCGTCAGTATCAGACTCCAATTTCAGTTCCTAGTGTTTCCACTTACAGGATTTGACCTCTTGATGGGGGTTGTTTCATTGTATGATAAACTGGCATGCATCTGTTTTGCTTGATACACATATGGCAGGAGATGTGCACACATGTCTATTTTGCCATAATTTACATGTGTCAGAGACTTGCTGCCATTCATTTACATGGGGAAAATTAGATACATGTGTCTGTCCTACATGAATGCATACACATTATTTTGCACGTGGCTTCGCACAGAAATCCTGTTGCATGAAGTAATGTTTAGATTCAGGGAAACTGCCAGTCGATGTTGGCAGTAGTGCACCGGATGGACCATTGCTCTGCATCAGTTAAAAAGCCGCTGCAAATATATTTCCATTATGGTCCTTCAAATATATCTTTGTGCTGTAATTACCAAAAAACATGTAAGATAATTATATATTCACCTGTTGAAAATCTTACACCTATTTTCATAGTTTGCAAAAATTAGATTCAATGAAACGAATGATTGATGGCTTTGTGAAATAGACTAACAAATGTTCTTAATATTTCAGTTTATCTTTATTAGAAGAATTTGACTGCAGCTGTAATGAACTGGAGTCTCTACCTCCCACCATTGGCTACTTGCACAGTCTGCGGACACTAGCTGTAGATGAAAATTTCCTGCCTGAACTGCCCAGAGAAGTACGGCTTTATTATGAAATACAATGTATTTGAAAATTCCCAGTTTTTATCAAAAGGAAATTTTCATTGAACTCATTATTACCAAATGGGAGTTTGACCTGTATAAATATTTATATACCACCCTTTATTATCAATTCACAGGGCAGTGTACAGAATGCATTAAACAATAATTAAAATAAAATACTAAGATAAACACAACAACAAAGTTTGGTAAGGGGCTTCAAGTAATACAAACTGATTGCCAAGCCCTATGTACTTTGCTCACTGAAAGAGCAATATTCACAGGAATGATGAGTGCCAATTTTGAGCTTCAAACATTTTAGTTCCTAACAGTATCAGCCTGGAAATGCTGGCCAGGCCATGGGGTGCCACTGGTGGCTTGCTTTCTCTTCTGACTGAAGTGCAGCAGCTGCTGACCAACAGCTGGAACACCAGACAGGGCAGCAGCCATTCACAGGCCAGGGCCAGACCATGTGGGGAGAGCATTATAGAGCTAAGCCTTGTGAGACATAGTGAAAGCTTTATGAGACCAGGGCTTCTCTACACAAGGCATTTATGTGCACTCGTGATTCCTCACTCACAGTAGTTTGCAGGTGCTTTACATGATGTCGTCATCCTCCAGGGCCTCTCCCGTGCTTTGCAGCCATTTCCATGGCTTTTTTTTAGAGCAAGGAAAGTGCAGTATTATCTAAAAATGGTGGAATGAACCAGAATGAAAGGCTCGTGTATTTTCACAATTCCGCTATACTGCAGCACCACCTTGTGGTTGTGTAATGGAACATACAGAAAGGCAGAGAAAGAACCTTCCCCCCCCCCCAAAAAAAACATGTTTAAAGGAGCTGATCTTAATCCTGCAAAGAATCCGGAAGCAGAAGCCTCAGTAAAGTGGCAGGTCAAAAGCCTCTTGTAGAGAAGCCCTTAGTGAAGTCTCATAATACTTTGCCACAGGCTTAGTGAAATCTCGTGGGACTTGGGACAGCTTCTCTGCAAAGCCTAAGTAGTATCTGCTGGTGACGGAGCCAACAAAGCTATCTCTTGTGATTCTTGTGATCTGGCTTACGCTGGCTCAGCTTGTCTGAGCGTGGAAAGCTAAGCAGGGTCAGGCCTGGTTATTACTTGGATGGGAGACCCCCTCCTCTAGTTTCCTGCATTGAGCAGGGGGCTGGACTCGATAGCCTTGTAGGCTCCTTCCAACTCTATGATCTATGAAATCTATGAAATCATCAAGTTATTGTGGAAGAAGAGACTTGAAGATAGTATGGAACTTCTGTCTATTTCCTTAGCAATCTTTTATAGATATGAAAGCAAAGGTATTACTAATCCCTTTCCATCAGTTGGTTCTAGGTTTGAAAGACTGGATCATCACAGGCCTGTTGCTCATGCTGGCTCAGCTTGTCTGAGTGTGGAAAGCTAAGCAGGGTCAGGCCTGGTTATTACTTGGATGGGAGACCCCTCCTCTAGTTTCCTGCATTAAGAAGGGGGTTGGACACGATGGCCTTGTAGTAGGCTCCTTCCAACTCTATGATCTATGAAATCTATGAAAATAATCTGCTTTGGTATAAGATAGCTACAGCCCTGTTGCTTGAGTCCTTGTGAGCAGTTGCTCCTTATGGAAGATGTGAACTCAAGGAGACAGGTGTTGAGTGGTCCCGGAGTTTCTGATAGATTCAGAACAGTTGCTCAAGCTTCAAAATGTCACAAATCCAATCTATCCAGACCCTCTTCCTTTTTGAAATCTGATATAAGAGAGAGAGAGAGGAATATCATCTCCCCACCCCCCACCCCACCCAGAAATTATGGTGTCTTTGAACCCTTTGCTTAGGATCCAAGTGATTCTTGGATGCTTATGGCTCTGTCAACTCTTGCTTTTGTATTTGTATTTGTGACTGTGTTTACTTTATTAATTTAGTATTGATATTTTATTGTTTTTTATTTACTTTGTGTTGTTTTTTAGTCTTCATGCTTTGGATATTTATGTAAAATGTATGCAAATAGAAAGGCAAGATATACCTGTATATGTTGTCCTTTTTGATGAGTTGTTTCTGACAGCTTAGTGATATGTATCTAGTGAACAAGGCACCTAGGGACAGAGAAACATATCCAAAAGGGCTCATCGTGTGGGTGGCTAACCCATGATGGAAATTGCTGCAAGGTGAAAATGTCCCCCCATTTCTCAGCCTATGTTGTAAACTAGATCAGATGACACCAAAGAACGTAGCTTCTGAAAGAATGGTCCGGACACCTGTCAGAAGTGTGGGTTTTGCAGCAAACGCCAGCGTTCTTTATATGAGTCTTTGCCAGGCTCTTAGTTGAGGCTAAGATACAGTAGAGGTAAAGGTCCACTCAATCAAATCAGCAGCAGTTTCTGTAGTTTGGATGCAGGCATACCCATTGAAGACATTTGCAAAGCAATGTCATGGATTTGAGCTTCACATTCATTAAATGCTAAGGACTCCTTCTGACATGATCTTAGTGGTGAGAGAAATACTGAAGTGTGTGCTTCTCCCATGCCACTCCAGTAACTTCAGAAAATCTAAACTATATAAGACGAGCCCACAACATGGCTCCTTCCTACAGCCATTCTGCCTATTTTGATAATGGGGCAACTTTGGAATGGGAAGAAGCTGCCTCACAGGCCCTTCCCATGTGACCTAGATCTTCCAGTGTTACTGAGGTGGTTTGGGAGATAAACATCCTGCAGCACATCATTGATTAGGTAATGCTAGAAGCTGCCAAATTTCTGTTTTCACAGACATTTCTATGGGGTGAGCACTGTTCTACAGCAATTGCTCCTAATATCACTCTGCTCACCTCCAAGAAAAATTCCAGCTGTGTGGCTGTTCAGAGGACATGGCCAGGAAATATGGCTGCTTCAAAGTGGCTCTCTCCCAGCTAGTGGTATCTCACTTTTCAAGCAAATTGTGTCCACACAAGTGTCAGCATTTTCTCTCCCATGCAGCAATAAGAGCTGTATAGAAATAGACTGTGATTCTAGCTTAACCCATTTGTAAACTGGGTTGCACTGGACATTAGATGAAATAAACATACATAATTCAGTTATTTTGAAGGCATAACTAAGCTACCTATACAGATGGCAATTATGATGACACAGAACATGGCTTAACAATAATTAAACAATTGCCTTTGATTCCCACAGATTGGAAGTTGTAAGAATGTAACAGTTATGTCTTTGCGCTCAAACAAACTGGAATTTCTTCCTGATGAGATTGGTCAGATGCAGAAACTCCGAGTCTTAAATTTGAGTGACAACAGGTAATGCCTTTATCTTTATAAATTTCTTGTATACTCAGTGCTGTTTTGAATAGACTGCCACCTGTTCAAAACTTATAGATATTGAAATGTTTGTCTCTTAAAGTGTTTTCAGATTATCAGTTGACAGAACAACTAATGTACATTTGTGCTCATTCGTTACGTGGGATCCAGACATTTTCCCTCAAGAAAGTACCTCTGCTGTGGGAGTGCCACATTTCCCATTATTATTATTATTATTATTATTATTATTATTATTATTATTATTATTATTTCCTAAAGCACCTGAAGTTTTCTTGGTGTTGAACAACGATGACTAAGGGTGCAATCCTATGCATGTTTAGACAGAAAAATCCCTACACCTCCCAGCATTCTCCTGCCAGCATGGCTGGCTGGGGAATGCTGGGAGTTGTAGGATGTTTTTCTGTCTAAACATGCATAGGATTGTGCCCTAAATAACCCAAACCCTGTCCATAGGTTTTAGAATCCGATAGATAGTATAAAAAAAGGAAAAAAGAGATGGGGAAGGAAATGCAAACAGTTGCTCTACCAGGTAGAGAGGAGAAATAAGAGAAGACTCAAAAACATTTATGGCTTAGGAAGCCACAAGGAGATGCTAGCTCAGAGGAGGCAAGACAAAACTCAGAGGGGATTCCCCCCTGTGTCACTTCTAGAAGCCTCTGGTGTCCTGCCTCCAGAAATGAATCGGAGGAATCATGCATCACATCGGAGCCTTCTCCAACCTAGTTTCCTCCAGATGTTTTAGACTACAGTTCCCATTGGCCCCATCCACCATGGCTATGATCTGAGATTATGGGCATTGTAGTCCAAAATATCTAGATTCTCGATGGTACCAGGTTGGGGAAAGCTGCATCGCAGGAATGTGATTCACTTAGTGAAAATCTGCAATTGTTGAATATTACTTCTAATTCTTAAAGTAAAAGTCAAGTACTATATAAAAGATTCAAGTAGTCCCTTTCTGTTTTTGAATATTTTATTGCTTAAATGTTTTAGTTCAATTTATAAATAATATGATGTTGACTAACATTTTCTGGAGGCTAGTCATTATTAAAGCTACTAGTCTGTGATTCATTTAATTGAAAAGGTAATTTAAAAATCAACTTTAATTTAGGAATCCCTTTCCTTCTTGTGGGAACTAATTAGTGAATGTTTAAATATAGCTCTGTTTGTTGTTCTTGTAGAATCATTTTAATTGGAAATCATTTCAGAGATTTGTTCTATAAACCACCACCACCACTACCCCATAGCTTGTCGTGTCATGTGAACCCGGCAAGAGTGGGTTGTTGGCATGGTTAACAAACCACCCACAACCCTAAAACAGCCCATGGGTTCATTTAAACCACAGTGGGTCAATTTGATCGTGTGAACCAGGTCACTGTGTAGCTATTCCATCTTTTCTTCCCTGAACAGATTTTTTTGTGAAAAGAAAAAAAGACGTAAGAAGCAGTTGTAAAACACAGAAGGGTTACAAGTTGAAGATGATGACATCTAGACCCCCCCATAAAATTCCATAAATGAGGCAGGGTGATCGCATGACAAAAACCTCATCTTAAGGCACTCTCAGGAGTTCTCCCAGCTTAAACTTTTCCCAGTTGTACTTCCCAACATGTCTTACTCCTAAGAGAAATAAAAGAGCTTTTTCTACTTGAGGTAGACTATTATTTTGGCAAAAGGCATTTTTTAATTGTACATCGCCCAGAGTGGCTGGATGGCCGGCCAGATGGGCGATTAATAAATATAAGAAATAAATAAATAAATAAAATTTTAAGTTATAGTTGTGTGTCCAAATGGACTCCAAGTCCTAGCTTTTGGTCATCCAGTAGACACAAATGGACACATAAAATTTAATCAATCAAATCAATCAATCAATCAATCAATCAATCAATCAAGAACACAAATTCAGATTGGAAGCCACTAAAACACTGACTAGAGTTATGAAATTTTAGTGAAATTGAATAGAAACAGTAGAACATAGGGGCACATTACACAATAATTCTTAGAGCACTTACCCCAGTCTTTCTGAAAAACTTCTTTACAAAATCTCTTTTCCTGTACACTGTGATATCTGGTTCTCTGTATCTTCGTTCTTTTTTATTGTGTGCTATGCAGTTTTTAAAATACTTTCTTTAAGTTACTGCAAAACAAAAATAAAAATAATCCTCAAATATGTTTTTGTTATACCAGAACAGTTGTTTTTTAAACCATTTTTCTAAGTTCTGAAATTAGAGTTTTTTCTAAGTTCTGAAAATAGAGTTTTAGAGATGACAACAACAATGATGATTATGATGATTTTGCTTTTTAATTCATGTATTTACTGGTGGGTGGGCAGGCTATTAAGAATTTTCCTAGGCTAGTAACTTGTGTACATGCATTTGCAAGGCTGTATTCACTCCCTGTTGTTGTTTTTAGTTTGGACCACTTTCACCTCAATCCAAATGCCAGGGCTTGTACATGATAGAGAGGCTTCTACGTGCAAGCCAATTGAATGAAAAAATGGACACCCAGTAACAAGTCCTTAAAAAATGCCGTTTTGGCATCACAACTCTTGACTGCTAGTGCAGACTTGGGATCTCAGGAATGCAATGTTATTTTGGTCATCTAAAGACTTAAAAAAAACCTCTCTTTTTAATGTAATAAAAAAAAATCTCTTAAGGAGGAAAAGATGGAATAGCTGTACAATGCCTTTTGATTAGTAGCACTAGAACCTGTTTGTCTAGAAGCACCCTGAGAAAATGTTTCTGGGGAAAATCAATAATTTAAAGTGAATTTTTATATATAAAAATATATTTTAAAAGCAATGAAAAAAGCAAAATGAAAATTACCAGGATTTTGTTGTCATCTGACTGCAAAGTACGTCAGAACAGCATTGACAATGTCTTAGTAAGTATGGCTGCTGCATATATGAAATGCTCATGTTGTCCTAATTCTGTTATTTTTGCAGATTGAAAAATTTGCCTATCACTTTTACGAAGCTTAAAGAACTTGCAGCTTTGTGGCTTTCAGACAACCAGGTACACATTTAATATCTGTCCTCATCCTAAGAGCGCAACAACAGGGTAGCATGTTCAGTTGTATTTGTAAAATATTTGTGTTGAACTATGAATGTTAAAAACCATTAAGCCAGAACTGCAGGTGATATTTTCTGCAGAAAAATTAGGATGTGATCTGTAAGTGTTCATGTATAGCACCCTAAAGGTTTTCAGAGTTTTTCCCTATTGGCAGATCTCCTACTGAGACCACAAACATTTTAAATTCCTAAGTTTGGAAGGTTGGTGAAAAACTGCCTGTCAGGAAACTGCCTCCACTGTATGCACATTCTGTTTCTGCAGAGTACTATACGGTAAACAAATGGCTTGTTCAACTGATTTTGAACAATGTCACATATCAATATGAATTCAGTACATTACATATATTAATGACTCATTCTTTTGAAAAGAAGGTTTTTGATTTAACCAACATTCTTATTTGTGTTCTTAATACTCTAAGATTGCGTTTATAAAAACAAACCCCACTTAACTAGGAGTATGTCCCCCTGAATTCAATTGGTCTTGCTTCTGGGTAAATATGCATAGGTTTGCAATGTTATATGCTAGTTGTTCAGAATGATGCCTAACTGCTGAGCCTGTGTGTTCAGACGCTACTTCTTTTCTCTCCAACCACTACACATACTGAGATCTGGTGTTAGCGCTTCTTTACCAGATGTGGAAGGTACTGAGTGCACCAAGACTTCCCCGCTTCAAATACACATAGGGTCTTCAGTTGTAGTAATTGCCTTCTATACAGTGTGAAGGGTATTTGGAACGGGTGGGAGTGCATAACTTCCAAATCTGTTTGATCTTACCATATCTGTACCACCCAAGGAGGATGTGGCATTTTCTCTGCGGCATGGCCTTGCAAAGATGTTATAGGAAGGAAAGTGTTTATAGGTAAATGTAAAACTGATGACCAAAATGATGAAGAGATTGCATGTGTGCTTCTAGATCACACCCATAGTTTTCAGGATACTGTAATTTCCTGTTTAAAGCAAAACAATATGGCAACACACAGAACAATAATTAAGTAATAAGAGAATAGCATAGCAATATCAGTTGGCTGGAGATGCTATATCTTAATCATTACAGTGTAATATCTCACCTGTAACCATCATTTTGTTTTGTTTCCCCACCCACACTGTCTTTTTAAAATTATGGTAATGTCATTTGCTTTCTGTTTACAGTCTAAGGCCCTTATTCCTCTTCAAACTGAGGCACATCCAGAAACAAAGCAGAGAGTGCTGACTAACTACATGTTTCCTCAGCAACCCCGCAGTGATGAAGGTAAAGTACTGTCAGCCAGTTTTTCTAAATACAGACACCTATGCAATATTTATTTAATGCCATCTTAAATAAACAATGATCCTATTGATAGTTGTTGCTTTTACAATACAACCCGAAACATTTAGGATGCAATCCTCTGCATGTTTAGAGAGAAAAAAAGTCCATGGCTGGTCGGGGAATGCGGGGAGTTGTAGGACTTCTTTCTGTCTAAACATGCATAGGATTGCGCCCCTACTTAGTATTTATGAAGCAATTGGTACCCTACTTCTTTTAAGTACATTATGTCTGCTTGCGTACTGCTTAAGTACAGTATGTCTACAGTATATCTGTAGATTTCCTGAAGCTTCCCCCTTAAAATTAGCCTTAGTTCTCTACAGTCAGAACGATATATCAGAGCCAGAGTAGTAAGTAGGCAGAATTTACACAGATCTGGTGGTATTTGATTCCAGTTTCACATCAGCCGCACACTTACTGGGTAACAAGTCATTGACTGCATTCAGATGTCATGATGTGAATGAGCCTAGGCATGTGCTCCCCTCTTCTCTCTCCCCCTCTGATGCAGCCACAAGCTTGGAAGTTTCTGCTTCCTTTTTTTATTAACTGTAGCTTGTCGTTTTGTCCAAGCCCAAGAAACTATGGTTAATTTTTATTATGATTTGTTTGAAACCATGGGTTATGGAGCTGTTTTGTTTCAACAAGCCATCGTTAAGATTAACCACAGGTTAGAGTTTCGATGTAACATTACACTGTCATTAATAAAAAAAAAATGGGAGCAAGACTTCTGATCTCCTTGCAGCCACACCAGAGAAGGAGAAGGAAGCAGGGAGCACACACTTGGCTAGGCTCATTCCCATCACAATAAACTATGGTCTGAATGCAGCCAATATCTCTTAGTTATAAAATCAAAATAATGATAATGGCTCATATGTATGTTCTGAACTGAAGTGAAGCACATTCTGGCCCCATCCACTAACCAGGGGACTAAGAGCTGCTGGGTTCTGTGGGTTTGGGGCCTGTGTGTGTGTGTGTGTGTGCTGTCCTAATCAACTGTAAGCCACCTTAAGGATCATTCAACTGAAAAGCGGGATATACATCTTATACATACCGGTACATACATACATGCATACATAAGATGGATATAGTGAAGTATTTTATGTACTGCATAGTCTCACTAGATTAGTTTATTTACATTTTTATGGTGCAGCTAACCAAACAATCAGAAGTTAAATACTGACTCTAAACTGGCCCAACAAAAGGCTTCATATTAAATACGTTTGCTAAACTTGAGGCAAATTGGCAGCCAGGAGTGGGTGGATGTTTTGCACTGGCAAAACTGCAGAGTGACCTTAACTACCAGCCCTAGGGATCTTCGTGCTGGGCCTGCTGTGTGACATACTCTTGACTGTTTGCGCTCTCTTCACACAAGCGGGGTATAAATGCAGGGCCAGCGTCGGAGGTAGTTGTTGCTGGGTATCTTCTGAGCCCCTAAGTTGGAGCCTTCTGGCCCTGCTGCTGCTCCTTCCTGTCAGTGCTTGTTTACCTGTCCTCTCCAAGCATGCACTCCCTGACCAGAGTGAGAAGATAGAGCAGCATCCTTCATTGGCCTTGTGCTCTCCCTCTGGACAGTTGTACAAATTGGATCCAGAGGGAGAGGGCAAGTCAATGGGTTGTGAAGAGGAGGTGGACCCACTCAGGCAGGAGGCCCAGTGAGGGCTTCTAGCCCAAGTGCCTGGATCCGGCACTGTATAGATGTTTTGAATGGATGAATGAATGAGTTAAAAACAAATCAGTTTAGACTTAGCACAGTTTTTCTAATTTACAGTTGTTGGTAATTTGTGTTGTTAATTTGGGATAGTGTGAGTAAGGTTTTCTCACAACACTTATTTGATTCTGGCATTCATTTTTCTATCTGTAGATTTCCAGTCTGATAGTGATAGTTTTAATCCTACTCTGTGGGAGGAACAGCGACAACAACGTATGACAGTTGCCTTTGAATTTGAAGAAAAAAAGGAAGAAGAGGGGAATGCAGGAAAAGTTAAGGTAAATGTTGTTTATTTGGGGGTAGAGTTCAGTGAACGAACTCCATAGTAAATATGTAGATGATTCTTAACTCTATGGAGCCATTATTGACCAAATTTATACCTAAGTAAGGCTGCAATGCTAAACACAGTTATAAGGGAATAGACCCTACTGAAGACAGAGGGACTTACTTCTAAGTAAACATGCACACAGGACCGGTGCAAGGCAGTTTGGTGCCCTAGGCAAGATCAGATATTTAGCGCCCCCCCTTCCCACTTGAGAGCACTGTATTTTTTTTCAAGGTGTTTCTGGTGCCCCCTTTAGCCTTGCGCCCTAGGCAGCTGCCTAGTTGGCCTAATGGTAGCACCGGCCCTGCATGCACAGGATTACCCTGCTAGTCTTTTTCAAATATTGACTGTGCTCCCTAGAATTGTGGTTGGGCCTCTCATTGCTAGCTATGGTAGATGGAACTTCCCAGGCACTTAAAGTCACCTCTTCCATAGCTGACAATGTGAAAGTCAGCCTTGTGTGTGAAGCAGCATTGTTTAAGTGCATTTACAAGTTTGACCTTTCTTTAAAAAGTGGTCTGTTGTTCCTACAATATGCATCTTTTCTTGATGTCTTTCCTTTCCTTGATATTTGCTATAATGGCTCATTAAGGCTTGTGACATTTAGAAAGGAAGAGATTGGCACTCTTAAAAATATCTATGGAGACTGAGAAATACATATTGCCTCTCCACAAATCGTGTTTGGCAGAACCGAAATGAAACCGCTTGAAGCGCATCTGTCTTGCTGTGCTGTTTTTATGACAGTTTTACTAAAAGAGTAACAATGTGTATGCAAAGGAGGTTGATGGCTTAGGTGCACAAATAATCATTTCTAATTGGCTGAGAATTGTTACATCAGATGAAATAAATAGCTTTTTGAAGCAGCTGCTTCCATTCTATATAAAGGGGGGGCGGGGATAATAGGTTATATTCCTTTATTAAAGCCCAGCATCATGAATAATGGCAGGAACATAAGGAAGAATACTGTAGGAGTCCAATGAATTAATTAGCACTGACATAAATTTCTTCTTTGGGAAATTTAAACAATCACAAACAATCTTATCATGCATGAGGATGCCTGATATACTGATCATCAAACTCTTATATTCAGTCTTGAGTAAGGGACTCCTTCCACAGTCACATAATTCTTTAATTCCTAGAATATTACATTATACTGAGGGCCGTTATTGTTGTCTGATGCTAGCAGAAGTGATTTCTTCTTGTATATTTGTATCTTACATAAGGAAATTATTGCAGTCCCTATGCTCACCACAGCTGGTCCAAGACAGTTCGCTTGCTGAGGCAAAGATTCCCCACCACCACCACACGCGCGCGCGCACACACACACACACACACACACACACACGCGCACACAATTCCATGTTCAGAAGCCAACCAGACTGGCAGTTGAACCTTATTTTGACATTGGTGACGGAATAGCATCCTCCACAGCACCTGAGGGCAGCAGGCTAGCTTAGGGGACACAGAGGACAGACAGTGTGTGGACCACACACAGCTCAGTCCTCCCACACATTGCCAGCACACCCTGCCACCAACAAGCAGGGGAGGCTGGTGACTCCTGTTTCGGTGGGGCTCCTTTTCCATTGCAGGTTTTACAGGTTTTATTTGGAACTTCATAGGAGCTATTCATGGTGCTCCATGGTGGTAAACCTATGTTGGGGATAGAGTTCAGCCTCACGGATAGCTCCTATGAAGCTCCAAATAAAACCTGCAATGGAAAAGGAGCCCCACCAAAGTAGAAGTCACCAGCCTCCTCTGCTGCCTGTGGTGGCCACGTCACTCTGTCTAATGGTAGGGTCGGCCCTAATGCTCATATACATTATGCTCCTAGTGCTCCTTCGGGACCAACCAAAGGTTTAGATCAAGGCCTTCCAACCTTGGGTTCCAAGATGTTGCTGGACTACAGCTCCCAGAATCCCTTACCATTAGCCATGCTGGCTGGGTATGCTGGGAGCTGTAGGCCAGCAACATCTGGGGACCCAAGGTTGGAGAGCCCTGGTTTAGATAGACCCAGAGTATAACAAACATGGAGAGCTCTTAGTTATAAAACAAAGTGCCTGTGTATGTGAAACTTTGAATCAGAGGCTAGAAGTCCCTTATAGATAAAACTCTGAGAAAGGTGTCCTCTTGGTGAGTCTGTATCCAACATTTTTCCACTGAAGGTGGAAATTCAGCTCTGTCTCTTCAGTTGTATTTTCGGAGTTTACTACTTTTGTCTTAGACCCACAAGAACATCCAATAGAGGGCAGTATCTAACGTTTGCACTCTAGCAGGACCCACCGCTAGCGCAACAGGAAGCTAGTGGTTCCTAAAGCAACCGTAAACTAGCTGAAATATTTGTTTCTGGAATGGAGTAGGTCAGCGGAGCTTGCAAAATGGAGCTCTGTTGATCTGTCCTGTTTTGGCTCATATCTGCAGTTGCATTAGGAAGCACAAATTTCCTATTGCGCTGGCGGTTGTTCCTGCAGGTGTAACAAAATAAGCGGAGATGCAAGGGCAGAATTGAATACTGCCTAGAGTTCACATTTCACACAATATATTCCATAATACAAAAATTGTTTCCTGATCTCAGTACTTAAAATGTGACTGCCCAAACTGCTCCATATCCCAACTGGTTGGCTACTGTCATAACTTCCTTGACATCATGATTTTATTCAATATCAGGGGTGGGCAACTTTGGAGGTGCCTGGGGGCCATTTATGCCCCCTTCCAGACCTGCACCTCCACAGGACGCATTCCAGGGGGTGCAGTAACAAGCGCCCATGAAGAGAACCCGTGGTTTGTTGTTGAGTTGTGAACTGTGGGCTCGTGGTTAACAAATCATGGTTTGTTATCTCAGCTGGTTTCAGACGAGACGATAACCCACTTTTTAACAACCACCCACAGTTCAACGACAACCCACACTCAACCCTTGAGTGTGGGTTATCATGTTGTCTGAACTCAGTCATTGTATTTAATTCTCACATTTGATTTGCTGAGATCCACAGAGCCAGTGTGGCATAGTGGCGAGAGTGTTGGACTGGGACTCAGGAGATCCGGGTTCTAGTCCCCACTCGGCCATGAAACTCACTGGGTGACTTTGGGCCAGTCAGCCTAACCTTCCTCACAGGGTTGTTGTAAGGATAAAATGGAGAGGAGGAGGAGGATTATGTAAGCCACCTTGGGTTCCTTGCAGGAAAAAATGCGGGGTAAAAATATAATAAATAAATAAATAAACAAGAGTCATTATCTATTTATCAAGTTAATTGTGTTTGGAATTTCAACAAGGGTATCACCGAGGTTAGTTGGCAGAGATAAAGAAAATCTTACCTATCTTTTGTTTTAGCTCTTATTCTGTATCCCCCTTTTATTTCATAAATAACCAACTACACACAAAAAGAAATAAACCCTGAAACCTAATTTCATATTTACAGTCCACATCTTGACCTCATGTTCCAGCTGCCATCGCATACATTTTGGACAGGTTTAAATCTTCCTTGACCACAAAATTGTGCTATTTAATCGCATAGGTGTTAGGGGCAGAGGATTTCCGTAGACCTCACTAGAGTCCTGTCTTTGCTCCCTCCCAACTAATGCATGAACACCTGTGCAGTTCTCTGTGCAAATGTCCCACATCTCTATCCAGCCCTCTTTCTCTTGCCTCTCTGTTCCAGAACATGTATAAATGGCATCGAGAAATAAGAGACAGTTGAATGTGGATATGAAAGGCACACAAAGCTCTCCCATTCCCCCTTAAAGCCAGTTGTTCTGCTGATATAGGTGAGAGTGGGGCACAAGCAGGCCTCTGATGACCCTCAGGAATCCTCTGTGCTCAGGCTCTTTGCACGGGAGATGCATCAGTGTTGCTATACATTATTTCATAGTGATGTTAATGACCAAGGTTCTGTTGATGAATTTTATCAACATCTCACCTACCTTGTTCTTAAAATAATTCTCCAACAAAAATAAATTTATACAGAAAAATATATAAGTTATAAAAGAAACATAGCATTGTATCTGAATGTATATGTATAGATTCTTTATAAATTGTGCATGTGTATATACAAACATGAATACAATTTTAAAGGAATGTATACATATGAAATTCGATCAGAGGAATACTTGCCTATCAGTAGCCTATGCAGCAAGCTTCTTGTGATGATGCTATGAAGAGTAGATTTATATATAGGAGCAAGGAAAAAGACATTTTAAAGCAATGAAAAGGCTCTGTAGTTCCAGATTAAGCCCTATCCCCTCTTACTTCAGGTGCTATATTTTCACGTGACAATAACTATTCCCTATACTTCTAAGGTAATGTACTTGACAAATCACAAAACAGTCATTTCCGGTAAGATTATGTTTATACCTGAAAGGTTCAAACTGAACAATGGCACTGTACATATAGATCATATCTGTATGAATGTTAGCCAAAATATCACAAAGGTGTTTTTTTTTTAAGTTACATGTATAGCTTTGTTCACTGCAGCTTTATTTTCTATTTAACAAACCTTTCAAAAAGAAACTTTGAAAGAGAGAGAGAGATTCTTTATCTAGGTTCAGAAGCGTCCTTTTCCATTTGGTTAAACGGAAAATAATCTAGTTTCAAAAACATTTGGTGTCATGCAGGTTAACCTGAACATATACTCAGTTGATCAAAGTTTTCTGATTTATTCCGCAAGCGTCAGAAAGCCTGTGAATAGGGATTAGAAGCCAATTTTATCCTTCATTGTGGTAATAATAATAATAATAATAATAATAATAATAATAATAATAATAATAATAATAATTTATTTCTTAGCCGCCTCTCCACTCAGATCGAGGCGGGGAACAACCATAACATAAAATACATAAGTAATTAAAAACACAGCAAATATTATTAAAATATTCTTTAAAATCTTTAAAAGTATCCTAAAAACTCTTTAAAACTCTTAAAATTCCACTGGGTAGGCCTGTCGGAAGAGGTCAGTCTTTTAATAATAAAATTTTTATTATTGTGTTAGTTCACAAACTAGAAAAGGGGTCTATTAATTTAGGCTAAGGGTAGTATCCAATGCGACAGTATCGCTAATAAAAATTGTGTTAGCAATAGTGTAAACCACCTCTAGTGTAACGTCAACAGTGCTTGCACAACAGATTTCCCCATAAAATCCATTGTGCCAGCAGGCGCTATTGGCATTGCACTAGAGGTAATTTACATTAGCACAGTGTAATTTACTTTAGCGGTAGTGTTGCATTGCATACTGCCCTAACAATTTA
This sequence comes from Shinisaurus crocodilurus, assembly GCA_021292165.1. Classification (NCBI taxonomy): domain Eukaryota; kingdom Metazoa; phylum Chordata; class Lepidosauria; order Squamata; family Shinisauridae; genus Shinisaurus; species Shinisaurus crocodilurus. Next base: position 176,468,907 of record CM037877.1, on the reverse strand, counting down.
GAACTGAGCTGGAATGTAATGTAATAAAAAAACTGAGGGCCATTATTGTTGTCTGATGCTAGCAGAAGTTATTTCTTCTTGTATATTTGTATCTTACATAAGGAAATTATTGCAGTCCCTATGCTCACCACAGCTGGTCCAAGACAGTTTGCTTGCTGAGGCAAAGATTCCCCACCGCCACCACACGCGCGCGCGCACACACACACACACACACACACACACAATTCCATGTTCAGAAGCCAATCAGACTGGCAGTTGAACCTTATTTTGACATTGGTGATGATGGAATAGCATCCTCCACAGCACCTGAGGGCAGCAGCAGGCTCAACAATTTAGAACTGAGCTGGAATGTAATACCATTTCTACATCACTTTTGTGCAGTGTACATGCAAATATAACTCATTGCTATCCACAGTTAACAAATCACAACCCAGCCTCAGAAATACACTTGCCTTTTCCCTCCCTGGAGCAAAGTTCCCCCTTCCTACTTAAGTTGCTCAGCAGCACTGACCTTAGGACTAACCAGGGTTTCCCTTAAACTAGGATCTGAAACTGAGGTTTAGTTTAGGATCCTGGGTTACAAGTTAGCCTTACCTGTAGTTAACATCAGTAATGGCGGAGGATTCGCTCCAAGGAGCTGTTCCCAAGCTTGGCTTCCAATCTGCTAGCCATGCTTAGTAGGGAACCTAATATTTCTTCAACAATTGAAAACTTATTCTATTAAATGCGTATAGTACCAGAGTGAGTTCACACATGCATGTTCATCTCTCAATGACTGCACCATCAAGGGATTACTTTTATGTGTGAAACACCCATTACAAATCAAACAGATTGGCATATCTCCCTGATATAATTTTCAGTGGAGAGCATTTATTCAGTTGTTACAAGTCATCAAATGATGAGGCAGTGGGTGATAAATGTGCATGTGTGAATTACCCTAACATTCCATTCCACATTCAGTGTTGCCATTGCACTAGCAGGAATCTAGTGCTGGCTAGCACAACCAGAAACCAGTCGAAACTACCACTTCCGAAATGGGACAAGTCAGCAGAGCTCACAGAAAGGATTTCCACTGACCTGTCCCATTCCAGAAGTGGTAGTTTCAGCTAGTTTCCTATTGTGGTATCAATTGCAGGCACCTGTTTGTTTGGCTGATATGAAGACATTATTCTGAGTGGTGAAAGAACCCTCTATATGAAGGGCCTGGTTTTCAAGGAAATATGTGCCCTATAGCAGTCTGCATAGTCATCTAAATTGAATAGGGATTGGTTTGTTGTTTTGTGTTTAAATATGTTTTATAATCGATCTTTTAACACAATTTTCATAATAATTTTATATTGATGGGTCTTGTGAAATTTGCTTTTGGTCAAGTATATCATTGTTTGCTGAAATGAATTTGACAGTAGAAATTAAAAAAGAAATTCTTCTATCCAGGAATATTGCACTTTGGAAGGTTTTTATCCCCAGCGGCATGCTACTTCTGAGGTAACTTTAAATGTGAAACATAAAAGACCATGAATAGAAAGGGAGTCTAGACTTCATTGGTAATTATCATTTTTAATATCAATATGGGAATATCTTCACCCTAATTCTATCTAGCACATCTGAGAATACATTTAACAGTGAAAGCTAATATTGACCTAAGATAAATTGACATTACTTAAATCTCCTTACGTAGTTAATTTAGTTAGTCTGTATTTTTAGTAGCCTTTGCAATGCATGTATTATTTGGCTTACATCCCAACTGTCTTTAAGGTCATGTGTAAGTCTTAGTTCAAACATGGCCCAGGCCATCTAGTATAGCAAGTGCTTTAATGAGACTATCAGCAATTACAGTCTTTCAAGTATAAGCCAATTAGAGCTATAGCAGTGCTATATTCCACACATCACTTTAGTTTTCTTGTTGGAGCTGTACATTGATTTGTAACGTAATATTTCACATTTGCTATTGAGATCCATCTTTGGATGTGCTTGTCTGTAATGCATACTTTATTATTCTTCAACGCTGAGTGTAAGTTGCTACCATAGTTTGTACTCTTCACATCAGTCAAGCTTTTTGAATGGATGCCAGTTAACTTGTGTCTGCATTGGAACCTTGGCTGTACATGTTATCTTTTTTCCTTTTGTGGTAAAAATAATATCACACTCTTATACAAATACACTTATTCATCAGAGGAGAAAAATGTTCCATTTTGCGTGCAATCCATTGAAATGTAGGTACGCTTAAGTCTCATTGGTTTAACATCTAACCTTTTTTGGATTCCTACTAATATGTTCAAATAAGCTGTCACAGTCTGCTCTTATAAATCCAAAGTGACTTTCCATATATTAGTAGATTTCCATATTCTATTTGAACCATTTGAGGGATATTTAGCAGTCTTCACATCAAGGTGTAATGTTCTAAAGTTCTAGGGAAAATATAAATTTCAGTCATTGATACCAGTGGATTTGAATTCTACATACGCCATGTTGTAAGTGACATAGGCTTTAGCATTTCAGTGACACAGTATAGCAAATGTTTTATGTCAACATTGTCTCAAATGCCTAAACTCACTGTCTCTGTGTTTTGCGTTTTATATAGCCTCGATAATAAAAACTAGAGGTTTAATTATTTTTATTTCCTATTTGTGCTTTTAATTTATTTTGTTAAACGAATGCTCAGGTTGAAATAAACTTAAAGCGTTATCCAACTCCATATCCAGAAGATTTAAAGAATATGGTGAAATCTGTCCAAAATCTGGTGGGAAAATCTAGCCATGGAGTGAGGCCTGAGAATTCAACACCAACTGCCAGTACAGAGCAAGCTGTGAAAGACAAATATGAGCACAAGTGGCCAATGGCAGCAAAGGAGATATCAGTGGAGGTACAAGTGGCAATGCTATTTAACCAAACTGTATTCAGATCAATGAAATATAGATCCCATTATTGAGCTTGTTATATGAGTACGCTTTTCTGTCACCCTTCTTCCCTCCCTCTGCTCTCTAATTAGTTACAGTTTGACTTCACTTTTAAATGCTGCTACTCTGATTTTCTTTTCATTTGGGACCAAATATCAAATAGTTCTATGTAGTACAAAATGATCACTGCCAACATTGCATGATGCAGAAACCCGCCACAATGTCAGGCCTCATCAGGGTCTGCTCTCAGTGGCCAAGACAAGGGCATTGTCCAAACAGGCAAGATTGAAGCCAGATCAAGCAGAGTCCAAGGTAGCTGCCACAAAGGCCTTGATGCAGGGTACTCCTGCATCTACCGGATGGGGAATGTTCTCTATGATGTCACACTCCCTATGTAGGGAGGTCCAGCTCCCTCTTATTTCAGGAGGATGGTTAAGAACTTACTTTCTAAGATGGCCTTTAATCTCTAGACTGCAGTTTTTCTATGGTTCATAAATGCTTTAAAATGACTGTAGAGTTTTAACTTTTTATGTTGTTGCCTTATTTTAGTTATATATTTTATATTCTATAAAGATGTTTTTTTCCCCTTGTAAGCTAGTTTGACCACATTTTGGCAAGATATATTTTCTTTGAGCCAAAGAACATGACTTTCTATTCTGCTTTGTGGCTCTCTACAGACTGTGTGCCCTCTTTGGATTCAATGCAAGAAATGATGTACCTTTCAAACTTCCTGCTTCAAGTTGAAGCATATATCCATAAATAAAATTGCTCACAAGTGAGCACTCTACCTTGCCAATTCAAGTGGCAAAATGGTGTGAGAAAAAGTACCGGTAGTCATGAGTCGGTGCATCAACTTGCCTACTGAACTGCCAGGCTCTGTTGCTGTTTCTATTCTTTGGATAGGACACACAGCTCTGGGGCAGAGAGAACACATGCTTTTGTGTGTAAGGTCGTAGATTAAACGCTTGGCATTTCTATCATTAGAACAGAATCTAAAGTCACTGTTTGTCCTTGGAAGTTCTATAGTTCCATGCCCCCAAAGTTGGTTAAGTTTGTTTAATATCACTTGCTGGGCTATTATTTTATAATGTTATTTAATTCTTCAATATTCTTAGTATCATTAGAATAGAATCTAAAGTCACCGTTTGTCCTTGGAAGTTCTATAGTTCCATGCCCCCAAAGTTGGTTGGTAAAGTTTGTTTAATATCACTTGCTGGGCTATTATTTTATAATGTTATTTAATTCTTCAATATTCTTGCATTTTACAGGACCCTTTTGTACACCCTGTGAATGATATGAGGATAGGAGAACTTCGCCCCTCAATGGCTGAAGCACCATTGTACCAACCTAAACTTGTTCTCTTGGGAAAAGAAAAAAAAGGTACTGACTCATTTTATAGATATTTGGAGGTGACAGATAATGAAAGATGCAAAAGTAATATATTGTGCTTTACACTGTATTCTCTTTGTACATATTTCTGTTTGATCTTCTATTCTCCTATGAGATTTTAATGTCACATTTTTTTCTGTTTTTCAGAGTCAACAGATGAGTCTGAAGCAGATAAAGTTCATTGCATGAATAACAGTGTTTCTTCGGGCACCTACTCGGACTATTCACCTTCACAGGCTTCTTCAGGGTCTTCTAATGCTCGTGTTAAAATGGGGTCTTTGCAGACTACAGCTAAAGATGCAGTGAATAATTCTTTGTGGGGTAACAGGTGTGTTTACTTGGCAGGTCCCATTTGTAATGCCAGGTTTGATTATAAAAACAGATCAGGCAGCCAGAAGTATAATGAGCTTAAATGAATGGAACTAAAAAGCAACCAATTCTCCAGTTTTTCAAAACTGACAAAGGCCTTTTTTGGAGGGGACGGGAAAGGAACCCTGTTTTACATGCTTGTAACAGACCCAGAAAAGTTGATGCATGTGCGCTGGTAGTGACTTTTGACACTTCTGAGCAACTTCTATCTAGAATTTGGGTCTGTCTGCATATATCCGAGTGGATCACAAATAACTGAATGGTGTCTCATCCATGTCTCCCAGTTCCTAGGTGTATTTTTCAGCTGAGAACAAAACTAAGAGAGCCATAAAATGTTATTAGTCATCTAGATTTTCTTCATCACATACAGAGCCCTATCCAGGATGGTTAAATACCTATAGAGCAAGTTTATCCCATCAGGGATACAGTAGACTAAATTTTCAGAGAGGCTTTGATGTTGCTTTCTGTGGGGAATTTGCTCTCCAGCACTGCGACCACCAATGGGGAAACTGATCCTTTACTGGGCAGTCGCACCTATGGGGTTTCGTTTTTATAGCAAATGCTTATATTTCAGGGCCTAAGGAACTCTCTGCCACTATAACTAAGAGTTCCACAAACTGATCCTTTTCCGCTGCCACCAGTTTTCTTACAATACTTTACAACTTCCTAGTAGTTTGGTATAAGAGGCTTAAGCATGAGATGGGCACCACCACTAGTTCACCACTTAAGATGAACTATTAAACAAGTAATTTATTAAAGGAATATCTTGTACATAAAGGAATATTAGTATTTACTTTGTGATTTTCAAACGAATGCTTGCTGACACTTCTTAAGGACTCAAGAGACACTGTTGCTAATACAGGCCTCTTAATGACTTCGTTTACCTCAGGCCAAATTCCTTAACTTCCATCCAAGCTAAATACACTCATAACCAGGTCCAGCTCTTGGGTACAGTCTTCCTCTGACTCCTAAAACTCCTCTTGTTGTATTTCTGGCTGCTTGGACCATTTATCTGGGTTTAATGCCTGCTGGTGTAACCTTCTTCTGGCAAGATCTTAGGTCAGTCTCCTGGCATAACACTGCCACTTGCTCCCTGCCACTTGCTCTTCATCAGCCACATATGGCTATCTCACAGAGAAGGGATAGCTTAATATTGAGGCTTTAGCTATTCACTTTCTCTTCAGCTATTTTCTAGACTTTCTATAACACCACCCACCAACCTGCTGCAGGCCTCTCTGACAAACTAGCAACCGAGTCTCTGACAGTCAACTCCGTAACTGTCAACTGTTATTTCCCAACTGCTCTTTTCCACCTAGCTAGAATCCCCAGCCAATCAAAATTGAATTTACCTGACCCAGGCGGCATCTAAAAAAATTACAAGTGATTGTTGCTCGCTCCCGCTTCAGAACGTCATCAAGCAGCTACCACCAAAGCACACCTCCAACAGAACAACAACACTAAGCCCCAGGCCTACACAGATATATATTATAGCCTCTCAGAGGCTACACAGAGTATTTACAGAGTGTTACAGCACATAAACAGTTATGTACCTAACATTTCTTCACACTTTCATTAGCTTACAGATTTTTATTCCTGAGTTTCTTTGCAGACAGATCATTAGATTTACATAAAAGCCATTTTTATATACATGTAAATTGGGATATTGTTCTTTTTGCTTTTTCTCTCTCAATCTCTGAGATTGCATTTAAAAACATTGATTACGTACAGATGTTTGGATAGGAAACAATCCAGCCAAGGTGAAGAATGCCATCCAACAAAGCTATTTTGGGTGGTGAATGGGTTGTTAAAATCGGACTGTAGTTGGGAAGTTGGGGAGCCCATGGAGAACTGTGACAATTTTGTGAGGCACTGAGGGTAAAATTACTCCTATTTGTGTGGAACGTGACACCATTGTGTGGAACATGACACCAAATATTTGCGCTCATTATTTTTTTGGTATTTCTCCGGACGGATTTGCACAAATCCAGCACTCCGGAGTAGCACTGTTTGTGCACATCCGGAGCCTGGGCTGGGTCCTGTGCAGGGGATGCCTGCTGGCCAAGTTCAGCAGGTGCCCACCCTATGCAGTGCCCACCCGAGCCTGCAGGTAAGTTAATATCTCCTTTGGAACCTTTTGGCAGCTGTCAGAAGACAAACGGTCAAAGGGTTCCAAAGCCTCAAATTATCTTTGCTTGCGAAGGGGGGGGTCGTTCGCCCCTTTTGCAGCAGGATCCTTGGGTTTTTGGTGGGATCCCATGTGGCCCCTCAGTTTTGCAAGTGTCCCCAAGATGCTAACATCTTGGGAATGTGCAAAACTAACTGGGATTCCCATGTATGGGGTAATTGCCTTTTTTTAAAGGTGGGATTTATAAGCTCCATTTTTAAGGTGGGATTTAGAAGTTAAAATTTTCTTTTTTGGCAGGACAGTATACAGGTAGATAGACTCTATATAGGATAGACTCTATATAAGGAATCTTTGGGAACAGGAGGTCAAATAAATTGATACATTATCTGCCCAAACTCACTGAAGAGCTTGTTTTTAATAAGACATTTGAAAAATGAATATTCTGTTCTAATGAATTTGGTTTAGTGTTAAGAGTCCTTTTCTCAACTCAACTGTTTCCCACACTCCTTTTATTTTATTTTTAATGTGAAATATCTATATCACGCCTTTCCCTTTTTTAGTGGTTAAAGGTGCAATCCTATACATGTTTCTTGGGAGGAGAGGCCTACAACTCCCAGCATGCCCCAGCCAGCCATTCTCGATTGCGCCCATAGGCAGCTTTCTATTTCCTTGCCTAATAGGAACATTTCCCTTCTCTACCTATTTATATTTCCCTACCGAATAATTTTATAAACTTGTCAGTCATAGGCTTCTGGGGTGAGAGTGTGGATCGTAGATTTAACGTTCATGCCACAAAATTATCAATTTGTAATTGGTAAACATTTGCATGATTAGCACATGCATATGATCGGTGGATTTTTCCCCCTTCTCGGATAAGGTGAGATCCCTAATTTAGAAGATTAATTCACTTTTTCTAAAGGTTTGATTAACTTTAAGAGTATCAAGGAGGGAATAGCCTTCAGCTGCCTATCAAAATCATGTGAAAAGTCTGATGAGTTGCCCAAACTCTGGTGCCTCGTTTTTATGTTTCCCCCCCACACACACACAATCTGGAGGATTACAAGATTTTCGTAATGGAAGCCTCAATTGCAAAGCTTTGAAGATGCTAAAAGAAAACAGCATTCAAAGCTGGCCTTCCATGAAATAACATGTGGCTGTTTGCTTCACACTAACCCTCGGTTCTGTTTTTCACTTCAGATGTTAGGTGCAGTCAAGAGCATGGAAGTGTGTTTTTATTTTTTACTCCAGATGCAAAAGTATCTAACGCTGGCATTGGCAGCTTTCCAAAGTCCCCAACTGTTTTTACTATTCCACTCCAAGTAAGCTAAAGCTTCCATTCATTAGCAGCCTGGTTAAACTGTACATGCAATACTGGTGTGGGATTTTGTTAACATTTTGCTCTGCTCTGATTGATTCCATTTCTGATACGGGTCGTTTTCATCTTTGTTTTTTGCAGGCTTGTCCAGTCTTTTCCCCAGCCTCTTGAGACAAAGCCATTGCTCAGCCAGCGTGAGTCTGCTCCAGCAGGAAACTTACAGCAGCATAATGACAGGCGTCCAATGAGTGACACCTTTGCTGACAGCTGGAATGATGGCTCCCACTATGATAACACAGGATTTGTAGCGGAGGAAAGCGTGGTGGAGAATCCCAGCACTAACCCCCTCTTAAGCGCTAAATCAAGAAGCACATCTGCTCATGGACGCAGGCCTTTAATTAGGCAAGACAGGATAGTTGGTATACCCCTAGAACTTGAACAGCCCACTCTCAGAAATACACCTGAATCAGAAGTGCCTCCATCAAACCCTTGGCAGAACTGGACAAGAACCCCTAGCCCCTTTGAAGACAGGACAGCCTTTCCTTCTAAGCTGGAAAGCACCCCTACCTCCAGCCCTTTACCCGAAAGGAAAGATCTTGTTAAAGACTCTCCTGAAATAACTAGCACTTGGGAGTATCATGATTCAAATACTAATAGAAGTCTTAGTAATGTGTTCTCGCATATTCACTGTCGCCCGGAGCCTTCCAAAAACATCATTTCCATAAGCAAGAGTACAGAGAGGCTTTCCCCAATGATGAGAGATTTGAAGACGAATAGATTTAAGAAGTCACAAAGTATCGATGAGATAGATATTGGTGCATATAAAGTTTATAATATACCACTAGAGAACTATGCAGCTACTACTGACAATGCCGGAATACACCCGGATAAAATGATGGGGCCAGAACATGGAATGTCTAGTATGTCTCGTAGCCAGTCTGTACCAATGCTCGATGATGAGTTGCTGACCTATGGAAGTGTCAAGGTGCAGCAGCAGCAAAAGCCTTCTGTGACTAAAAAAGTGTACCAGTTTGACCAAAGTTTTAATCCTCAAGGATCAGTGGAATTGAAAGCAGAAAAGAGGATACCACCACCTTTTCAACATACTCCAGAATACATTCCCCAGCACACTAAAAATGCCTCCAAGGATTTGGTTAGCCCAAGGGCCTACCGGGGATATCCACCCATGGAGCACATGTTTTCATTCTCTCAGCCTTCTGTTAATGAGGAGACTGTCAATACCCAGTTCTCAAGTCAGGGATCAAGGGCTGGATTTTTGAGAAGAGCAGATTCATTGGCCAGTTCCACAGAAATGTCAATGTATAGAAGAGTCAGTGAACCACACGAACTGCCTCAGAGCGATAGGTATAACAGACATCAGTATAGAGGAGCTATGGAACGCCAAAGCAGCATATCAGTGTCTGAATCCCAGTTCCTCAAAAGAAATGGCAGGTATGAAGATGAGCATCCTTCATATCAAGAAGTGAAAGCCCAGTCTGGAAGTTTTCCAGTTAAAAACCTTACACAAAGGAGGCCATTGTCTGCAAGAAGCTACAGTACAGAGAGTTATGGTACCTCCCAAACCAGGCCAGTTTCAGCTAGGCCTACAATGGCAGCTTTGTTGGAAAAGATACCATCAGACTATAACTTGGGTAACTATGGTGACAAGCCGGCAGATAACACAGATTTAAAGACAAGGCCTACCCCTGTGAAGGGAAATGAGAGCTGTGGTAAAATGCCCGCTGACTGGAGACAACAGCTACTTAGACATATAGAAGCTAGAAGGTTAGACAGGGTATGTTTGGCATTTCTCTGCAATTAATGCCTTTAGTTTTTATATTTTTATATATCAAAAGTTTCTGTTTGCAGTGGTTAATATGTTATCTAATAATAATTCCCAGATTTGTGTTATGAACAAATAAACCATGAAGTCTATTTTTTAAAGACTTATACTCACTGAGTTAGTATCATGGTTCCTTGGGTGAGCACTAGAGAAGATCTTCCCTGATACAGCACTGATTTTTAAAAAAAATGCAAAATAATAATCTCTACTTCTAGCAGTGTTGGCCTCAGTAGTGGATTCTTTATTAAACCTTTTTTTAATCAAGCATTATATCCAAACAGTATTGCTTTTAAAAAATACTTTTATGCTTTATTCATTAGCTTTTATAATATATAGGGAAAATATTAAATACAAATTCCAAAGCAAAAATAATGAGAATATTTAACCTAGGTAGACTTATAATATGGGTTCAATCCAAAATTCTACAGAACTCCAGGGTACAACTGCAAAAGCTGCTATGTTTTCTTCTATGTAAGGAATGACAAGTCCTGTGTGCACGAAGATGGATGTGCTCACCATGTATGTGCAACGGTTATTGGATCATGGCAGATTAATTCTGGGTTTCTTTTATCCTTTGTAGAACATTTAGCTATTCTGATCAGGGAATATGTTAAATTACTTATGTTCTGTTACTTCAGTCTTTAACCTATTTACTTGGAAGTCATTTAGTTTGAATTTCAATTATTTCCAAATGTGCTTAGGATCTCAGGCTACAATACCTAAAGGCTCAACAGAGGCCACATATAACTTCCATTCTAAATATATGTTAGAAATACTTTCTTAGGCTACAATCCTATACCCACTTACCTGGGAGCAAGCCCCATTGAACTCAGTGGCACTTACTTCTGAGTAAACGTGTCTAGGATTACACTGCAAATTAACATTTATTTAGTGGAATCCAATGAAGTCTTTAGTTGACAGGAATTCTTCCATGCACGCTCAGAATCTGCTCTGTGGAGCTGATTTGGCAGGGGGCTGCTGGGGGAGGGGAAGAAAGTTCTCATACATGAGCAGACTTCCACTCATGAAACATTGGATTCCACTCATTATTCGATAAATGTGCAGATGAACTCATTGACATCAGATTATGTTTCCAGAGTATGAAGAATTAAGAATGAGCGATTGTGTTATTTGGAATGATGATAAGGAAATTGTTGTTCATTCCCTTATGAGTAAAATACCTTACAGTGGTAATGGAAATATCCAGAAAGCATTTAGAAGGCATGTATTTTGAGAAAGGAACTACCCATTCCATGAAGCTCCAGGATTCTTTTTTGTGCCTTGTTTTTGTTACGCAGTTTAGCCATTACACCTGCAGTTTGAAGTGGAAGACTGGTGCAGGGGGAGAGGAGCTGTGTAACCTTCCCCTTATGCCATTTTTCTGCTGCAAATCATCTTCCCTGCAAAACATATACCGGTATATTGCTTACAAAATGGAAGCAGTCATCTCTTTTCCCCAGCGAGGCAACAAGCAGCTGTGCTGGGCAATTTTCAATGGGAAAACCATTTGAGGGGAAATGATTATGAAGCCAGTGTCCAGCTCAGTGCAGCTACAATCTTATAGCTGCACTGCCTAAAAAAAAAGGTTTCAAAAAGAAATTGCAGAAGGTCATTGAATGTGTAGCCCCACCCTGACATTGTATTTGCCTAATTTTGGCTTGCATTATCTTGGACTTGTTGAATGGTATGTTTCTTATTTAGACTCCCTCAGCCTTGGAAACTTTTTCAGCAGTCTTTTATGGCTGTGAAATTAACTCTTTTTTCATGTATTTATTTTGTCCATCCAGTCCTTCCTTCGACTCTTATATTGCCTAGAATTTTAAGTTCAGTTATGAAGGATTTGGTTAACATTAGAGGTTAGAAGTTTGGGATTACCTTGGGGCATCCTGTTTAGAGGGCAGTTGATCATTTTTTGCTTAATATTTGAATAGTTCAAGTGTAAGTTCAGATATTTCTCATATATATATATATACACACACAGACACACACACACACACACACATATAGATAGATAGATAGATAGATAGATAGATAGAGATATATGCCTGATCATCATTAAATTATTGAAATACTGCAATGTAAATCTATTTCTTATTTAATTTTGTACCCGTTATTTTTACAGATCTTTGTTATGCATGCCTTATTTTAGAGAGAGAAACTTACTTAGCGCCTGTAAGAAAACATGGAACTGATGTTATTTTTTATATTAAGCACACTCCTCTTACAAAGGACATGTTGATTTTAACTCACCTTTGTTGGTACAGAGTGTAAGCATTAGACTTAACTATTGTCTTCTTGTGCAATATAAACATGTTATTTGCGGTAAGCATGTCTGGTGTACCTAGAGCAAACTACATAGTTCTAGTTCTCTAAACAAGATTTAAATTGTTCTATGGATGAAAGCATCTGTTTATGTTTATCAATATGCAGGTATATTTATTTTTTTAAAATACATTTGGGTTATTATTGAAGAGTATTTTTAATACAGTAGTCTAATCTGCAAATCAAGGAGTATTCGTAAGGGTGAAGTGTATTTGTGGTTGATTTAAAACTGTTCATTCTTTATAGAGTTGCATGTACTTCTTCATTTGTTTGGACAGATGAAACATATTTCAGGGTCAGCTCTTGTTTTTCTGGAAATCTGCTTGGTTTAAAGAACAACTTATACTTTTATGTGAATGTAATATTTTATGTAGAATCAAGAATAATTTATTCATGAAGGTTATTTGCTTACTGATTAAATTAGGCTCATTGTGATTTTTGAAAATTAGATTGCATATATAGAGTGGATAATCCTTTGCCAGTATAGATTCAAAACTGGTAAATGACCACTGCAACATGTTGTGCAAAATCAGTTTTAAAGGGCAATCCCTGATGGCAGGTGGAGATTTTAACATTGTTTTGTGTGAAAATAAACCATGGAGAGTCAGATGCTTCTGTCATTCAGCAGCTAATATAATAGATATTAAAAATGCAAATATCCAGTCATGTCATGCTCTTGTGTAGTTTCCACAAGCAACTCTGTTTACTATTTTCTTTGCCTATTTAAAACCTTAGCTCCAGAAATCTGTCTTGCAGTTTTGTGAAGTATGCAATATAGAACAGAACCCTCTTTTATGTTCTTCCCAAGATGAAATGGAATATTGCCGAGATGAAATGGAATCTTCTATTGCAAATGGTCTTATAAGCATATCAAGATAATGCCCCCTCCTACATAAAGGAATAATATATTTGTATTAAACACATTTTAGAGACCATCAGTGTAAAAGTAGATCTTGTTTGCTTTTTTTGTCAATGTCTCTATATGGTAACCATTTTATGTACAACTAGCACTCTATGTGCTTCTGTCTGACTCAGTGCATGCCTAAAAAAGCTATACTTTCTTCTTGGTATTGTTTGTTTGCTTTAATTGAGACCATGTGAAGTTAGTCATATATGTGCAATATTTTCTCTTAATGAGCATGTGTGTTCATATCCTGTCACGTGGTTGTTATTTCCTCTACTCAGACTGCTGCTTATAAACACAACACTGTTAACCTTGGCATGCTGCGCTCTGGAGGTTTGTCAGCAATGCATGCGGGCAGAAGCATGACATTAAACTTGCAGACTAAATCTAAATTTGAAAGCCAAATGCATCAAGAGCTACCTCTACCGAAAGTAAGTATGAGATAGCCTGCAGATATAGACACCACATAACAATAGTTTTCGTACTCTCTCTTTCCTCTTCTTTTTTAGCTTTTGCATATTATTCATGCTTGTGTCCTAAAAGCAATTCAAAAAGCAAAGTTGCTAACATAATTTGCCTACTTCACATCTTCAGCATCTTTGTGACAGTCATCATGCTGCTTTCTGTTCTTCTGTTGCAGACCAATCATTATGTTAGCCAGAGAGGATCGTGTTTCATGTTGTAGATGCTTAACGATGTTGATGGTGTTAGAATGGTGTAGATGGTTAACATTAGGAAAAGTCCATCACAAACTATGTTATCATTTAGGATGACATCATAAGAGCAGGGCCTACAGATATTGCAGTTCAGTGGCCTAGTTAAAGATTGCTTACAATCATCATTCTAATGAAATTTCAAAATGTATGTCCTGTTCACGCCTTATTTTATATTGGTGTATTTCTGTATGTAGGACACTGTGGAATTAGCTATATGTTGTATGTAAACACATGCTCTTTTTAAAAGCCTCCTAAGGGCAGCTTTTCCCAACCTGGTGCCTTCTAGATGTGTTGTACTAATTCGCAGAATTCCCCAGGCCCACACATCTGGAGGGCACCAGGTTGAGAATGGTTGTTCTAAGGTAATCCAGTCAGGACATATCCCAATAACATTTTTCAAAATTGTACCAAATCAGGCTCTAATTCATCAAAGTGAATTCATGACCACAAACGTGTAGGCCCATTTACTAACTGAGTACATTAAGACAGTAGAAAACAGTGTGTTTTTAAAAAGGTTAAAGTGATCACACATAGACAAAAGGACAATTGTTCTTCACTGCTATTGAGCTAGTGGATCTAAATTGCAATAGGATAGATTAAATATTAAATAACAAGTCATAGTTGTCAGTCGTAGAGGCAATCTTAACCTCAGAAGAGGGTTAGGCGGTGAAAACAGTAGTCTAGGAAAATGATTGCTTTCATTGAAGGTTTGGAGGTATAGCATTTGGGTGGCAGAGATTGATCTAGGAAATTTTGTCCACATGTAGAGACTTGACTACCTATGAGATTCCCTCTAGTCCTAAATATATGATTCCAAGATTAAAAGCTCTAAACAATTTCCCAGCCCAACGTTGTATTGAGCTACAAATATGCATGTAATTCAGCACCAAGCATCTTTTGTTTACTACTCACTTACTACTAAACTACCGTTACCATTTTAACATTTGATTAACATACACCCTACTAATCTAGAATGTTACAAGCTATCTTGTTCATGTCTTCTAGTTCCTGTAACTAAATCAACACCAGCTACACAGGCAATTGATTTGAAATAGAAATGTATTTTCTTTCAGAATTAGCAACACTGGTAATCCTCCTTTCATTTTCTTTCCAATATCTGATGAATATCCATTCCAGTGTACAGTTCTTTTTCTTAATGTACTGAAAGGCCTAGGGTACTGCTGAAATGGGTTAATGGCACTATGCATGTAAATAAATTGCCAAGAAACTATATCTCTGACTTCAACTTTTGCTATAGTTACTAGCTGTTATAGTCTGATATATGTCAGAGTGAAATCTTATATTTAAAGTAAGCAACATATAACTTGCTGTGAGCAACTGTAAATTTATCACAGACTCATTAATATTTTCATTTCCCCAGTGCCATGTATCTTCTTCCCTGTATTATCTAGCTGATTTTGCATTTCTGGATATGTGCAGGAAATCAGAATAACTAAGGAATGAATGTTAAACCTTAAAATCTTCAAGGAGCACTATATAGCTTTTAATGTGATGTGTATTGGTAATTCTGGAATAGTTTGCATGGGGCTGTTGGATTCTCTCTGGTGTTCTGAAAATGTTGATTCAGTTTTTATTTGGATTCTGTGGTTTGTATTCATACTTTGTACAAGCAGAAGGCCACTTGTGCAGTGGGGCTTTCCCACCCCTCCCTACTGCAGGCCCCTGTGCCCCCCCCCAAATGTGTTACCTGTGGGCCAGAGGATCATCAGGAAATGCCTGCAATGTGGTGTGGGGTCTGCAGTGGGTGGGATCAATCACTGAATATCAAGCAGAGGAAGCTCACATTAGCAAATCCCTGCAACTGTGGTAAAATATAATAAAAAGCTAATGCTGCAGTCCTATATACATTTACCTGGGAATAAGTCTCATTGAACCCCATAGAGTTTACTTCTGGGTATACTTGCATAGGATTGCAGTGTAAATAATTGAAAATTTGCTGCCCTTGACAGGTACCCTAACATTTAGTATCTGACATATATCACCAAAACCTGCCTAATGGTCAAGTCATCTAGAGACTAAACATGTCATAAAAATGAATGCCAACATCTTAATGGAGCCATAGCTTTTCTTTCTGCTTGTCAATTTAAAAAAAAACTTTCTAAGAGATTTATTTTCTTGTATTTAGTTCTCATTAGTATCATCCCATAAGAGCATTTACATTGACAAGTAGAATAGGTTATTAGTTATAAATACATATAGTTTTTGATAAACACAAAATCACATTTACATTCCCATTTTCAACAGAGTACGTGTGTTTATTAAAGATACCAAATCATATATATATATATATATATATATATATATATATAAATACACAACATTAAATGTTTGGTAGATATATTGTTGAGACCCATTCACCAATACTAAAGTTACAGAACTGTAGTTGTTAGAGTAGCTGAGGTTTCATTTTCTTTTAATAAACCAGTAGTGATGCAAGCATGGTCCATATGCAAACATGATCCATGTGTTGTATGCCATTTCCATGTATTAGTTACCTTCTATATCCTCACCTGCAGACTACTAAATGCTCCCTATACACTTGAAGTGTGTAAGAAATTCTCGGGCAACATTACAGGATTTCCTTGGGATTAGGGAACACTGGGCAATATCCAACGGTGTCATTCTGCAAACTCAAATAGCGCTAGTGGAGTGCCACTGAATCTTTCTGTTGCGCAAGCAGTTGCCCATTACACTTGGGCAACTGGTTGAGCAACAACTAAAGTTATGTTTGCACAAGCACTGTTGCACAAGCAGTTCTGCATTATGTCTGTGCAAGCCATTGTGAACCTGTTGCACATAACCCTTGTGCAACCTGTTGAGCAACCAGTTGCCCAGCAGGTTGTGCAAGAGTTATGCACAACAGGTTGCACAGCAGTTATGTACAACTGGTTGCACAAGCATAATGCACAGCCACTTGCTCAACCGTGCTTGTGCAAACATAACTTCGGTTGGATTCTTCTCTTGCACCTAATTCAGATTTAATTTCCACTAAATCAATATCATTTGAGGCCAGGATTTTGGGGTGGAGCTGGCTTTTAAGCCCCTTGACTCCACCCCATCATCCCACAGGCATGCAAGGCACACGCTGTGGCATCATCTTTTTCCTGCCTCCCCCCCCCCCTCGTCCGCAAATGCCATTCCCCGCCCAAGCCGTTCTGGCAGGGGGAGGGTGGGAATGGGCTTGCACTAATGGAATGACAACGTTGATACTGCTCACTGGAAACTTACCATGTCTCATAGAGCAGCCTTCCCCAACCTGGGCCCCTCCAGATGTTTTGGCCTACAACTCCCATCATCCCTGACCTTTGGCCCTGCTGGTTGTGCCTGCTGGGATTTGTAGGCCAAAGCATCTGGAGGGGCCCTGGTTGAAGAAGATTGTCATAGAGAGACAGGTTGCTGATCTCCTGAAGCACACTATAAAACAGAAAGGAGACTCAGCCAGACCCAGCTACTGGGGAAAGAACCAACCCAATGTGGACACACAGCTGATAAGCTACCACCTGTAAAACTTGCTGCAGTGAGGACTTGACTTATATACTTTAACCATGCCCTCCCCCTTGACAGGTGAAGCATTCCTGCCTCCACCAAGTGGGCTGATATCACCAAAAACATGTTTAACAAAAGAAAGAGAATTGAGATAAATGCTGTTTCTGTAACATAACATTTGGATGATACTTTGAAGGTTTAGGTCTGGAGGGCATTCCCCTGCCTCCAGTTGACTGCACTCCACAGGGGTGCTGCTAAGTCAGGGGGGGGGGGCATCAGCAGGCTGAAATTTGCTGCTGAAATTTGGCAGAAAAGTGTGACAGACTGCCTAAAGGGTCAAATGTCGCTTTTTAGCATTCCGTACACTAAATTTGCCCTTTTTCGCTCTCCGTAGAACTAAAATGGGCTGATTTTTGAGGTTCTTAAATTTTATTTTTACTGCTGCTGAATTTGGCAGCAACAGGGCCTACACTGAGGAGCGGGGGGGGGTAGGCATGCAGCCTGTGGGCCCCAAGTTGCTCACTTCTGGTTTAATCTAATTGTTCCATTGACTTTAATGCCCCTTGATCTTCTTAAATCCAATTTCTCTGGCTTGTAAATTAGGCATTCTGTTGTTTAAAAGAATCATATAGAATTATAGAGTTGGAAGGGACCTCAAAGATGTAGTCCAAGCCCTGCTGATGCAGGAAATCTACTACAGCAACCCTGATAGAAGGCCATCCAGCCTCTGCTTAAAAACCTCTAACGAAGGAGAGTCCATTACCTTCTGCAGAAACCTGTTCCATGTTGAACATTTTATACCATCAGGAATTTCATCCTAATGTTTAATCTGAATACTTTTTCTTGTAATTTGAACCTATTGATTTGGGTCCTGCCTTCTGGAGCAACAGAAAACAAATTTGCTCCGTCATTTGTTTTAATTTTTTAATTTCATTTCTGTACCACCCAATATCTGAAGCCTTCTATGTGACAGCCCTTCAAATATTCGAAGATCGCTATCATATCACTTCTCAATCATCACTTCTTCAGGCTAAAAACATACCCAACTCTTTCTTTCTTGAGTTTGGAGCCTTTCTTTGTGCTTTCTGGAGTTGGAGCCTTTATAACATGCATATTAATATGGAGCAGCGTTGTTAAATATGTCTTTTAGAAGAATTGATTATATTTTTATACTTATTTTAAGATGTGAAATACTTATTTGTGATGGGAAATAGAATATGATTTTGCTATGGGATTTCCACTCTGACGGTACAAATGTCTGGCATGAAGTTTAGTTTCTAGAAAATAGTTGCATGAGGATTGTTTTACTATGTATATTTAAAAGTGTTTCTTCTGATAGATATACTTAGGACATCTGTTAAATTTATTATTTTACTTCAGCTAATTAATTATTGCCAATATTTTAGTAAGCTTCTGGCACGTCTTTGTGAAACTTCAATATAATACAAGAATATGTATTGTGTGGCTATTTCCTATCACAAATAAAATATAAATGATGTTTATCACAAAGCCTAGTTTGGGGCATAAATTATAACTCTGTGCATTGATCTTCCTCTCACTAAAGAATGTATTACTTAACATTTTTAAAATAGACCCCATCACAACAGAGCAGCATTCTAGACAATGGACAGGAAGATGTTTCCGCTGGCAGCCAATGGAATCCATATCCCCTTGGAAGGCGAGATGTACCACCAGAAACTGTTACTAAAAAGGTAACATATATCACAAACCATTAATACTGCAAGAATATAAGTGCACAATACTTCTGCTCTGGTGCTGATATGTGCCAATGATCTCTTAACTATAGCCAAGGTATTGGGATTGGGCCATGGGATTGTGAGCGTTGTCATTGCACACTCTTCCACCATGGTTAAATGTTACATTATCATTAATATTAACAAGGTTCCATCTTGGCCACAGCTTGAAACCCGGGCTTGACCTTGGTTAGCAAACATAGATTGAGGGATTTAAGCATTAACCATTGTCAATCAGCGCCACTGTAACACTTAGCCATAGTTAAGGTGGACTGGAAAAATTCACTTGGGGGGGGGGGTTGAGGCTGAAGACCAGGCGCACCCCAACTCTTTTTTCCCAGTCAATAATCTATATGGTGAAAAGTAATATTTTACTCCAATTTTTGGTGACTTTTTTTTAAAGGTCCTGTCAATTTTAATATTTATTGGTGCTGTATGCAAAATGATCACCCGACAGGCCAGAATCTGTTAATGTCTTGGCACTATTCATTGTTAATTTTTTTGCCAACAGTTTGAATTGTGCTGTCAGTAGAAGACTCCCAGCTTGAAATAATTAACTTTTATGAAGAATGTTAAAAGAATATATAAAATACAAATGAAATCATGGTAAACTTGCCTACACAATGGAGATTATTTCCCCAATCAGAATAAGTAATTTTGTTTTTCTGGAGAAAAGATTTATTTTCAGCTCATCCATATACAGTAGAACCTGTTATGAATGCCTAAGTGGTAGCACTGTGAGGCTTTGCAAACAAAAAACCTATTAAAATGGATGAGAAAATGAATTATGAACATTATTTACCTATTGCTCTCAGTTGATAGTTTTTTAGCATGCTGCTCTAGCAGTGCTAATCTCCTTTCATTGAATTTGACCTCCAGTGATTCATTTCTGCAATAGTGGCTGAAGGTTTAAAATGTACAAGTCATTTGAAATTGACTTCACAGTAATGTTTTGCATAGAATTGTCTGTATAAAATCCTACTTTTCAAACTTGCAAGGCACTATGGTTGGGATCCAGGATCTGCCTTCTGTGGACAGAAGGTGCCTATGCCCAGTTTTCAGGGATCCCCTCTGCACCACAGCTCACCCCATTCAGCAGGGTCCCCTGACCCTCCATGTACCATTTTCAGGGGGCTGGAGGGGCTGCCACGGAGAGGAGGGGATGGATAAGTCTGCTGTTACCAGCCAGCTGCACATGCCTAAATCTGGATCCAACCCTATATAAATAATGTAAAGTAATATTGAATGGGCACAATCCAGCACAAGCTAAGTGTTCCTAAAACTCCATCGACATTTGTGAGATATAGTCATCATCATCATCATCAGGCGATCACTCGTGACCGAGTAAGATTGTCTTCCGGGATAAAAGGAGGAAATTCTAAAGAAGATTGTGTAGACTCTAGCGATGGGTCCGTAAGTGACTGTGGAGGCCAATTCTAGATCCACACAGCTTCCCACAGTGAGGACACAGGTTACCAGATAGAAGATGGTCCTGTAAAGGATTCATTTGACGTGCTTTTCGCTTAGCACGTTTCTCCCTTTCACCTTGCACTCGGGCTTCTTCAAAGTCCATGGAACCTTTGTGAAAGGCCAACCTCCATTTAGATCGTTCATGGGCCAGAGCTTCCCAGTTTTCGATGTTTATATTGCATTTTTTTAGATTAGCCTTATGAATATCTTTAAACCTCTTATATTGACCACCGATATTCCGCTTTCCATCCTTGAGTTGGGAGTAAAGTAACTGCTTTGGGAGACGGCAGTCAGGCATTCGAACAACATGACCGGTCCACTGAAGTTGGCGTTGAAGGATCATTTTTTCAATGCTAGTAGTCTTTGCTTCTTCCAGTACACTGACATTTGTTCGCCTATCTTCCCAAGTAATTTGCAGGATTTTCCGGAGGCAACGTTGATGAAACCTTTCAAGGAGGTGGAAGTGACGTTTATAGATAGTCCATGTTTCGCAGGCATACAATAAAGTTGGTAATACAATGGCTTCATAAACCAGTGTTTTGGTCTTCTTACAAATATCCCGATCCTCGAACACTCTATGTTTCATTCGAGAAAATGCGGCACTTGCGGAGCTCAGACGATGCTGGATTTCACTGTCGATGTTAGCTGTAACAGAAAGATAGCTGCCAAGATAGAGAAAATTATCGACATTTTCCAGTATTGTCCCGCCAAGCTGGATAGATGGCATCACCAAAGGATTGGCTTGCACTTGCTGATGAAGCACTTTGGTTTTTTTGATGTTAAGTGAGAGACCAAGTTTTTCGTATGCTTCTGCAAAAGCATTTAGGATAGTTTGGAGATCATCCTCTGAATGTGCGGAGACCACATTATCATCAGCATACTGAAGTTCCACAACGGAGGTTGTAATTACCTTACTTTTTGCTTTCAGCCTGCTGAGATTAAAAAGCTTTCCATCTGTTCGATATATAATTCCCACACCGGTGGGAAGTTTCCCCTTGACAAGATGTAAAACCATGGCGATGAAAATGGCAAATAATGTTGGGGCGATAACACATCCCTGTTTAACACCTGATCCCACTTTAAATGGAGCACCATGAGAGCCGTTGTTGTCCAAAACCGTTGCCGTCATGTTGTCATGGAGAAGTCGCAAGATATTCACAAATTTATTGGGGCATCCAATTTTCATAAGGATAGTCCAGAGAGCTGTACGGTCTACAGTATCAAAGGCCTTAGCCAGATCAATAAATGCCATATAAAGGGGTTGATTTTGCTCCCGGCATTTTTCTTGGAGCTGACGTGCAGTAAAAATCATGTCTACTGTCCCTCTAGAGGGGCGGAAACCATATTGAGTTTCAGGGAGGATCTCTTCTGAAATAGATAGAAGACGGTTTGCGAGAATCCTAGCAAATATTTTACCTGCGGTTGCTAAGAGAGAAATGCCCCGATAGTTTCCACAGTCTGTTCTATCACCCTTCTTAAAGAGGGTGATAATTATGGCATCCCTGAAGTCTTCTGGGATCTCTTCTCTTATCCAGATTTTTTCGATGAGTTTATGAAGATGTTGTACAAGTTCGGGCCCCCCTTCTTTAAAGATTTCAGCAGGAATCCCATCTGGTCCACTAGCTTTGTTGTTCTTCATTTGATTAATGGCTTTTTTTACTTCATCCAAAGTGGGGAGTATTGCAAGTTCCTCTTTAATTTGTTTTTGCGGGATTTGCGAAAAAATCTCATTATCCACCTTAGATTTACGATTTAAAAGGTCATAATAGTGCTCTTTCCAACGCAGTGCAATAGACTCTTTGTCTTTTAAGAGTTTGGTGCCATCTTTTGATTGTAAAGGGTTTGTACCATAGGTTTTTGGTCCATAAATGGCCCTTGTGGCCTTAAAAAAGCCCCGTGCATCATGAGATTCTGCAAGTTGTTGAATTTCTTCAGCTTTCTTTTTCCACCAAGCGTTCTTAAGTTCTCTTGTTCTTCTTTGGACCTCAGCCTTTGCGCTAGCGTAGGTTTTTTTCTTGGCAGCGCAGTTAATATCATTTTGCCATATTTGGAAGGCTTTCCTTTTTTGGTCAATTATATATTTAATCTCATTGTCATTTTCATCAAACCAATCCTGATGTTTCTTAGTTTCATATCCAATAGTTTGTTCACAAGCTGCAGTAATGGAGGTTTTCAGCTTAGACCAATGGTCCTCAATGTTGTCAGGAGGTTCCGTAGGTAGATGTTCCTTAAGAAGTGATTGAAGACGAGTTTGCTTAATAGGATCTTGAAGGACTTGGATGTTCATTTTACGCCTTGGTTTCCTTCCTTGAAGCCGACGTTGGGGAGCAATGTTGATAACCATTGTGGACCGGATTAGTCGGTGGTCTGTCCAGCAGTCGTCGGCACTCACCATGGCCCTAGTAAGAAGTACATCGCGGCGATCTCTAACACGGACAATTACATAATCCAGAAGATGCCAGTGCTTTGACCGTGGGTGCTGCCATGATGTTTTAAACTTATTCTTTTGTCGAAAGAGCGTGTTTGTGATAGTGAGATTATGCTCTGCACATATAGACAAAAGTAAGAGTCCGTTCGGGTTGCTATTACCAACTCCGTCTTTTCCAATAGTTTCTGGCCATAAATCAAAGTCACGCCCGACTCTTGCGTTAAAATCGCCCAGGAGGATAATTTTATCCTCCTTAGGTATCTCTGACAGGAGAGTGTCCAACTGGCTGTAAAAACTTTCCTTGATGTCATCATCAGCATCTATAGTCATATAGTTATCTTAACCATTAATATCAGTGAGACTAACTTTCCCATTGCAACTTTCTCTGTATTTTACCAAGTGTGATTGTCATCTAACCAGATATTAATTGTCACTCAGCCGACGGTAATATTATAGATACATATGTATGGTTTTCCATCCACTAATCCAGGTAGAATGACTAGAAATTGGGAAATGAATAGCATGGGCTGGTGGTAAAACTTTTTATGTAGACACTAATGGGCTGATTTTGCTTTATTGCTCAGGGTTAAACTGATCAGTGTAGTTGGAAGCTAGGAAGAATTTTCTCCCCAGGCAGCTTCACAGAGCAATCCTATTACATTTACTCAGTAGTAAGTACCACTGTGCTCAATGGGTCATACTCCCTAGTAAGTGTGTTTAGGATTGCAGCTTTAGGGCCAAACTACACTAGCAATGTGCATGTATTTTTCTGCTTTCTCATACATGGGAAAGCTTCAATTGGCAGTGGCTTCCCAGCACATGTACCTATTGGACCGGTTCAAACATAATACTAAACCATGTTTTGGAGCTACACACACAACTCTCTGGCTCATGCACTCCCCTTACCCTCTCCTCCTCTGGCATGCGACATAGGTGGAAAACAGAAGCATTCATTTCCAGTTTAGACTAACCAGGGTTTCCCATTACATCCAGACTTGGGAAATTCTGTTTAGTTTAAACTAATGGTTAGTAAAAAAAACCCCAAAAGGCCCTTCCCCCGAACACGCGCAGCTGTGGGCGGGGAGAAGTTTGCGGGCGTGGGGGAGACGAGTCGGGGCTTACCTGTTGGTGCAGGTACCCCGTCAGCAAGGGGGTGGGGCTTCAGTAGCCAATATTAGGCAGGGCAGCCCACCCACACCCACACCCTCTTTGTCTTCGGCAGCTCCCTCCCTCCCACCCTGTATACAGTATGGGCTCTTCTGGTCGCCGTTAAGGGGCCGAGTAGGAATTTTGGCTCATCTCTATTAGGGAGAGGAGCGCGTTTCGCCTACTCCATACTGCTGCAAGGTTTGGGAGTCGTAAAAGCAATGTACATAGTGATGCAATTTGGTCACATTTGGATTGTAGACAGGTAAGTGTGGGTTAGGGTAGTGATAGGGTGAGGTGAGCATCCTGGGCATCATTCAGGTGACAGGCGGTTTCAGAAGGCCTCATCTTGATGGGTCAGTAGGCTCTGACAGCTGAGGATCCGGAACGCCTATGCTGCCTTTGTTCTTGCCAAGCTTGTTGTCGTGTGACTCCGAGAGGAGGCGATGCAACAAAGGCTCCCCAACACTAGAAAGTGGAAAATGGGGCGGTGGCGGCATCATCGCCACCTCCTGGTTTTGGATGCTCCGCCGAATTGAACAACGGAGCGGCCTGGGAGGCCGGATTAGAATAACCCGCACTCCATCCCTTTGCATTTCATTGTATGTAAATAAATGTGGCCCAGTTATACACCCGCAAATTGTCTCGACTCTTCATTTCCCCCCTTTGCACTTGCAAAACAAACCCAGGTTCTTAAACCATGGTTTGATCTTGTTTTGAACTAACCATAGTTTATTAGCCAAAGTTATCTAACATCAACATTTACATAGGACTGCCCTAAAACTGTAAAACGTTACAAGTTTTTACCAGTGAACAGTAAAGTGCACTATTTGCCATGTGTGTCAAAGGCCAGCCTTTTATAACATTTTCATTGTTACTATAGTTTAAAATATATTTTAAAAGTAATATTTCCATTTTACAATTGATTATCTGTGAATTCAGTTTCAAATGTAGCCGCAGGAATGACATTTTCATCAAATTCAATGGATAAATTCATGATGCTGTTTCTAATTAAAGATTTTTTCAGCTTTGGTCAAAAGGCAGATCTCTGGATATCTACTAAGGAGGTTTCTTTACTGTACAAGAGAAAGTTTGTTTGTTTGTTTGCTTGTTTATTAAAGGTGCAATCCTATGCAAGTTTAGACAGAAAAAAGGCCTACAACTCCCAGCATGCCCCAGCCAGTTGGTGTCTCCTGGATACCATATAGCATTCTACAAAGTGGGTGCCACCACGAAGGCCCACTTCCCAGTTGCCACCAGATGGCAACCTGCAGGTCATGGTACAACCAGCAGGACTTCCTCCAATGATCTTATGATCAAATGAGTTTATATCAGAGAAGGCAATCCCCTAGGTATCTTCGTCCCAAGTTGTTCAAAGCTTTATATGTCAGCAACAAAACCTTGAACTTGAATGTAGCTGATAGGCAGGCATTGCAGTTGCTTCAATATTGGTTTAATATGTGCATGGCCATGCATCCCAATCAGCATCCTGGCTGCTGCATTCTGCACTAGCTTCAGTTTCCAAACCAAGCACAAGAACAGCCCCACATAAAGTGCATTACAGTAATCTAAATGTGAGGTTACCAATGCATGGATACAGTGGCCAGGCTATCCCTGTCCAGGAAAGGGCATAGTTGGCATACCAATGAAAGCTGGTAATAAGTGCTCCTTGCCACAGAAGTCGCTTGACCTTCTAATGACAACAATGAAGCATGTTCAAACTATGTACTTGTTCTTTCTGAGGGATTGCAACCTCATCTAGAACAGGTAAACTTGCCAGTTTCTATACACAGGAGGAACTGCCCACCCATAGAGTCTCCATCTTATCGAGATTCAGTCTCAGTTTGTTGGCCCTCATCCAATCCATCACTGCAACCAGCATGGTCTCTCCTGATCCAGATATCACAGAGAAATAGAGCTGAGTGTCAGCATACTGATGACACCCCACCCCAAGTCTAATGACCACCTTCAGTGGCTTCATATAGATGTTAAAGAGAACTGGGGACAAGAGGGAATCCAGCAGCACAGCTGCCAGTGTGCCTAGGCACACTCACCCAATGCTACGTTCTGGAACTGTCTCCACAAGTAGGAGTGTAACCACTGTAAAACAGTGCTCCCAATGTGTGGAACTATCCAGAAGAACATTATGGTCAATGGTATCAAAAGCCTTTCCGAGATCAAGCAGGATCAACAGGGTTGCAGTCTCCTGCAGGAGGTCATCCATTAGGGTGACCAAGTTGCAATGGGAAAGTTAGTCGCACTGATATTAATAGTTATGAGCATAACTATACAAGTTTCAAGGATGGCTTTTTTCAGTTTCCTTAATTTTTGGCCTAATGTGTTAATGTTATATACAGGCAGGTAGCCATATCCAGACTCTGATGGGATCACAAAGCCTACAGCATCGGAGCCGAGAGCAGCCATACGAGGGCAACATGAATAAAGTAACCATCCAGCAGTATCAGCCACCACTGCCGATACAAATCCCTTCTCAGAGCACTCGAGCACCACAAGCAGGGAGATGTGTAATCCAACCTAAAGGGCAGAGAAGTATGGATGGCTATCCAGAACAGGTGAGTATGTTGCAGAACAGCATGATGATGTACGCTGAGAAAGGTAGAAATTGTGCAAAAAAGGTAGGTTTCTGTTTTATGTGTATGAGAAGGGTTTCAATATTTACTATTGTTTGTTATTGCTACATGAAAAACTGTGTACATGTAGATTATGAATGTCAGTTACTGTGTATATGGGCAAATTGATCATTTATGTTGCTCACATTATGAAGTCACTATGGGGGATTTTGGTGAGCTCCAAGAGAAACACAAATTGTAACTTATCACCTCATAGAAAACCCTTAAAATGTTGTGTGGATCTGGAAGGTGGGGCTCTCAAGGTGAAGCATTCACAGGACCAAGCACTATGTCCACAAAGGCAACTCATCATGGTGACTTCACTATGTAGCCACCATCATATTTTAAAAGGTCATGTGAATCACCCATGCAAAGTTAAGTGATGTATAGTTTACTATAAAAATGAGGGTTGGATCCCAGTTATATTTGTAGTTTCATAAAGACAGATGAAAAGATGAAAAAGATGGAAAGATAATAACTTTTTGGCTGCTTCCAGACAGGTGGCTCCTAGCACTATCCAGTCATTGCTCTTCTGGTGGGAACTACAAGAAGAATTGCAATTGACTTGCCATACTATTGGGTGTATTGCACTTTATCTATGTGGACATCCTGCTATATTTTGTCCACATCAGTAGGTGTGTGACAATAGTTGTCATGATTGGGCTATTCATTATATAACCTTTGTAGATGGCGCCACTTGATGATCCTGTTTTTGTTTTTTTAATGGATTGTTTAATTATTGCTAAAACACTTTTTGGCCTTTTCTTTTTTTAATGAAAGAGAGTTATAGTATTATAACACCATCGTGGTTAGTTTTGTGGTGTTATAGTGCTATAACCCAATGATACAATAATGTTAATTGTTAAAAAAAACAAAAAAACTTTCTGATCACTGCCATTTTGGTAGTGACCTAAAAGGGTTTTTTCAAGTAACATTATACTATAATTATCTATACCTAATAACATTATGTGTATATATATATATATATATATATATATATACAGCACTATACCTCTCTTCATTTTTTTAAATCTACCTGGGAAATGTTTTGGTGATAATTAAAAGATTGATTAAAAAACAAAAGAAGGGTTCATAAAATGTTGCCTACTACAAAGATTATAATGAATGTACAACGAGTTGTGATACATCACTGACCACATCAAAAGTTTTCCCTCTAAAAAAGACGAAAGCGTAGTGCTAAGGGCATTTACCTCTGTGGGGATTCCGCTCCTCTTCCACTTCTATCAAAAAGTTGGACTTTCTCTAGTTTGAGAAAAGATGGAAGAACCACAGGAGAGATACGAGCTGATAATGATTGGATGATGTCATGTGGATGCCCTGTAAAAAGTGAGTGTAGAAAGCATGGTAATTCCACACTAAACACCTAGTATGGAAGTACTCCTTGTCTATATCCTGTGAAGAATTTCTGCAGCAATTCATTTGAATTTGAGCTGCTAAAAAAATATTTTTAGCTTCTTCATACAAAAATAGGAATCTAAAGTTTCCTTCTAATTCTATGCCCTTGTCAAAGTTGGCATTTGAGACTTTAACTAGAATTATCATATTTGTAAAAAAAAAAAAAAAAAAAGTTTTAACGTATTGCAAAGTATTTCTTATGAATAAGAAATACTTATTCTTATTTAAATTAAATGTTGATATTTTCAAAATTTCTATATTATGTATTGTTTCTAATTGTTGTTAAAAATATGATTGCATTAGGGTTGATTCAATACATTCTACATTGCAACATATACTACCACATCCACAATATTTCACTTAGGACGCAATCCTATGGCCCTCTGACCTTGCCTGAGGGCCATAGGATAAGTCGGAACCACCACCACCCCCGCAACCTCAGAAATCCCTTCTGAGGTTGCGGTGGGGAGTCTGCCTGTGGAGTGCCCTCCCCCCTCGCAGCAGGCATGGTTCTCTCCATGCCAGCTGGGAGCAGAAGACTTTCCAGTGGGGGGGGGCGCTTCCAGGGGAGGGGAGGAGCGAGGCACTGCCATCTTTGAGAAACCCAGGCAGTGCCTCAGCCTCTCCTCCTCGCAAGGAGAGGAAAAACATTTAGATGGCTGAAATTGGCTGTCTAGATGTCTTTGAAGGTGAGGGGAGCACGGCAGCAATCCTATCCACCGTGCTCCTCCTCCCACCCTCAATTGGATGCCCGTAATCCTCCGTGTTCGACAGGTTATGGTCATCCACATAGGATGAGGCTGCTTGATAATGAATAAAATTCACTAGAATAGACTCATTGAAATAATAGTGATCACAGATAATATTTGTCAGGAAATCACACATTTGTGATGATTAATTTAATGCAAACATTTGGTCATCCCTTTGTGTCTTTTAAATATAGTTTTGTGTGAGGATAGAAAAGAATCCAGGCCTTGGATTTAGTATCAGTGGAGGAATAAGTGGACAAGGAAATCCATTCAAACCTTCTGACAAGGTAAGACATTAATTCCTTTCTTAAATTGACAACTAAAGGTATCAGGAAATAGGAGTGATGTTTTTAATGTTTTGGGTAGGGGTAAAGTTTTATATGTTGATGTAGTTAGTTCCTCATTTTGTTTTTGATGAAAATGCAATCAGCAAAAGAAAGAATAGAATACAACAGTGTGACCTACCGAAAACTTGCATAACCTAGAGAAAGAGATATTGAATCGGTGCAAAAAACGTGTTGCTAGCAAATACTGGAATTGGGATCATTGAGGATTTGGAAGTTATTCGGACTTCGTGTTATTTTACATATTACAACCACCCTGGTGAGTCAATGGTGTGTAAAGTAGGACAGGGCTTTTAGCAAATATTTATCCCAGTCCTAAGTGTTTTAGTGGTGCTTAAGAATGCCTAGGATCTCATACACTCAAGACCATATACTATTGTTTTGACTAATCAAAGGCCCATCATGGTGAGTGGGGAAGGAGGAAGTGAAAGGTATGAACAGTTCCAGTCCTTTCCTCAGCTCTGCTTTTCTACTTTCCACATTCATAGTGACAGAGCAAGGGGTGGGGTTGGCCCTGCTTTTCCAAAGTTAGTTCTGTCTACTATCCCCCCCAGACTGGACACAACCTCCTAGAAAAGTGTTCTCCAACCTTGGGTTCCCAGATGTTTTTGGCCTACAACTCCCAGCATGCCCCAGCCAGCGTAGCGTAGCTGGCTGGGGCATGCTGGGAGTTGTAGGCCAAAAACATCTGGGGACCCAAGGTTGGAGAACACTGTCCTAGAAGAACACTACATCTCTTCCCAAGCCAGAACCATTGCCTCCCTCCTCAAACCCAGCTTTTGGTTTGGGGCTGGGATAGAAAATGACAGAAACTTATGGACACTCTCTTAAAACTCTGGAGATGATTTCAGGGAGGGAGGGAGGGGTATTTATCTTTCCATATGGGATCCCTGGTGATG
The DNA here is from genome assembly GCA_021292165.1 of Shinisaurus crocodilurus. Lineage (NCBI taxonomy): Eukaryota > Metazoa > Chordata > Lepidosauria > Squamata > Shinisauridae > Shinisaurus > Shinisaurus crocodilurus. The sequence continues at coordinate 176,438,684 of CM037877.1, read as the reverse complement.
GTGTGATGGACACGTTTAGGTGTGTGTCTTAGGTGTGATGGACATGTTTTGCCCCGCTGCAATTTTGTCCCACAGTGCAGCACTTTACTGTTCCCCATAGGAGTGGATGATACCCTTTCATTCATATTTGAGAGTATATTATAAAGGCATGGAATTAGAGATACCATGGGGTATGAGCTGAGCTAAACCTCCTGCTCCTGATGAATCCTAGTATCTAGAGAAGGAGGCAGGTTTTGCCCCACTTGAGGCGCAATCCTAAGCAAGTTTAGACAGAAAAAAGGCCTACAACTTCCAGCATGCCCCAGCCAGCTATGCTGGGAGTTGTAGGCCTTTTTTTCTGTCTAAACTTGCATAGGTATTGCTCCCTTGGCTACCTTCCAAATTGCAGCTGTCTATTTTGTCCCATAGAACATTGTTTCATACACCTCAAAATTATTATGAGAAGAGGCATAACAAAGGCAGCCTGTTTATTCAGGGCTTCTTCAGTAAATCCTGTGAAGTTGAAATAGAATATTTGTGAAATATAGTTCTAAATTAATTCATCCTTGTTCTCTTCTCTCATGGTTGATTTTGTGTATCAGTTCTGTCTTGCCTTTTTTTAATTTTTAAAAGATTGTCTGCATTGGTTTTTCCACCACTCTTAGAAACATACACTAATTTTTGAGGCACTGAACAGAACAGCATAATTTAATATTAGCTATACATATAAAGTATGTTTAAGTGGGACTGTGTATTTAATGAGGTGTCAGAGAGGCTCCTGAGAAAATGGGGGGAAATAGCAGACGGGGTGCAATCCTATGCATGTTTAGACAGGAACAAGTCCTATAACTCCCAGTATGCCCCAGCCATATTGAGTGGCACGATACTGCAGATTCATATCCCCGGTAGGATAGTTCATAGAGTGTGCCATGAACAAATAGTAAGCAATAACACACATGCTATACTGAAAAGAGAGGGTGTTGAGAGATCTACTAGAAACGTGTCTGAAAACTTTCCTGTGAAAATGGCAGCAGTATAAAGTGACTATAGATACAGACTACAACCCGTTCATCAACTTGATAAGGGAGAGACAGATCAACAGAGACCATCCTATTCCCCACCCTGGTCTAGACTACAGCACCAGTGCAGATGTGTGGGATAAAATAAGGTGGAGAAACGAGCACTGCATTAGATCCTCTGTTCCTTCAGCCTCTGACAGCTGAATAAAACCCCCTTGGAGGTATTGAATCTAGAGCAGTATCTCACTGTTCTTTCCTCACAGAAACCTGATACAAGTTTAGGTTTCAGAAAATATATTTTGTATTATTGTGAAATATATGAGACTGGTTTATATTTACTACATATATTGCAATGAAGAGATTTGCTACATTGTGATTACTCTGTTTTTCAGTTGGGATAATACTTGAACTTTGCCAGATTTGAAGGCTTGGGGCGTTTAGATGGTCTATAAAGATATTTCTTTCTGAGCAGGCTTTTAACCTCCAAGTATGATGGAGCTTAGTTTGGTTTGTGTTATTTTCCCTTTCATTAAGATCATGCTGCTGATTTTATTTTGTATTTTTTTCTTGGATGTATTGACGTGTTTCAATGAGATAAAAAGAAAAAAAGAAACCTGATATAAAGTCAACCTACACCAGCTTCTTAGTTCATAGCTTTTTTGCCAGTTGGTGATTTTAGGGAGGCAGCGATTAGTCAATACCTGGTTCACATGTAACGGCAAGCTACCGTGGGTGAATTTTCCTGTGGGGCTTGCTGTTTTGCTTCTTAAAAATTCAAGTTGTGGCGGGGGCACACAGCAGCTTGTTGTTATGTGTGAACCCGGCCAGGTTGGGTAGTTGGGGTGATTAACAAGCCACCGAGAACCCAGGGTTGCAGGTGGCTTGTTAACCACCCCAGAGACCCACCCTCACCAGGTTCACACATAGCAACAAGCTGCAGAGTACCCCTGCTGCGGCTTGAATTTTCAAAATGGTGGCCAGCATCGCAACAAGAATGCCCACAGAGAAATTCACTCGCACTGGCTTTTCGGTGATAGCCGAAGGCAAGGTAAGGCAGTAGGTCAAGGTTTGTGGGAGATTGTGATGGAGAGCTAAGCACCGCAAGTAAACATATACATGTGCAGTGTGGTTTCAGATGACCTTCCCTCCAGTTGTGTACACTGAAAATAGGAATGCACATTGACTTATCTATAATTCAGCAGTGGCTTTTGTAGACAAGTTGTAGTTTCTGGCTGATGACAGGCTCCTACTTCTAAATTATTATTGGATGTTGGCTAATAAAGAATCTTACGATTCAGTAAGTGGGATGGCTTACAGTTAGCATAGCACCTATAGGTTCATTCATTCTGGCAGTCATCTAATTAATTCATCTACAAACCTTTAGCCTAGTTCTTGGTGATAGTATCCTAACCTCTGTTACTTCTGACTTATAGGGTATCTTTGTTACTAGGGTTCAGCCTGACGGACCGGCATCCAACCTGCTCCAGCCTGGTGATAAGATTATTCAGGTAAGTGGGAACTTTTATTTAACAAAAGCATGGTTTCAGCACAAATATTTCTTCATATATGCATGCTGTATTGCTCTTTTCCCTGCCTGCCCAAAATAACCTTCATATGGCCTGAGGTGGAGATTCAAGTGCCACAGTGCTGGCAATCTGCAGTGGTGAAATTGCTCCCCCGACAAGTAGTCATGGACCCAGTGGTGGATGGGCATGGAAGAAGGGCTGCCTGGGAATCCTCAGGGTTCTTAAAGGAGCAGGGTGATGGCATGGCTAGTATGCCAAAGAGGAGCAGGTTGTTTGCTTGGTGGTGTTAGGGCACCTGTTACAGCTCTGGCAAAATTGTTAGCTGTATTGTACAAGCTGGAGAGCAACATGTATTACTTTATTTGAGTGAAACATCAATGTGAAGTTTGTCCAATGTGACCCTGGACATCGATTGTTAACATATGGAACATGTGCGTTTTGGAGTAGCTTAATTTAAACTGAAGCCAGCTGAAGAGATGCCTACATATAACTAATGTAAAGAAGTGTTATAGGATCAGGGGGTCCACACCATCCTTTCTTCCTGCCCCCTCTTAACCGTGATTGCTTGGGAATAAAATGGAGCAGACACAAAAGAGCCAAATGTTTTTGCGCATGAGATTTTATTTGCTTTCTAGATTACCATGAGATTCAGTATGAATAGAGCGCAGGCTTTGGGAGGGTTTTTTTTTAACCTTTACTTATTCAGTTTTACAGAACATTCATGCTAGCATAGGGACACATCCAATTCATATTTCTTCATACTCAAAACAAAATCCACCTTCAAGCAAATTCTGAATATGTAGCTCAGACTGTTGCCAACAAAAGGGAGAGTCCCACACACCTTTTTCCTCTACAGTACATTTTGGATTTCTTTTTGTGTTTGCTTTAAGCTTTTCCCCATGCTTATTTTTCACTATTTGTTACTATTCTTCAATATTATGATACAGCATAAAAGAGATAAAATAACTCTTACAGTATTAGACATTACAAAACAGACATGACTTTAAATCTGTGTCTAGGGGATACATCTCCCCCCCTTCTTTTTACTCTAGAGTACGTGCAGGGGGCAGATCTGGATTGGGACCCTAGTGTGATGGGCTTTTAAGATTCAGAACAGGGGCCCTGCACCTACTCTAGAGTAAAAATGAACAAAAAAAAAAGATATAGCAGCTAGACACAGATTTAATGTCATGGCTGTTTTGGCCCTTAGGCATTTATTTAAAACATCAGTCATGAACTCACTCTTCTTAATCAGGCATAGGTAATCTTTGCCAAAAAATAAGGTAGATTTCCTGTAGTTTGTCCGGGCTTATAGCTATCTTTTGGAACAATGAAAAGCATGCATGCACCAACATGAACACTTCAGAGACACTTCAATGCACATCCAGTCCTTTGGTCTATGCTACCCACTGCTTCATCCTGTGTTAGTCCCTTCTCACTCTGCACTGTAGAGGAGGACAATCACAGCAGGAATGTCAGGGCACCACATTGTTTCAGTTCCTAGAAGCACAGTGCTGTGTTCACAGCAGGGAAGAGCCAGGGAGCATCAATGTGAGTGTGTCTTAGGTTGATTGGCTCACCGATTCTTAGACCTTGTACAGGGAAATAGCTGAGGACTCCGGTCTCTTTAAGCCCTCCAGAGGCAATGCTGCAAATTAAACACACTTTCCAAAATTGTGATACCTGCTACCATTCATAAATTTGACAACCTTTACATTTCAAAGCACCAACCTCTATGTATTGAGCTGGAGAGGTGTCAGACAGACAGCCCTATTCGCACCCCTGTTGAACTGAAGTGCTTGGAATTAGGCCATACTTAGGAATTAGGCATCCTAAGTATGCATGCTTAGGCATAAGTACCAATGAAATCAATAGGACTTATTTTCGAGCCAGTGTGTTAACAGTACAGTGCTGATTCCACTGAATTTAATGGGACCGGCACACTGGAACATACATAGTTTTACACACAAGTACTGCAGCTTATTATGTCTCAGGCTGTTAGGAATTCAAACTTACCTTTTTCATGAATTTGCACAGGTTGAGTTGAACTTGTGAAGGGGGGCACATTTTAAAAAAGCATATTTTTTAAAAAGATGATGGCAACTGTCTTCTATACTCAGTGGTGTAAGATATAAAGTAGTGTTTTCCATACCGGAATTAGAAAGTACCCTTTAGGAATTCAGGAAAAGGAAGTATAAATTTGCAAAGAGGGACTGGGATCCTTGGAATTATGTTTGTGGGCGTATTCAGCTCTCCAGAGATGACTAAGCTGTCTGAGCTGGTCCTTCTGCCTGTCTGTTTCAGGCAGGTATGGGCAGCATGTGACATGCGGGCTGCATCCAGTTACTACCTGCTGCAGTGGCAGGGGGAATTTTTTTTTGGCAAGAAAAGGTAGTTTTAGCACTACGGAGCGCTAAAAGGGTAAAATTTAGTTTGTTTTAAAGCTAAACCTTGCTGTTTTAATGTTCTCTAGCAGCTACCAAATGCTAAAAGAGTCATATTTAGCTTGCAAACAACCTCAATGCAACTCTTGAAGTGCTCCATAGTGCTATAGAGCAGTTTGCCACTGAATTTAGGCAGCAAGCCACCATTATTATTATTTTTTATTGTTTACGGGGCACCCTGCAGACTTTGCAGCACCCCCATGGAGTGCAGCCCGCGGTGGTGGTGGTGGGAGAAATGTCCCCCAGACCTTCCACAGTTGAGCACCCCCTTTTTAAGGACATATGTCTCTGTGTGTATATACTCTGCATAGAATCCTTGGATCAACCTTGCCAGATCAAGGTGGACGTGCTTTGTATGCACCAGCCTGTGTTACCTAGCCATTTATTTAGTTTGAACTATAGCCTTATATAGCCTCATTTGACAGCAACTTCAGTATCAATATTCTGTTGTCTGTTTGGGAGAAAAAAAGGAAGCCTATAGAAGCTATTCATCCTCCTGAGATACACCCTTAAGCTCTAGATACCATGATCCATAATTCACAGTGGAAGCCTGGCACCAGTTCTGCCATTGCAATACATTCCCTTACCAAGGGCATATGAGAAAAATGGTGTCATCTGAAAAATAAAGAGTGAAATTTTACTTTTTGGTTTACTGAGCTTGTTTCAGCAACACGTTCTACAGTTAAGTTATCATCAAGGTTGTTTATAAGCTCCGCTTTATTCAGTGGAATAAATTACTCATGTATAACTCTGTGATCTATCTTGGGTAAACCTTTCTTATCAATAGACACAATATTTATGAAGGAGATGTGAGTTTATCCAGAGTCAGTTTTTATGTATGCGTGTATGTATGTTGGTATTTCTAGGCCACTTTGCCATCCACAAACTTTCAAAGTAGTTTACACAATTTAAACAAAAAAACAATGAGAAAATATTTATTTAATTTGGGTTTTTTTAAAATTTGATTTGTACCCCATCTTTCTACCAAGAAAATGGCACTCAAGGCACCTTATAATCATAGATAAATAAAAACTACATTAAAACAATAACAAAACAAATACATTAAAAGCACAATTAAAAAGACAACAATAACAGAATAAAAACAGCACCCAACCCACCAGACCCACTTACATGCTAAAGGCCTGTTTGAATGAAAATATCTTTGCCTGCCATTGGAAGAGCAGCAGGGAGGGAGCCAACCTAGCATCCCTTGGCAGGGACTTCCAAAGCTTGGGAGCAGCCACCAAGAAGGTCCTCTCTTGCATAGCCACCAAACACACCTCCGAAGATGGTGATATCTAAAGGAGGGCATCTCCTAAAGATCTCCAGGCATCTCCTGGGCAGGGTCATATGGGAGAAGGTGGTCTTTCAGGTAGCCTGGTCCTGAGTTGTATAGGGCTTTATAGGTCATAACCAGCACTCTGAATTGTGCCTGGAAACAGACCGGTAGCCAGTGAAGCTGTTGTAACAAGGGAGTCACAAGCTCCCTGTAACCAGTCCCCATCAACCGTCTGGCCACAGCATTCTGGACCAGCTGACATTTACGAACAGTTTTCAAAGGCAGCCCCACATAAAATGTGTTACAGTAGTCCAAACAGGATGTAACTAAGGTGTGAGTAACTGGCCAGACAAAATAGAACATCAAACAAATGCAGCAAAAAAACCCAAACCTCTGTTCAGTATGAAAAGTACCAAAAGGAGCCAGAACAATAGATCAGTCAAGGCCAAAGCCTGACACAATAAATAACCAACAATCTATCCAAAGGCCTGTAGCAATGGGAAGGGAGTTGCACAGGTGTGGTGCTGCTATCAAGAAGGCTCTATCCTCCTATGTCACCGCCAGTTGCAGCTCTGACGGCAGTGGATCAAAAAGCAAGGCCTCTGCCAAAGATCTTAATAGGCAGTTAGATTTCCATTGAAAAAGGTGGTCCTTAACATTATAATTTGTTTGCTACCGCAACAGTTAGTTTTGTGAACTGGCCCGTGGAATGGCATCAGTCCATGTTTACAGCAGCTCAGTGGTTTTATATCAAATGTATGGTCATTGGCCAGAATTTGGTTCACTTTTAGATGTTGCTTGTCTGTTTGGCAGAGGGAACTTCTGTTAAGGAAATAACAAAGCTTAGCTTCTCCTGTACATGACGTTTTTGTGCTTGCACCTGCCTGTCATACAGTCACACACCTGCGCTCATTCTCTTGATTTCTCACTCATTTACATTCCTTCATCTGCATTCCTCACCTCCTCTGCTTCCTTCCTTATCTCTCATTCACTGCAGGCCCTTCTCCTGTATCCATAGCTATTAACAAAGCAAGTGTCCTCCGGTGGCTGCTATAGAAAAATAGAAAGAAATCCATAAATATCCTTTTTTTTCTTTTTTCTTTTTTACAATTTGCCAAACAAAAAACAAAACCATCCAAATTTATTTTCCACATTTGTAAAATTATTATAATACTGTCAGTCCTTTGATAATTCTCTAACCAGTTTGGTTAATAAAATGATTTCACAGTGCATGTTTCCTTGGCAGTTTGTGAACCTATCCCCTCACATATTCTCAGGGTAAAACTAAAATTCAGTGGCAGACATGGGTTGGAACTCTGGTCACTGCCAAACAGCTGCAATGTGGTGTGTGTGCACGCGTGTGTGTGTGTGTGTGTGTGTGTGTGTGCATGCGTGCATGTGCGTGTGTGTGTGGTGGCATGCAGTTTGCAGGACGAGGATAAGAGTTGCAGGAAAGAGGTGGATGGTTGGGTTTTAGCCTTTTCCCCACCTGTTACTTTCCCCCTGCAACTCGCCTTCTTGGCTGCTTTTTCCCTGCAGTCCCAGCCATAATTGCACCTAGCAACCCTAGTTTGAAGGAAAGGGAAGGTAGTCTGGTAGTGAGCAGGACAAGGGTTCAATACCCTCCCTTGTTTGCCACTTCTCTCAGTGAATTGTGCCTTCATGTTGGTTTTCAGCTGCTCAGCAGTGACTGTCCCCAACCTGTATCTTCTGTTTGGCCCTTTACTGGGTTACTTTAAATTCGCAAATGTCATTTCCTCTTTCCCTCAGTTACATTCCTTTTAAATCGAACTAATGAGAGATGCAGTTTTGGTCATTGTATGTAATTGCCTAAGTGACTTTGTACAGTAGCACCGTATAAGGAGCCACTCAGAGAAGGGTGCAGGAAGTTGAGCAGTCTATAGTGGCCCAAAGTCAATGCGATCTGGGATTGTTTCAGGTGCTCAGGGGACTCTAACCCTGTGAGGGAGTAATGGGCTGTCAGTTGAGGGAATGAGGTCAGAAAGGTGCTCAAGCGAAGGCCAACATTGAGATGTGAGGTCTTGGAAGCTGCAAGATCTGGTAGTGCAGTACTGGTGGCAGAATGTTAATTTTCATTCTAGGGCCTCACAGTGCGTAAGGCTGGCCTTGTTTAAGTTTCATAGATGTGTTCTTGCTAGACCAAGGCCCCGAAGAGAGTATGTTAACTACAGAGTCCGAAAAACACAGATATTCTTTGTCATTTTAACAGTCTGTGTAACACATAAGGAATCTGAGTTGTTACATAGGATAGCAGTTCGAAAATAGTTTTTCATAAAATTGTAAATCAGAATGTTTGGGCATGAAAGCTTAAGGCAGCACAATCACTAAATCATATGGTAAGTCAGAAGGCTGAATCAATGTCATCATCTTGCCTTAGTAATGTATACCAAACAGATAATAATACAATTTCCTGAATATCTCAGCATTTAGCATATCTCTGAAATATTTGGTTTCAGTTTAGAAGGAACAATTCTGAGAACTGCATACTTGGCATGAATTCTCATGATACCATTTTTTCAGTAGCTATACTAAGGACATTCACTTTAAATCCTGAATCTTATTGGAATATTTTGCTCTTTAGGAATAAAGAAAGTACTCAAAGTTGCCTATGATAATATCCAGTGTCTGGCCATTGTTGGGGGGCTTTGGTTAAAAGGAGAACCATGATTGGATCTCTTTATATTTTTATGTTTACCTGGGGGAGCACCTTTGAACTTGATGGGAGTGGCAAGGAGGGTTAACTCTTTCCCTTGTACTGTTGTCCTGATCTACATTGCCTCCCTCCATAAAGCTGAAATTAGTCCCACAGCTAATGGTGGCGATGATGAAGATGTATACTTTCTGCCACAGCGGAGTGGGGAAGTGGTGTGGCTGGTAACAGTTAAACTCTTGCCCCATGATAGAGATGACAGATCTTGGCCCTATTCCAGTTTTAGCAGCAGTGGCATGGCTGCTCTCAGGCAGTTCTAGGAAGGAAGCCGATCACAACATGCTCACTTCAAGAATGGCCCATGTTCCTCAGGCACTGCTGAAACAGAAATACTGTGTCAAATTTGGCCTATATCCACACTTGCACTTAATCACATCTCAGTTTTTTTTATACTCCACTGTCTCACAGGCAGCTGGGAATAACATTTTTCTGAAGCCACCATAACTGAGGCCATCAAATTTCCGTTGCATTCTGAATAGTATCAAGATTATCATCTGAAAGCATGGGGCTCATATATTAACCAATTACAAACATTATTTCAGAAATTGCCAGTGGCCAAGATCCTGAATAATTAGATCAGTCTAACTGACTAGTCAGTCTACTTCAGAACCCAAATTATGGGATTCATTACCACCCCCAAAAAATGTAGAACCAGTTCTATTTCTCTGTTCCATTCCATAGAATGATTTGTATCATCATATCTCTAGTCACCATCATTTTCTGACCATGCACATTTGGAGAAATTCTGAGAGTGAGAGGCCTTACCAGATTCCAGAAAGGGTAGAGAAATGCCCTCCACTGCTCTGTACTGGGCCTTATTAGGCCTGGTTGATCATACATGCTACACCTCAGTCCAGCGGTAGCAAGGAAATCCCTCATCTGGAAATAATCCAGAACAGAACAGATGGAGTTTATTTAATTTCTAACATTTATACCCCAATCCTTAGTAAACAGCCAATCCACACTCCAAGTTTACCCATCCTTAGAAAATAGGATTGAGTTATTCATTCATAGCATTGTGAATAATATGAGCTCTTTAGAAGTCTAGAAATATTACTGGAAGAGACCCTTGTTCACTTGGAACACATTTATATTTGATAATTAGGGCCACATCAGGTGTTGACATGTTGGACAGTTGCCAAGGCCCATACCTCAGCAGAAAGCCCACTACCAACTACTGGAGCCACCTGGCCCTGCTTTTCCTCCACCTTGCTATCACTGCCTCCTCTACCTTGCTATCATCCGTCTCCTCTAAGCAATTGAACAGTGACAGGAGCAAGAAGAAGGAGCAGCAGCCTCATCTCTCCTTGCCTTGCTCTCTCCCTCTGGTAGCTATGCAGATTGGGCCCAAAGGGAGAGGGCGAATGAATGTACAGTGGTAACGGCAGTGGGGAAGAGCTGGGCAGTCTCAGGGTGCTCACTGAAGACACCTTGCCCAACCACACACGCATCTAAAGTTGGAATCGGAACTGTTGATAATAGCATACCCTCCAACTGTCCCGAATATCCCAGGACCATCATGAAAACCCTTAGGGCATCCCAGCTTCTCACTTTGCATAACAAAGTCCCAAATTCTTTTTGCTTCGCTGCAATTTTGCCCATGGCCCCTGTAAGGTAGCTCTGCTTAGGCTTGGATAGCTGCCCACAGTAAGCCGGGAGGGAACAGACCCAAGGATGTGTGTGCCTGTGTGCGCACCTCTGATTGGTGAAAAGAAAAGGAGGTGGAGACTGCAGTCGCTGGCCTGGACCCAAGGAAGTGGTGGTGAATGATTCCTATCTTTATATTGCCAAAGAGCTGACTCTGTGCCTCTAACGGGTGAGGTACAATGTCAGAAGGAAATGCAAGAAACTTCCCCTTCTCTCTGAAGCTCCATGTTTGGGGCTGTGGGGTGGGTGGGGTAAGCTTCACCTGTTGAATTTGTGCCAATCCTGACCATTTTAAAACAAAAAGAAACAGAAATTCTTCTACTCACCGTGAATTTCAGTTCTCCACGAGTGGAGGAGGCCAGCAAGCTTGGGGTAAGCCCCGCCTCCGGGGCTGGGAAGGCAGACTTTGATCTGAGCTTCCCGGAGGAGGTGGGGCCTCCCCAGGAAACTCAGTTTGAGACTTCCAACGAACCGATCATTGCAGACGCCCTTGCTATCTTGAATAGAAGGACCGCCGGTCCGTCGGCTGTAGGCCTGTGGAGACAAGAGGAGAAACTCCCTCCCACGGCCCAAATTAACATGCGCCCCAGAGGAGGCCGACCCAGGGCGGGCCTTGCTGGCCTCCTCCACTCGTGGAGAACTGAAATTCACGGTGAGTAGAAGAATTTCTGTTTCTCCTAGAGTGTCGGAGGCCAGCAAGCTTGGGGATGTAAAAAAGCAGTCCATCCCCCGGGTGGGCCTAACACCCATTGCCGGCCTCCTACTGGGGCGAAATGACCTTCTGCAGCACGCGCCTTCCGAAGGCACCCTCTGCTGAGGCCGCCAGGTCAACTTTGTAATGCCTGGTGAATGTGTGAACGGAAGACCAGGTGGCTGCTCTACAGATTTCTTCTAGAGGAGCTCTCTCGCTAAAAGCCGCTGATGTGGCCATTCCTCTGACTGAATGTGCTTTGATGCCCTCCGGAACCTGTATTCCACTGGAGGAGTATGCCATTGCGATGCAGTCGCGTAGCCATCGTGCTAGAGAAGCCACTGACACTTTCTTCCCTAGAGAAGAGTCTCTGAAGGAGACAAAGAGTGAGTTGTGTTGCCGGGTTGGTTTTGTTCTATCTAGGTAAAACTTGACCGCCCTCATGGCGTCAAGCGTGTGCCACTCCTTCTCTCGTGGAGAGGAGGGGTGTGGGCAGAAGGAAGGTATTACTAACTCTTGTGACCTATGAAATGGGGAGTTGACCTTTGGTATGAAGGTCGGATCTGTGCGCAAGACCAGCTTGTCTTTGTGGAAGATGCACAGTTCTTTGCTGCATGACAGTGCCCCTAATTCTGAAACTCTCCTGGCGGAAGTGATTGCTATTAGAAATATTGTCTTCAAGGTCAGTACCTTGAGCGAGGCCGCTCCTAATGGCTCAAAGGGTTGTTTTGTTAGTGCTTTGAGCACTACGTTGAGACTCCAGGTGGGGAACCTGGGCACACGGGGTGGCCTAATCAGGGCAGCCGCCCTGAGGAATCTCTTAACGTGGGGGTGCGCCCCGAGGGGCGAGCCCTTGGAGTCTCCTAGCACTGAGCCCAGTGCCGCTACCTGACGCCTGAGTGTGTTAGTGCTAAGGCCAGATGACAGCCCTTCTTGGAGGAACTCGAGAATGTCTGGTGTTTACGCACCTAGCAGGTCCCTTCCAGTGGTTCGTGACCAACGGAGGAATGCCCGCCAGGTGCGGTCGTATGTTTTATGTGTAGAGGGCCTCCTGGAGGCCAGGAGGGTATTGATTACCTTATTGGAGTAACCACGCTTGGTTAGGAGGCCCCGTTCAGTCTCCAGGCGGTCAGCTTCAGGAACCCTGGGTCTTGGTGGAAGATCAGGCCCTGGCTGAGAAGGTCGTGCCTGAGAGGAAGCCTGATGGGCCTCCCGACTGCCAGGTTTACCAGGTCGGGAAACCACGGCCGTCTCGGCCAGTGAGGGGCTATTAGAATGACCTGCGCTTGTAGGTTTCTGATTCTCTGAATTACTTTTGCTATTAACGGGAGTGGAGGGAATGCATAAAGCAGGCCCTCCGGCCAGAGACTGGTGAGCGCGTCTGTGAGCTCTGCCTCTCTTGTTTGGTAGCGAGTGGCAAAACGTGGCAGCTTCGCGTTCTGTGTGCTCGCGAAGAGGTCTAGACACGGTTGGCCCATGCTCTTGACTAGAAGGCTGAAGACCTCTGGGTGTAGGGACCATTCTCCTTGGTCCAGGGTTGTTCTGCTGAGCCAATCTGCTTGTATGTTCAAGATGCCCCTCAGGTGCTCGGCCCTGACGGAGCTGAGGTTGCGTTGTGCCCAATTGAACAGGGCCGTGGCTTCTTTTTGGAGAGCCTTGGACCTCGTGCCCCCTTGTTTGTTGATATAGGCCTTTGCTACTACACTGTCTGTCTTCACTAGAACGTGTTGTCTTGATAGCGTTGGGGCAAATTCTTTCAGTGCTAGTTTCACTGCTCTCAGCTCCAGCAGGTTGATGGAGAGCTGAGTCTCTTCTTTTGACCAGAGCCCTTGTGCGTGCCCTCCTTGGCAGACTGCTCCCCAGCCTGTTAGGCATGAGTCTGTCGTTAGTGTGACACGTGTGGGAGTTTGGATTGGGATTCCCTGGGAGAGGTGCGCTGGGTGGCACCACCATTTCAGTGCCTTGGCCACTGGGAGTGGAAGGGGCAGTGGCGGATTGAGATTGCGGGCGATCTCGAGCTGGTAATCGAGGAGGAAGGACTGCAGTGGCCTGGAGTGGAACCTGGCCCACTGCACTGAGTCCTGGCAGGACACCATCATCCCCAAGAGCCTGGCTAGATCCTTGAGGGGAACCATGTCTCTGGCGAGGAGGTGTGCTGCCAGCCTGCTCGTTGATGTCTGCCTGTCGGGGGACAGGAACATCATGTCTGTGGCAGTGTTCAGGGACACCCCTAGATGCGTGAGTACCTGAGAGGGGTTGAGGGAGCTCTTCTCCGTGTTGATCAGGAACCCGAGGCTTTGAAGTGTTGACATGGTCAGGCTTGTGTCCCTGATGCTCTGCGAGTGGGAGCGAGAGCGAATCAGGATGTCGTCTAGGTAAGGGTGAAGCTGGACTCCCTTTGAGCGTAGTAGTGCTACTGGGGCCAGCAGTACCTTCGAGAAGACCCTTGGAGCTGTTGACAGACCGAAGGGAAGAGCTCTGAATTGGAATTGTTTGCTGCCATAGCTGAACCGCAGGAACTTGCGGTGGGCAGGGCGTATGGGAATATGGAGATATGCTTCTGTTAGATCTATCGAGGACAGGTAGTCTCCTTTCTGCAGGCAGTCCTTTATAGACTTGAGAGTCTCCATTTTGAATCTCTGCTTCTTCAAGAAGCGGTTGACTTTCTTTAGACTTAGGATGGGTCGGACTCCGCCGTTCTTCTTTGGTACGGTGAAGAAGACTGAGAATATCCCTTGGTTCCTCTGCGTCGTCGGGACTTTCTCGATCGCTTGGATGCGTAGGAGGTACTGGATGGCTGCTACGGTTTTCTGATGTTTGACCGGGTCTCTGAGCCGGTGGGTCCTGAAAAAACTCTCTTTTGGCTTCTTCTTGAATTCTAAAGAATAGCCCTCTTGGATTATTTCCAGAAGCCAGCGGTCGGAGAACATCCGTTCCCAGGTCTGTGAAAAGCCGCGAAGTCTCCCTCCCACTGGGGGAGGGAGGCAGTCAGGCAGAGTTGGGCTTCTTATTCTGGGAGGAAGTACCCTTGCGTGCTCCTCCTTTTGTGTTGTTGTTGTTGTTCTTGTGCCATCGAGGCTTGTGTCCTCCTGTTGAAAAACTGCGATTGGAAGAGGAGGAGGAGGATTGGTTAAATGAAGACTTGCTCTTGGTGGAGCGAAAGGAACCATACTTTTGAGACTGTCGTTTGAAGTCTTTCTTTTGGGAGTTTAGCAGGGCTTTTTTCTTGTCTTTTGTCTCCACAAGAATGTGTTCTAATGGGTCGCCGAATAGTTGTTTCCCTGCGAAGGGCACACTTGCTAGGCTTGATTTGGTCTTACCATCGACTCCCCAGTTGCGCAGCCAAATGTTCCTTCTAGCAACAACGCTGGAGGCAGCAGCTCTTGCTCCTAGCTGGAAGGAGTCTAGCGAGGCATCCGCTAAAAAGGATGCTGCGGTATGAGTGTCTCTAATGAACTCTTTGATTTCTCTAGAGTTGGGTTTCTTCTGGAGTATCTTATCAGTTCGGAGACGCAGTGCCCGCGCTACGATGGTAGCTGTGGTGGAAGCTCTCACAGCGGTTGTGGTAGCCTCAAAGCATTTACGGAGCGCTGTGTCTGCTCTCTTGTCATGGCTGTCCGGGAGCTCGTCTCTTTCCACAGGCATCAAGCATTTTGATGTCAGGGCGGAGACTGGGTCGTCGACCTTGGGGACCGACAGCTGCGCCATGTCTTTGCTTGCCAGACGGTATAGCTTACTGCAGGCGCGGTGTGGGGGTTTAGGCTTAGCAGGTTTGGCCCACTCTTCACACAGGATCTTGCGTAGGTTCCACGGGATTGGAATCTCGGGATGTGTAGGTAGCTCTTCTCCTGGAAATACTGACTGGTTTCCTACACTTTCTGGAACTTCGTCGGTTGGTCCGCTGCCCTCACTTTTCAGGTCAACCTCGGACAGAACCCTGGTTATCAACTTGGGGAAGGCTTCTGTCGCGAAAAGGCGCCCTTTGGGTGGCGTGTCCCTTGGTTCGTCGCTGTCATCCGAGATTTCTCCGTCTTCACTCTCGGAGATGGATGCTGCGCTTGCCCGAGACGGTGAGCGGCTGGACCAAGTACTGACAGAGGCTGTAGGAGACCTCTCTCTTCTTCTATAGGCGTTCTTTGTCTTTGATGTGTTGGCAATGCGTTTGACTTTGGGCTTGGGTGGACTCTCTTCACATTCTTCCCAAGAATCGACCGTAGAGGCTGGAGAGGGTGATCGCCGTCTACGGGGTCAGTCTCTGCTCTCTCGTTCTGCCGCTCTGCTGCTAGTCAACTCGTTGCTGATGGTATGCATAGTTTGCACCATTTGTGCCATCAGAAGACACATGTTGTCTCCTTTGTTTGTTTGGGTGTCTTGCACAGTCCCCTGTGACTGTGGTACATCGAGGTGTGTTGCATCTATTGGTAAAGCTGAAGCGGGAGCTGCGTGTTCCATGGTTGTTAGTTATATTCCTGAGAGCAAGAGATGAAACGTGAGGCTTAAAAAAAATTTTTTTTTTTAAACTATCCTACGCCCCCTGGTGGTGTGAGGAGGAAGCACTCGAAGCTGCTTCTCTAAGAGCATTCGGCTCTTAGTCAGCAGCCATGGACGGATGAGAGTGCCCTGCCCCCACACGAGCCACGCGCAGCTGTGCGTGCGCGTGCCTGCACACTCTCAGCTGGGGACTGCGTCAGCCTGAGGGCAGTCAACGGTGGGTGGCCCTGGCGGCCACCAAGATGGCTGCGCCCGTCCGACCAGCACGTGAGGGACAGGCAGGAGTGGCCGGACCGTGAGGCGAGGGGGGGGGAGACGGGCCCCATGCAACGTCGTTTTCAGCCCGTAATGTCACCCCAAGCGATGCGCGGCCGCCACAAGGCCCCCGCGCCATGAGCCCCCCCCCAGGGACGGGCCAAGACCCGGGTGGCGACGGGTGAACGGCGGCGGCGGGCGCGCGGTACCGGCCCAAGGCAGGACCGGTGTCGGGACGAGCTCCCGTGTCGCGACGGTCACAGCCCCTCCGTTCCCAGGAGCCTCCCGGCCCCTTCTATGTCACGCTGTCTAGAGCGCTGCTGCGGGGGCTGGGAGGGGGGGTGCTGCTTTGCAGCCCTCTCCCGCGCTGATGGAGGCGTGGAGCGCTGCGGTGGGGAGGCCCGGGCCTGCAGCCTTCCCCCGCGTTGTTGGGTGGCGTGGCGTATTGGCCGCGCCGGGCCTAGCCGGAACTCCCGTCACCTGCATGGGTGGGGGCAGCGCGACAGAGCGGCGGGTGCGAGTTTTCTCGCGTCCGACGACCACAGCCATGCTGGCGGTCGCCGCCGCTGGGCGGGGGGGGAGGGGGAGAAGCTCGGTCCCCTGCCCTAAGCATAGGAACTTGGGGGGAGGGGAAGGGCCGAGGCGCCTGGGACCCGAATCCCTTCCCCCCCTTAATGAGCCCAAACCCCCAGGAAGAGTTGCTCCCTCCCCCCCGCCGGGCCCTCCCGGGACGGATGGGGCATTCCCTCCATGTCTGGTGGGGGTTATCCCGGGTCAGGCCTTCTGCTTTTCCACCCAGGGTGGTGGCATGAGGCTCTGGGACCCTTTCCTACCGTCCTGGTCTTTTTGAGGTTTCTTTCTTCTTCTTTCTTTCTTTTTCTTTGTTTTCGCGCTGGAGCAGCGCGAGGTGTCTGCCTCCTTCCCGAGGCAGGAAACTAAAACTGGGTTTCCTGGGGAGGCCCCACCTCCTCCGGGAAGCTCAGATCAAAGTCTGCCTTCCCAGCCCTGGAGGCGGGGCTTACCCCAAGCTTGCTGGCCTCCGACACTCTAGGAGAAAGAGATTGCCCTGCAAGCACTGACACCCCACCCCCATGAAAAACACCAGATATCAACAATTAAGGATTTAAGTAAGGTAAAAAATTTTTTACAAAAGCTACTTATAAAATAATATATAATATAATAATGTAATAATTATAATAGATACTTTATAATAATATAATTCTGGAAAAGTCATCCTAGCACTGGTGCTGCTGCTAAATCTTCTAGCAAGGAGCAGCATTTCACAAGTATCCGTCAATTACATGATATTTCTTCACACAATGCATAATCAATATGCTGCCACAAGATGTGATGGTCAGTGTTGTAGACTGTTTTAAAATATACACACTTTCCTGTGAGTAAGTCCCATTGAACGTAATAGGACTTACTTCTGAGTACACATGCATACGATTGCACTGTTACTCTGTTTTCAGAGCAGTGGTAAATTTTATTAGGCTCTACTTGTGTACCCCATGTGAAAGTCTTTTTCTAGCACATGCTGAAGTGCAATGGAGAAAGCTCTCTGCAGTAATGATTAGGATTATTCTGCAGGGATTTTGAATTGTTTTTTTTTTTTTTTAATGCATTAGAAGGCAGTTAGAAAACACACTCCTCAAGAGAAAGAAAGAAAAAATCCCAACTACCTCAAATAGCAGCAATAAACATCATTCAATTTTGGCAATTTATTTATTTATGGGTCTGGATTGATGGTGGCTTCAGAGTGGTCAGAGCCCTTAAATGGTTAGAGCATCCTGGGGTGGGTGGCTATGCCCTTGGCCACGCCTTCATGTTGCCAGACCACACACCCTTGATCACACCTTCAGGTTGCTTAACCATACCTCTTACAAATTCACATGTGTGTCCCTATTTTCATCTGTGAAATGTTGGAGGGTATGTAATAGTGACTCTGGATTCAGCAGCAAGGCAGAAATACATAGCAGAAAAATCTAGTTCTATGATACTTTGGAGTCAGTTACATATTGCCACCTTTTCTTCTGTGGTGCATGTTTGATCATTCCCTGTCCAGTATTTCCTCTAGCTGAAAATCACGGAACCCTTGGCCCCAGGTAGAAAGGACCCTTTATCCTCAGACCATGAACCTAGTGGAATGAGATATTTATTTATTTATTATATTTATACCCTGCCTTTTATCCTGCAAGGAACCCAAGGCGACTTACATAATCCTCCTCCTCCTCCATTTTATCCTCACAACAACCCTGTGAGGTAGGTTAGGCTGAGACTCAGTGACTGGCCCAAAGTCACTCAGTGAGTGGCCCAAAGTCACTCAGTGAGTTTCATGGCTGAGCGGGGACTAGAACCCGGATCTCCAGAGTCCCAATCCAACGCTCTAACCACTACGCCACACTGGCTCTCAAAATGAATCCATTTTGAATGCGCCTTTCATTCTGCTCCACATGTAGACCATGAGGATGTCTAGGTCTATACATGCAGCAGAATGAGATGGTAGAATCAATTGTATCAATTCAGACTACAAGGTGGGGATACTTTTGAATACTGCCCCATATAAAAATAGAAGATTAACACATCAGGGAGAAATGTTCTGAGCAAGGTGTCTGCTTATGCTTTTTTAATTTTATTTTCAAGAAATTTTTAACATAGACATTTGCAACATAATTCCCTCACCTGCAGTCTGGATGGGTGCAGCTCATTCTATCACCATATTTGGCTGCATGTGTAGACCAGGGCTTTTATTTTCTCCATTAACAACTAAAAGAAAAGGAAGTTGGCATCAGAAAATAGCATAATCATTCCCTTGCTTTCTCTGATATGCCACTACAGAAAAATAAGTGACTAAAGGCACAATCCTATGCATGTTTAGACAGAAAAAAGGCCTATAGCTCCCACATGCCCTGGCCAGTATGGCTAGCTGGGGCATGCTGGGATTTCTAGACCTTTTTCCTGTCTAAACGTGCATAGGATTGTGTCCTAAAATGTTATTTAAAAATGCAAATAAACTACTAAGCCAGCCCCACCTACATGGCAGCCATTACTCACAAATGTAAGTTCTTGAAACAGAAATGCTTACAAAACTATATCCAAATTGTTATAGCCGTTTTCATTTTGCTAATTAGTAGTTTCAATGTTTAATTCAGGTTTGTCAATGGCAACCAGAACACTAGGAAACAATCTAAATCACTAGGAAAGGTACTTGGGTGTGTCCAGTACATTTTGAATGTTATGTTTTATTTATTCAAGTTGAGATATGTATGATCCACAGTGTTCAACAGAAACTTGTCCTGCATAAACCCTGAAGAAATAAGCAGAAGTTCTAAGAGAGCAGAGCTCGTTTCACTGTTGTACTACAATTCTGTCAATTTCAGTGGTGCTTGCATAGAAGTTCCCAGTGGATTATGCAACTAATCAGATCTGCTTCATAATAATCCAAAGTATAATTGGATTGAATTTTCACCTTTTTCAAAAACTGAGGCAATGATTCAACCTTTTACTGAGCCAGAGCACACTGGTGATGTGTATTGATTACACAGTAAATCGATGCAAAGTTGATGAATGCAGCTCATTCATGTTTCCCCTTATTTGGATCTGCTTAATAGCATTGCTTGCAGCGTCAGGTGTCTGAAATATGAACTTGTTCAACGAAGGAATGTGGAATTGAACCAAAGTGGTCAATTTTTCTTAATTTCCTATGGACTTTGCTCTGCTTGACCTGGATAATTAATGACACTGAGAAGTGACAGTTAACAAGAAGGGGAAGAAACTCGCCAATAAAAATCCTGGCATCACAGAGCATTCCTTACATGTTCCCAAATATCAACAGTCCTTTTGCAGCTAATTTTGAGTATTTAGGGTATTGTTTCTTCATCATGGGTGGAGAGAGGGATAGAGTGTAAAATGACTGCCAACTTGTATACACTTTTCTTCTGCATCACAATGGCTGGGTTCTCTACTTTGTTACTTTAGACCTAGTTTCCATGTTTACTTCTACTGTGGAAAAGTTATCACCAGATTTATCTTGTTCCAAGTTCATATAGTGAATTCATCAATTAGGCCCAATTCAAACAACAAATCAGCAGATGAATAGCCACTTGACCATACAGACTCCACTCAGCAAGCCTTTTGTGTGAAATGGCTCCTCATGCAGTTCCAGAAATCTTCTTTAATTTTGCAGTTTGCAATTGTATGGCAAAAGTTGTAACAACATGGTGGTTGAATTTTCAAGTGGCTGCCACATCACTAAATGCATGTGTGAAATGAGCTGTGAAGTTACTAATGCAACAGGAGCACTGCAGAACTCCATAAACAGATCTAGAAGGCAAAGGCCAACAAGCCCAGAAAAGGCTTTATTGTCAAACAAAATTCTTTATGTGTTTCAAGTATGAAACTACAAAGTCATAAACTTGACAAAATATATTAAATCCATTATAATACTGCTCAAGGGGGGCAATTTGTTATTTACAATCCATGTTCTACCCAATGGTTCTGTTTTATGGTTCTGTTTTGGAAAGGCACAGAGCCCTGTGCCTTTCCAAAAACAATTAACCAGGTTTTAATAATGACAATAATTGATGCTTTTTACATTTACCTTTTTATCCAATATGTGGTTTCCTGAGGACTCTTTAATTAGTATGTGGTATTGCTAGTAAGAGGTATTGCTAGACATTCTATCGTATTAGTATATATATATATATACTAATATATATATATATTAGTATATAAGCTGTATTAGTATTATTGTATTAGTATACAAGCTGGCTTGTATTAGTATACAAGCTGGCTCAGCTTGTCTGAGCGTGGAAAGCTAAGCAGGGTCAAGCCTGGTTATTACTTGGATGGGAGACCCCTCCTGCCTCCTCTAGTTTCCTGCATTGAGCAGGGGGTTGGACTTGATAGCCTTGTAGGCTCCTTCCAACTCTATGATCTATGAAATCTATGAAATATATATATATATATATATATATATATATAATTTATTCCATGTCTATACCAGTTTACAACAATTATAAAAATTACATAATAATAAAATTATACAATAAAAATACATTTTTACAATAAAATACAGTAATAACAACAACAACAACAACAACCAATAAAAACAAAACAAAAAATTACAGAAACATTTTAAAAACACTTTTAAAATTACTTATAAATAACTAAGACAGATGTAAAAAATAGACTGGATAAAAAAGATGACATCACCGCCACCCCATGTGCTATTTGCAGCTATTAAATGCCTCAGCATAGAGGGCAGTTTTAACCTGGTGCTGAAAAGATAGTAAAGTTGGCGCCAGGCGGGCGTCAGTGGGGAGGCTATTCCACAGTTGTGTGGCTACCACAGAAAAGGCCCTCCCTCTTGTTGCCACCTTACCAAGCCTCCCTTGGGGGCGGCAGTCAGAGGAAGAACCCAGATGCTGAGCTCAGTGTCCGGGTAGATTGTGGTTGGGAGAGGCGTTCCGTCAGGTATTGTGGTCCCATTTTATAGGGATGTATCCGAGAAAAATCGCGAGTCTCGGGGGACTGAAGTGAGGCTGAAATCAGCCCTGCTGCCCCCCCCCCAAGACTCGCATGCCTTACCTGCCTGCCGCTCGTCCCACTGCTCTACACCATACCGGCAGCGTGGGGTCCCGTCGCGTCATTTCCAGCTGCCAGGAAGTGACGCGACAGGACCCCGCACTACCTTTTCAGCGCAAAAACCAGGGCAACCTAGGTTAAAACGGCCACAATTTGCTATTCACGGCCGTTTTAAACTAGGTTGCCCTGGTTTTTACGCTAAAAGCATAGTACGGGGTCCCGTCGTGTCAAGTGATGCGACGCGACCCCATGCTGCCGGTGCGGCGGATCGAGCGGTGCGGGGATTTGGGCCTTCGGGAGGGTGCTTGCTGAGAAAAGGCGAGCGCCCCCCCAAGGTAGGATTAACACCCCTAGGTCCCAAGCCATGTAGGGCCCCAGTTATTAATCTGGCTGTCGCATTTTGCACCAGCTGCAGCTTCCAAACAGTCTTCAAGGGCAGCCCTACATAGAGTGCATTGCAGTAGTCAATCTTAGAGATTACCAGAGCATAATTACTGAAATCAGGCTATCCCTGTCCAGATTACCTCATTCCATATTAAGCAATGTGTTTAATTTTGTAACTAGGTGTATTTCAGCAGTATTATTATATCATTTTGTGGTCATGATAGTAACTATGAAATACTTCCGTTGTGGAAGAACTGTCAGATTCAGAACCCATTGGAATTTTGCTTGACAAAGCCTGTTGAGTTCTGCCTCCTACCTCTGTTTCCTAGAGTCACTGATCCATTTCCCATAAGTGTGCTTGTTGTTCATCACCAACAGTATTTACATTGATGCTGGACTATTTTCAAGAAAGATCTTTTTGCAAAGTTCAATCATATTAAAGAGTAATATGAAAGCCAAAGTACTTGGCAGATCCATTTGTTTAACCCAGATCTGCCACAATAGCATATAAAGTGAGGTTGGTCTTATTTTTAGAGCAGATTGGGCACAAAAGTGGGATGCTACCCCCACCCCCCCACCAGCTTACCTCCTTGAGGTAGTTCCCTTCAGGCATGTTTCTCCTCAGCTGAATTCCAATACCAAAAGTAAGCTCAGCTAGAAGAGAAGAGTTTGAGAAGGGGGCTATGGGGAAGTATGCAGCAGGCACAAGGAAACTTCAGTTACCCCTAGCAACACACATGTATAGCCCACCCCATTTTATATGTGATTTGGGAAAATGGGTTCAAACAAATGGGTCTCCCACTATCAGATCCTGTTTAGCCCTGAATGCATTAATTTTTCTCTATGGGACCTCACCTCTGCTGTCAGTAGAGTGAAACCGGCCAGTACAGAATTATTAACATTAAAGTTAATCTATCAAACACATCTGTGTGATGTAGATTAAACTGTTACAAGTGCTCCTTAGCATATGGATTGTGTCTTAGGCTTTCAATATAAACTGTTGGCATTCAAGTGCCAATTATCAGTAAAGAGGGCAGTGGCAAAGTAGCCGAACCACAGCCACAATACTTTCCTTTTTCAGATTTCAGAACCTGGTTATTACCCTGACTGCTGGCCAACAAACCTGGGGTGGTTTCATGGTAAGTCTGACATTGAATTTAAACTTAATAAGTTGCTTTTGTAAACCAACAATAGCAAATGAGGTTCTGAAATATATTTGTTCTTATTGCAGATGGCACTGAGTACACATGAAGCACTGGATATCTCTTAAACTCCATTTCAAAATCCAGGGTCTTGATCCCTGAACAAAACATTGCCTCACCCAATCCACTATAAAACTTCATCAGAATGTCTGAGTTAAAGAAACTGAGATATGAATATATATTGTTTGCCTGCCTCATGCATTGATATGGCTCATCAACAAAGGATTTTCTCATTACAAAGACTACCTTCTGATTTTAAAAAATGGCAAATAAGTCAATAACTCCTACAGTATAAACAAGTTAAAGTTTATAGGGAAATGGAACATGTTGTATACAAGGATCATACTCCCTTACTCAGAAGTCCAGCATGCAGTTCTTATTAAAGGCAACTACCTTTTAGGCTTATGTTTGAAGGGGATCATATATGATCTGTTGGTGCAGTATTATAGCTCCATTTAAATTTTCATCTTGCACTTCAGTGGAAAAATAATATTTTGACATCAAATATTAATAGTACCCATGGCATACGATGGTATTTTTAGGAAAACAATCTTGTGAGCTTGAAGTGTAATGGTGTCACTTCAAGGTGGAACCAAGTAGGCTTGGATGCATTGACTATATATCTCCTTACCTTTAGTAGTCTGGAGGTTCTAAGATTCACTGTAATTCTAATTTCTCTTGGGTTTCTGTGCTTTTGACAGAATATCAATTTATTCTGCCCTAAATAATCCATTTATTTCAGGAGACTATCGTTACAATTCCTTTAGTTTTTCTGCCTCCATTTGTGTCACCATCCTGTAGCATGTGCTATTATACAAGTGAATCCTTAAGCATTCTCACATTTTCATGTGCTCTTTGTAGTCAAATGCATCTAATTTTCAGGTAAAAGTTGTAAAAGAAGGAGGGCTGAAAGCTTGCTTATGGTAAAGTAAATCACTCCAGCCAACATACTATGTGTCAAATGATCCATGCTGCATGTTTAGGGATCATGGTTCTTCTGATCCTTTAATAAACCCCTTGGATAGAAAACATGTTTTTATGTTAGCGGCCCTTTGCACTGCATCAAGATCAGCCAAATAGAAGAATGGGTTTATTCATGTCCAATCAGAGAACCATCAGAATTCCTCCCCCCCCCCAAATCAATAGGACTACTCTGGAGTAAGTGGATGGAGAACTGTGGCCTAAGTTAGGAGTTTTCAGTCCTTAGGTTGGAAGCCAAAATTAGGCTGTCGGGATATGGGAAAGGGACATGCAGACAGATGTTTTTGCACTTAAGGCCATTTACTGCAACATGATGGACCATCAGCCTTTACAAAAAAACCTAAAATCTAAATGGAGCCCAGCATCAGTCTGGCTACCAGAAAATATTCCTCTGAGGTTTTGCACATGTAATTCAAGGCTTTGTTGAATGTCTTTGATCTGTCTGGAATTTGTACTCTTTCTCTTAAATTATTTTCCTGCTATTTGTTAAAACAACATTTAAATTAATAAAATAATTTTATCTTTAGTGTGTGGGCTCTCTGTTCATTCTTGTTGTTGTTGCTTCCTCCCTTATTACAGGAAAGTAGTAGTTTTGCCTACTTGACAATGTCTAAATTTAACACTGAATTGTAACTTCTGTACATTTTTTCACTACCACTCTTTACACATAGATGTAGTTTAATGCATTAATCTAGTTATTCCCTTGGGATCATGGAAAGATCTAGAACAAAGACTGTTTTTCTTTCCCCACCTGCAGGAAATCTCTGTTTGATTAAATGGATGGTACAGCTCGCTGTACAATGATGGAGTTGTGCTTTCCGTTGAAGCAAATGAGGAGCCATGAACATGCAGTTCTCTGTACATTGCAACTCTGTGGTTCTAGATTATTGCATTCATATTAGTTGGGATCCAAAAGATGCTTTAGGCATACACAATAAGCCCATTTGGGACTCTTTTTTCCTTTGCCCAGCTGCTCCCACATGATATCACTCAGTGAATCAGTGTGCTGCTGTGGTTAGTGGTTAGACTTATGCTAGGGGAGATCCAGGCTCAATTCCTCACGCTGACTGATGACCTTGGGCTAGCATCCCTCTCTGTCTAAGCTAGTGAGAATAAGGGTGAGGAAGCATGTATGCCTTTTTGAGCCCTTTGAAGGATGAGATTTTAAAAATGTAATATCAAATTCCTTTTTAAAGTTCCTTCAGTTTTAATAGTGGTTTGTGATGTGGGTTGTGCTATTCAAGAACATACATCCAAAGTGCCCTTGGGAATACTGGTCTAACTGGGGGGGGGGGGTGTTGGATCCTGGCCATTTCCTCCCATTGTTGTATTACTTTTCTTGGGGGGGGGAGGAATAATAGCATCTTCAAATATTGACAGACCTGAGAGAGATTTATAGCTTTCTTTGCCATACATTTTGACCAAAGCTTCTGTAAATCAGTGAGCCTTTCTACACTTATGGTCATCAGATTTGAGTTTAGAAGAAGGTATAGAGAAAGCAAGGAGGCCCTCCTATGAAAATTATACTTCCTAGATATTTCCCCCCAGATCAGATGTAACAGCCAAGCCATGGTTTGGTCATCATTGGGTTTTAGGTTCACAGGCTTTATCCTCCCCTTGAACGCTCCAATTTCTCTCCTTCCCTGCCTGGTTTGAGCAAACCATAATTTACAATTACAAGCAAATTGGCCAAACCATAGTTTGCCTCCAAGCCAGAATTGGAACCCACAAGTTTCTAAGCAAACTATAGTTTGTGCAAACCAGTGAGGGAGTGATGGGATTGGAATATGCAAGGGGAGTAGAAGGAACATATATGCCTAAAGTCCGTCTACAATAGCCAGACCATGTTTCATCCTTTATGTCTGAAGCAGGCCATTATCTCTCAAAAATGGTAATAAAGCAAAGCTGAGGAGTAAAGCTGAGGCCTTGGGGAAAAGGCTGAATATGTGACCTTTGCAATGTCCTTTGAACATAGTAGATTTGCACTAAATTATAGTATTCAGAAGAAGGAATTAAAATATCTGCTACAGGGTTGTTGTTTTTAACCAAAGCTAATGATCTGAGATGTTAATAAAAAACTGTTTAAGCTGAGGCAAAGCATGCAAAATGAAATAGATATGTAATGTACACCATGCATACAATGGAATAAAGATCAATAACTGGTGAACTATACAAATAAATAGGCTAATGGATTGCTTCAGCCATTTTAGAATGTTAATAACAAAACAAAAAAGGAATTAATTTTATTTATTACATTTATACCCGCCTTTTTTCCTGCAAGGAACCCAAGGCGGCTTACATAGTCCTCCTCCTCTCCATTATATCCTCACAACAACCCTGTGAGGTAGGTTAGGCTGAGAGGCAGTGACTGGCCCAAAGTCACCCAGTGAGTTTCATGGCCGAGCGGGGACTAGAACCCGGATCTCCCGAGTCCCAGTCCAACACTCTCACCACTACACCACACTGGCTCACAAGGAAGACTGCTGCAACTGAGAAATGCTAAAATTAACATACAAATGCTAAATCTAACTGTACAATTTTATATAACTGCAGAATAAGTTAGAAGACTAAGATTACTGATAGAATGTACGAGTGCTTTATGTCATGTATGGCCATTCTGAAAGACAAAATCCATGTGACATCTCAGTACTTCAAATTATAATGCTACCAGAAAAAAACTGAAAATATTCTCCTCAAGGTCAGACATATTAATAATTAGTTCAGAAGCCTATGGCTTCTTTCACGTAAATCTTATGAAATGATTCATGCCCTGGACACCTTGCTAGCTTCTGCTCCTTGCATATGACAGTTAATTGGGATGGGTGGTGGTGGAGATTTTAAATGGCAGATCCTTGGGCCAGGATGTTTAACCAACCTCCTGGTTTCTTTTAGTTCTATGATGCTTTGAAAATAGAGGTTTAAGGCAATTTTTAGGAGCTGGTCTGAAACTATTCTTATTCCACTGCCTATTTTTCAAGTTAAATGTCACTGTTTTCTTACTGCAGACTCTGGAATTAATCACATATCAAGTTAAAAAGAAAGGCTCTTGAAGAATGTGCCAAATCCTGCCATCTTTCAGAGATGGCTACATTATTTTTGTAAAAATTGCTTAAATGAAGCCTTGCATAAGCTGTGGTGTATCCTGATTTTGGTGAAAACGTCAGGGTGTGTTACCTTGAAGAATGAAAAATCTCTGATTTTGATGTGAAGAACACACAAAAAATACAGTATTTGCTTAAGAGTTCCCTTATTTGTAGCAGCATTATGCTGCTCAGAAATGCCAGGAAATAACCCTTAATGACTTGTAGCACAGAGCATATTCCATATGTGACCAATTGTGTCCATCATCAACAGTTTTGTGCAACCGGGATCCCTCAGAAACTTCATTTTCTAGGGTTCGATCCAGACTTAGTCATACATAGAGTAGACCCATTGAATTCAATTAGACTTAATTTAGTCATGGATAGTAGACAATGTTAATCCAACATATATAGTCCCACTGAAATGAATGAGACTTGTTAGTCATGACTGATTTAAGTTCCATTAATTTTAATGGGTATACTCTATGTAGGACTAATGTTGGATACTACCAACTGACTGTCTTAAGTCCCGTTGATTTCAATGGGTCTACTCTAAACATGACTAAGTCTGGATGCAGCCCCCTAGGCTTTATGGGTTACAGAGAAATCCTGAAAAGAACACAGACATGTCTCTTCAGAAATCTGTGACCAGCGTGCCTGTTTGGTGCTTCAAAGTTACTTCTGTGGTTTCTTGTCCTTCTACTTCTATATTTCTTTGGCATCCTTTACTGTTTATTCCCCTCTTCTGCTGTCTTTGCTTAATCAAACAAACAAAATAAATCATGAAATTAAGCAAAATAGATGTATTTTGCATGGAGAACATTGGTATTCTCAGCATTGAGTTTGGCTTTTATCACAAGACTGGTGCATGCTCAAACATGCCTGGCTTTAAATTATAGCTACTGTTGTCATTTAATAATTATTACATTTACAGGCCCTGACTTAATCCTCACACAGCAGCAGCACCATGCATTTGAGGATCTCTCTGCCCAAGAGGTGACCAGTGTCATAGTGCTGATTGGGGGATGTGTGACTGAACTCCGGCCTCTCCGCTGCAGATTGGAGTGGTCTTGATAGCATCCGTACTCTGTTAGGTCAGGGGTATTGAACCTCTTTCAGCCCAAGGGCCAAATTCATAGATTTCATAGATCATAGAGTTGGAAGGGGCCTACAAGGCCATCGAGTCCAACCCCCTGCTTAATGCAGGAAACGAGAGGCGGGGTCTCCCATCCAAGTAATAACCAGGCCTGACCCTGCTTAGCTTTCCACGCTCAGACAAGCTGAGCAAGCGTGAGCCACAGGCCTGTTTTTGATGTTTCAGTTTTGTTTTGATGTTTCAGTTTTGCAGAAGCTCTTAGGGACACATTCCAGTGGTGGGTGGAGCCAAGGGCCAATACACACACACACACACACACACACACACACACACACAGCGCAAGTATATTTTAGCTTAAAGCTCTTACTGCCAGTAACTAAGCATTTGGAGAGGCATTTCAACCTTTTAGAATGGGGGGAAACTGCGCAGAAACCAGGAAACCACCAAATGGTCAGAAGTTGGAGGAAAGGGGGTGGGGCTTGGGGAAGGGGGCATGGCCATCTGGGGAACATCAGAAGGCCAGATTGGGACCCCAGGTGGGCCGGATTTGGCCCCGGGGGGCCTGAGGTTCTTCACTGCTGTGTTAGGTAATGTGTGATGGACCCAATCCAGCAAGGATCCCAGTTGCTGGATGTGTAGTTATTTGCTCCCATGTAGCACACTTTACATACACAGAACCCAGTGTGAAGGGGATGAGCATAGATGGTAGCCTCTTTCTCAGTGCAAGTCTCCAGACCGACATGGGACAAAACCCTGTAAATTGACAGAATTATTAGCCCAAATAAAAATAGTGTTGGTATGATCTAGAAATTAACAAGAGTGTAATTTAATGATAATTACACTGACATGGGGTTGCATGGGGACAAACTTCATATAGCCTTTGGATAATCAAAGTTTGAACTTCATATAGCCTTTGGATAATCAAAGTTTGAACTTCATATAGCCTTTGGATAATCAAAGTTAGAATAATGGAAATTCTACTGGGATGGCTTTTCAACTGTTTTGTATTATTGTTTGATTTCAATTGGTCTTTACATTTTATGTCCCATGTGGCCACAAGGATAAACAGTTTTATTAATTTTTCCTCTTTTGTCTGTTACAGGCAAATGGACACAGTTTTGTACATATGGAACATGAAAAAGCTGTACTACTACTGAAGAGTTTCCAGAATACAGTAGACCTAGTTATTCAACGTGAGCTTACTGTCTAAATATTTTTTATAAATAGTAAAATATGCCTAGCCAGATCTAATGTTTAATTAAATACAAATTTATATATATATATAAAAGAAACAATTTTTTGCCAATTGCTGGACCAATGGCAAACATAGTGCCAAATGTATAATACTATATGTTAGTACAGATCATCCTGGGGAAAAATAACTATATAAATATAACTTCCATGTGATTATGTATTAGTTTTCATTGTAAGCATCTGGCTATACATTGGTGCCAGCTTAAATATTCTTTTTAATTATTTCTGGATATCATGTAATTTCAGAACAGAGAAGCACACACAAGCTCTTTACAAATTCTGCTGTCCATCAAAAACACTGCCTCAAGGTTGTATATGCCTTTAGAAAGAAAACTATATAAAAATTATAATTCCCATAAAGTCTATCTCAAATCACATATAAACCATATAAATGGTTTATAGAATATTTTCATAGACATCTAGAAGATATATATATATATATATATATATATATAATATTTAGGACTGCAATTCTAGACCCACTTACCTGAGAGTTGAACATAATGGAATTCACTTCAGAGGTCACATGTATAGGATTGCACTGTAAATCTTTTTTGTTTGTTTTCCAATGCAAATATATGTATGCCTGGGGTGGTGGCTGGTGGGAGAGGTTACACATGCAAAAGGAGGCTTCTTTATGCAGACTATCTATTTAAACAAGATTTTGGCAGGGTGGTGAAAACCGGGAGACGGGACCAATGGATCTCATGAGGAAAGATGTTCCATAATCTGTGTGTGTGGCCACAGAGAACACCTTTTCTCATGTCTTGACCAGTCATGCCACAGCCACAGACAAAACATGGAGAACTTCCGCAGCAGTTCTTAAGGAGTGGGCAGGCTAGAATAGAAGGAGGTGGTCCTTTCGGTATTATGCACCCTCGCGATTAGGTTACCTTTAAAGGTAACCACCGACATTTTGAATTGTGTCCAGAAACAAATTAGCAACCAGTTCAACTGCTGCAAAACAGGTGTAATATGCTTTTCTAGTTAAGCAACCCCCCCACTGCCAGAACAATAATGTTCTACATAGGGAAAAGTATTGCACATGGATGTAGCTAAATCAGGGGTTGGATCCAGAATAGTTCCATACATGGAAGGATACCACTGGCAGAATGGGACCTCCACGTCCTCTCTCCCTGACCCACAGCCTACCCCCTCCATGCGCCTTCCAATTTCTTTCGTATGGTTGGGCAACCCTCTGGAGATTTGGAGGACACGTGGGGGGTTGAAGTGCGGGGAGGAGAGTCCTGTTCTGCCAGTGGTATCCTTCTGCAGGCAGAGGAACAAATTTGGAGTGTGAATGCACTGCCAAACAAGTGGTCAGCGCTGATAGTGCTATCCAGTGCTTTTTTTCTGGAGAAAAGGGTACCGGAACTCTTGGATTACATTTCCTCGGGAGTAGATGGCGATTAAATTGTAATGCAATTAATAGAAGAAAAGGTGCTGGAACTCAGTTCCGGTGAGTTCCACCAGAAAAAAAGCCCTGGTGCTATCCTATTTGCAAAATGGGAAAACCTGCTGGTTCTTTCATTCCTCCAATGTGTATCAGAGCTGAGAGCACAGTGGTTAGAACTTCATGCCAATCAGCACATGCACAGCCTGCTGCTGCATACCTGAATCCTTGGATTGGAGACCATGTTTATAGCTGGTTTCATTCTAATTAGCTTAAAAATGTAAGCATTCAAGGTGAGACAGTTCATAAATAATATCATTAATTCTTGGACCTATAAATACACAGTCTAGACAAGAATCAATTAACATGCTTTTGCTGATGCTTTTAGCTCACTACATGTAAACTTCTGGAATAGGTAGTAAATCATTTTAAAGAGTGAAGTTATTAGTGTGAGCAGGAAACCTCTTATTTCTCTGAATAGTAACTTTGTCTAACGTGACCAAGCTTTATAGTCCAAGCCAGCTCTAACCCATTTTTGCAGTGACTAATCACTCAAGCAGGACAGCCTCAGATTGTAATGTCAAGCTTCCAAAAACGGTCACTCTACAATTTAACAAGGGGAACCTCAGTTTGGAATGATTCATTCCTAACTGAAGGCACTGGATATCCCAGTCTGAGTCGATTAGGAGTAGGTTAATTGTGGAACAGGTGAAGCAGACATTAATCCATTTTTGAGGAGCAGAAAATGGTTCACAAAGCTCATCTCCCTCCTTCTGCTCAGTTCTAGTGTGTGTGTGTGTGTGTGTGTGTGTGTGTGTGTGTGTGTATAAGCCAATTCACTTTGTCCCTTCTCCCGACACTCCTTCACACTCTGTCGTGACCAAGAAATGGAATCAGGGGCAGGGCTACAAAGACTTCAGAGATGGGCAGCAGAGCAGGGAGTCTCCATAGAGGAGACTGGGACTCTCCATCCTTTCCCTACCGATCAAATGAGTTGAGCCTTTAGCTAGGAATATTAACTTGCGGTGTGGAACAGGAACTGCATCTGGACTCCCCCTTACCTCCTTCAAACACCAAGCCTGCAATCCATACCGTCAAAGCTATTGCTGACCATCTCTTCAGCAGGTGCACATGTGGAGTTCCTTATGAGCAGCAGCTTGCTGCAACACAAACATATATATCCAGTGAGTGGTGCTATTAGTAAACTATTCATAACTGCAAAAAGCTTTACCCTTACTAATCACATTCATTCAGTGTGCTTTAGGCTAGTGCACAAAGAAATACTGACACCTACTCTCAGTATTCTTTGTAACCTCTAATGCTTTCCTGCCACATCCCTTTCCTCTTTCCAAGCTCAGACACTCTAATGCAAAAGTACACTGTTCTTGCTCTTCCCATAAAAAAGAACACAAGAAGAGCCATGCTGGATCAGACCAAGGGTCCAGCATTCTGTTCACAGTGGCCAACCAGCTGCCCATGGGAAACCCACAATCAGGACATGAGTGCAACAGCACCCTCCTGCCCATGTTCCCCAACAACATGTGTACCTAGGCATACTGCCTCTGATACTGGAAGTGGCATATAGCCATCAGGACTAATAGCCATTGATAGCCTTATCCTCTGTGAATTTGTCCAATCTCCTTTTAAAGCCCTCCAAATTGGTGGCCATCACTACATCTTGTGGAAGTGAATTCCATAGTTTAACTATGTGCTGTGTGAAGAAGTAGGTACTTCATTTCATCTGTCCTGATCTCCCACCAATCAGCTTCATGGGATGAGCTTGGGTTCTAGTAGTACGAGAGGGAGAAAAATGTCTCCCTGTCCACTTTCTCCACACCATGCATAATTTTGTACACCTCAAGCTTGCCTCCCCTTACTTGCCTTTTTTCTAAGCTTAACAATCCCAGATGTTGTACCTTTCCCCATAGGGGAGTTGCTCCAGCCCCTTGATCATTTTAGTTGCCTTTTTCTGCACTTTTTCCAACTCTACAATGTCCTTTTTTAGGTGCCGTGACCAGAACTGTACACAATATTCTAAGTGCGGTTGCACCATTGATTTGTATAGGGCAGTATGATCTTGGCAGTTTTATTTTCAATTCCTTTCCTAATTATGTCTAACATGGAATTTGCCTTTTTCACAGCAGCTGCACACTGGGTTGACATTTTCATTGCGCTGTCCACCACAACCCCAAGATCTCTTTCTTGGTCAGTCACTGCTAGCTCAGATCCCATCCAAGTGTGTATATTAGCCAAGTGTATGAGTGCTTAGTGTTGCATATGGCTAGAGTACCCCTTACTATAGCTAATTGGAAAGCAATTTATCTATAATGTAATTCAGTTCTTTTATCACTTTGTAAAGGCACTTCAATAGATTTATGCAAGCAATTAAGTTTTTTGAATATCTATCAGGCTAATTAAGATATTTATATCCCACCTTTCCTAGGTTTAAGATTGTTTTATATTTCAACATAAACTATGATTAAACAATAAAATTCTATGACAAACCATAAAAATTCAGCTGCTAAAAATAGCTCAGAATAGCCCCTCAGGGCTGCATAGTACAGGGTGTGTATTCAGTTTGGATGAAGCCCGAACTGAAGCATCCTGTTTCAGAGAGATTCTGACCTTGTCCAAAGCACATCAGATCTTCTCTGAAACAAACTGGGCAGTTCCTGATTCTTTGGACCCACTTCGGAGATTTGGAGGATCACAGACAATCAATTTAAAATGGATATATTCCCCTCCCCATACTGGGGAGGGGGAGATGAGGGGGTGCAATTTTTTTGACTGACCATTCTAGCATCCAGGGCTCTTCTCCAATCGTAATGCTTTTTGGAGGGCTGTTAGAGTAATATATCAGAACTCTGCCACTGTTTTCCTTTGCTCTTTTCTTGTTCACTCTCTTAGGAACAGGAACACTGAGAGTTTGTAGTGGAATACTGATTGTTTTTGGCCAGTAATCAACTTTAAAGGTTCCCAGCACAAAACGCTATCTGCCTGAAATCTGGCAGACTTCATCCTTTCAGAAAGGCTACTACGTATGCCTAAAATTTACATCCAGTTCTGACAAGATATTAAAAAAAAATAAATAGCCATTTGTTGATTTCCTCATTATAGTCAGTGAGGAAACATCTGAAGCTTCAGTTTTTCCAAATCTGAGGTGGAGCAGGGGTCACCCAGAGCAGTCCCAAGCAAATTAGCCTACTCTGCAAAGCACCGGGATGGGATCAAAAGCTAAAACATCTTTGTGCAAACCCCTACTACATAGAACTTGCAGGTTTCAGTTCAACTGTTATTGAATCAGAGAATTGTAAGGGGATGCATAAGCAGCAGCTGGGCATAAAGATGTTATATTTCAGCATATTCTACGAGGCCTCCCCATGTAAACTGCGTAGATGGCCTGGGAATCGTATACAATTTGCTCTGAGCTTTTGAGGAAGAGTGTAGGGTATAAATGCAAGATAAATATTCCATATGGCGTTGATCTTGCCTGCTTGGTAATCTTTGAATCTCAGATTGCTTCTTCAATCAGTCCAGCTTGCATAAAACACTGCAGAGATTACCCATCCTCATACCCTGATGAGGATCCTGAATGGTTTTTAAACCTACTCATTCTAATTATGCTTTTCAGATACCTAGGTGAAATCCAAAACTGATGCTTAAATGTTTACTCTTCAGTTTCCACCTTCGCATTAGAATTGGACTCCCTTGCATTTGTTGCCATGGCAACAGTTCTATTACCAACAATACCTGCTGTTTAGCTTTCTAGACAAGGCTATTTACCAAATCACACCTTGAAACTACACTAAAACTGCAATCCTATACATGTCTACTAAGCAATAAAGTCCATTGAGTTAAATAGGACTTACTCCCAGGTAAGTGTGTATAGAATTGCAGTTTAAAGTGTACAGGGAGAGGCTGACATTCCCTTGCTTTTGTTCCCACTCATTACAACAGCTGTTCAGGGACACATTAGGATTAAATTAGGACACATTAGGATTAAAGTACATGGATGTTACTACATGGATTGTAGACAGTGCTATCATTTCAGTAACAGTATCATTTCATTTGTTTTGCAACTGTGTATGTGCTGGGACATGCTCTGGTGGCAGAAACTACAAAACTCACTTCTACAGACTTTCTGTAACAGTTCTCCCTAGCACAATTTAAAAATTGTAGGATTAGAGCTGGGACATTTAATCAGTTAGATATTATCAGTTAAAAACCTTTCAATTGGCTAAAAAGTGCACCCGATCAATCAGGCTGCAGATTCATAATTATTTTAATACAAATACTTATTTAAAAAGGCAAGTGGCAAACACCATCTTAAAAGAGACATTTGCTTCTCCCTCAGATCGCTGTGGTGGAGGGCATATCTGCTATGACACATGCATGCATCATCTAAAAACAAAAGGAAGCATGCTTCTTGCTTCAGAATTATTTTTACCCATATGTAAATTTCAATCAGTACGTTAATCAACCAGAATGCATGCGATTAATCAAGTGACTACTTAATCAGGCAACAGTTGTAATTAGGATGAAGTCCAAGAGCTTTTTTACACAAGGTTGTTAATTGCTGTATCTACTTTCGGTTTCCTCACAGAATTGAGAACCACCGATGTGGATGCAAAGAGCTTTTCCTTCCCTGCTTTTCAGCTACATAACCTCTAGGTGGAGCTGTGCTATAGTGGAATACTGCAAATACATAAGTAGAAATAAGGCTTTCAGAAAAACCTATTTTCCCCATTCTAAAAAAACACAAAACACCCAGGAAAGTGTTCTGAAAAAACAAGCTAAACTAGAGGGTCATGACATCATCTAAATAACTGCCTGTAAACAACCATAAGGAATCATGAGTGCACAATAAATGCCTCAGGTAGTTTTAAGTCCTGCATTTAGAAAACTGAGCTCTGCTTAGTCACCATAACTTGCCCTGGCTGCTGTAGCAAGTGCCATTAACCCTCACAAAACATGGCTAGTCAAACTTCCTGGCTCTGCCAGTAAATTTATCTCCCTCCTTTCTTCCATCATGGAACACAAGACATTCCCTCATGGTCTCCCATCCAAGCACCAGACCCGTTACTGTCTTAGTTTTAGCAAGGTTCTTGCACTGTGTACTTTCAGACCATGGTCTGGTACTAAATTATGAATAAAAAATGTCTTATTTTTAAAATTAACCACTGTTCCCTTATAAGCCTTGCACCTATGAAATCTAGAACAAAAGATATTGCTCACAAAGGATACGTTTTCTTCTAACCTGCCAATAGAAGCATGTTCTACTACAGATATGGTTAGTGGCCATGCTGGCTGGGGATGATGAGAGTTGTAGTCCAAAAACATCTGGAAAGCATCAGATTGGGAAAGGCTGTTCTACTAGATTAAGCTTCTTCTTTTTGTAACAGGCTGTGTCATCCATTTTCCCAACTAAAAAAGTAGTCTCAAAATTGTACAGAGCTAGCTTGTGTGAGTGTACTGAGTTCTGTATTTGACAGCAAAACATGCCTCACTAAGAAATAATCATACAAACCAGAGAAACTAAATCAAAATGCTAGTATATCCATTCCCTCACTAAGGTGCAGAAGGGATCACTATTGCAAACAGTAAGTTTTTTTTAATGATAGGCTAGTAACATTGATTCATGTTTTTCATATTTACAGCTTTCGTGTACCTTTGGTAAAATTAAGAGGGAGCTCAAGAATGGCTCATACTTTTATAAAATTCCTTTAAGAATTGCTATTAAGTATTTTGATATCAATCCCCGTACCCCGGTTTGGTCATGTCTTTCATTATTGCATTATGTTCCAAATATGAGACAAGTATAAAAGCAACTTTTAGCCCATAGTTTGGATTGGATATAAACGCATTGAAGGTGGGTTAAAAAAAAAGGCCTATTTGTGCAGCCCAACACTGGCAC
Organism: Shinisaurus crocodilurus; assembly: GCA_021292165.1. Classification (NCBI taxonomy): domain Eukaryota; kingdom Metazoa; phylum Chordata; class Lepidosauria; order Squamata; family Shinisauridae; genus Shinisaurus; species Shinisaurus crocodilurus. The sequence goes on along the minus strand of CM037877.1, from coordinate 176,401,732 downwards.
CCAGAGGCAAAACATATTTTTTTCAGCACAATTTTTGATAGCCAGATTTCTGTCTATAAATTCCAGACTTAAATTCAGACTTTTAAAATGACTCCTCCCTTACTAGTCTTTATTAATATTTCAAATGTGCATTAACTTGTACATAATGTATATTGATGCACACCATTTCACTCCATCTAGAATTTTCATGCCCCCTTGTAAAATCTTTTATTCTAAACATCAATAAGCCACAACAGTTCAGCACAAGAGGCTGAATTTTTATAAATTGGGGCCTTTCCTGCCTCTTTGCTAGCTTAGGTGGCTTAACACTGGGCAAGACAAAGACTTATTAGTTACATTTTTCTACTTGTGAGTACTGTAATCAAGTCAAAACCAACTTACTTTATTACAAATTTTACCATTTTATAAAACACGTTTAATTATAGAGATAGCTGTATTGTAATTAATATTTTGAAACAATTGTGATTTTGAGCTTAAATTATATACAGAACTGTCATTTTTGTATGTGTTACAAAGATTGCTATATGACAAACTGTACTTTTCAGTTGAATTACAGTATCATTGTAAATAAGGCTGAATGAAGAATCATTTACTACTTTATGAACATAGATTGTGAATGTATTTCAATGTTTTTGCAGTATACAGATTTACTGAACTTGAAAGCAGCTTCATTTTATGTGCAAAAAGGTACTTTAAAGTTATATTTTAAATCAATTGATTCAGTGAAATCAATTATCTATAATTTGCACACGCAGGTGGTAACCTTCCCATTTTACTTTGTGTACTGACACTAACTGGTAAGGTGCATATTGTGTCTAGAATGCATTTCGCAGATGCTTTCTGTACATAAAAAGAATACAGGGACTCAAACAATGCTGTGCAGCGTATAGCAGAGCCATTTTCGGCTTTGATGTACTCAAACTTTTTCAGTATTTAAAAGAAGTGTTTTGAATAATATATTAAAAAGTCTATTGTATAAATAAAGTCACCTTATTGTAAGTATTCCGTCTTTTTAAAATGAAATTACAAGACATCAGTACAAAGATTTCATTTTTTTCCTAATTCACAGATAACAAAAGTTTAGAATGTCAGACCTCTTTTGATTTGAATTCTGTCCTTTCACAGGTTGTGTTTAATTTTGTAGCACTCCAGGGACATCAAATGCATCAAATGGGACTGCATTCTCCAAAGTAAAACAAAAGGACACTTCTAGCTGTCAAGCTTTTCAGCCGCTGTAGCCACAAAAGTAGCATGGGCTGTTTGGAGTTGCCAATGCTAGTTTAGCAAAATGGTTGCTATTCTTCACCTGGATCCTGCTGACACTGTAGACTAGAAAGAGTTGGCACAACTGATTTGGGTTAGTGTGTGTCCAATGTGCTAGCATGTCATCATGCTAGAAATCTACACAAGTGCCACAATTGTTAGGGAAACTCCTCGCTATCAAACACTTAAGCATATCCAGCACTATCCTGGATTGGTGCCAATGGCTAGAAACTTCATCTATAGTCTGAAGGAATGCCACCCTATGGTATACTTAGAAAGCCAAAGTTTTCATTATGCTGTAAGGTCAAACATTCATTAACTGTTACTACTGCAACCTCTTCATTCCTAGTCTTAATAGTGATTACCTTGATAATTAAAGAATGGCTTCTATTCATATCTCCATCAAAAACAAAAGCCGTTTGCTTCAATTCATCAGGAACAATCTGCAATTAAAGCCAGGCTTCGAACAGCATATCCTCTTCTGGAAGAGTTGATGGGGGGAGGTGTTGCATTGTTAATTGCAGAATCCACATCCAACAGCCTCTCATTTTCTTGTTGGAAAAGGACACTATGCCTTCTGCAATGGTATCAGCCATTTCAGGATAAGGTATATAACTTCATGGGCAGTAGTGTACATACATGCTACTGTATGCATCAAACAGATTGTGGCTTCTGTCTGTTACTAAACATACAGAATTATACACTAGATTTAAAATCTGCCCCCACACTGTTGATTCAGCAAGTAAATCTCACTAACAGAACATTATTTCTTAGGGCTGCAGCTTTGGCAGAAATCTCCACTTTCTAAGGTTCTGCTTCTACGCCAATATAAAATGGTCTGAAAGCAAGCCCAGCAGGACAACAGTCAAAAGAGCTCACCTAGCATAACTAACGAAGAGAAGATCTGTTAAATGAAGTACATGCAAGAAGAGTCAGAGGTGGTTTTCCAGTTAAAGAATTAGGACCCCTTCTCATAGAATAGATTCTCATAGAATAGTAGAGTCATGTGTCTTCCCTTTCCCAACTGCTAGTTCCATGTATTTTATGAAGAAAAGTGAAAACTTAAATGTACACTGACATACAATACAGCTCTATTTTGAACTAGGGTGGGCTTCCCCAACACGGCACTTGTGGAGCCTTGCAGAGGCAATTGTGGAGCTTTCCTGCCCCTTCCATTTTTTGTTTTTTGTTTTACTTAAGGGCAGCTGTGCACACTGTAAAGAATAGCACTGGCCAAGCCTCCAGCTGCCCACCACCTTCCTTTTCCCAGCATGCCTATGGGGCCTCTGGGAAAAGAAAAATGGAAGGTGGCTGGAGCCGTGGCTAGTGCTGTGCTTCACAGCAAGCTTAGGACCAAAAAATTAGCTATAGGGAAGGATGGAAAGGGAGAGAGAGCAACTTGAGTGCAGGGAGGGAGGGAAAGGAGTGACCTGACCAGGAGAGGGAGTGGGCACCCCAAGTGCAGTGGGGGAGAAAGTGAAGGGGGGGTCTTATGTGGTGTGAGGGTTTTGTGGCCTAAATTCAAAATACTGCTATGCTAGCAGAGCTCTGCTGCCTTTTCTCATTGTGCAAGCACTAGTGGACCACTTTGGAAACTGAAGACCTGCAAGTGGCTACGCAAGGGGAACTTAAGTTGGATTCTCCCTTTGCACATGGTTCAAAACTTGGTTTTCACTAGTGTAACATCTTTCGTGTTAGCAGATTTACACTGTTGGTTACAACCCTGTGCGCTTATGGTGTGAGTTTGGGGGAAACTGATTTGTTTCTGAATTTCCTATCTGGGAAATAAATGGTTTTTCATTCTGTGCAATAGGGGTTGGAGCAGAAAACAGAGTTCAAATAAGTGATTTTGTGTTTTGGAGCGGCATTTATTGGGCAGATTACTGGTCTTTTAACCTCACCAGTTTGCTTTCTGGGAAATGGTGCACCCATTAAGACAGCCACAGTGCTAATGATATTTACAAAATTCCAAATGGGCCTACCAGCCCCAAAATTTTAGGGACCCTTGTGCTAGGGTATTCTTATGCAATTGTTTCTTTCCAATTGCATGGCACGGTTCTTCCATAAACATTTCTGGTATTTTTATATAAAGCATATTTAGCAATGTGGGTGATTTTCTAAAACTGACCAACATCTCTTATATGTGTTTGAGTGATTTTCAAATACATATTGAATATGGGTACAAATACATCAATGGCAATTAAGCCTTCATCATACTTCTGTAACAGGCCAAAGTATGAACCAAGGGCTTCATACTATGCAGATTAAAACCCACATTTTTATTTCTTGAACAAAAACAATTTTGGTGCTGCTAAAATTAGAAAAAAGAAAAGGTAATTTTGAACAAATCCAGATCAGTACATGTGTCCAACTTCAGTCAGCATATGACATTTCTTCATATGGGGGGGAGGGGGGAAATCAGGGCATACATGGATACAGCCATCAGCAATTCCTTGACTGCAGCAGCATTTTTCCCTTATGCCATGATTACAAGAATCACTGCTGGACAGCTCCATGTGCTACACATCCACACTTATGCCTTACACAAGTATGTAACCCAAAGTAGTTGAACTGCTTGCATGTAAGGTTAAAGTCTTCAGTGAACTAGCTCTTAAGAGTAATGCCAGCATGTGCGCTCTGGGGTTATGCTAATCCAAACAAACAGTTCTCCAGCACAAGGACTGCAGTTTTCATTCTTCGGAAACCAAGATGTTGTACACATTTCAGTTCAAACCAGCAATAACGGATTATGTAGGAATCCTGCTTCTTAGGTATTCAAGCACAGCAGTTGTACCCTTGGCAAGAATGGCTGCTCGAGGAGTCCGGAAAGGATTGCCTTCCAGCAAAAGTGTTCTAATTGAAGGACCAGAAACAATTAGGACGAGAGTTCATTCTAGTGTACCCACATGTATGTGCATGCACAATCCTTATACATAAAAGCAATAATAATTTAAATTCTGTTTTTACGCCGGATTCGGTAAAAAGCCTCGGAGTCAGAAAAGTTATCTAAATAGACTCTTTTTATACAAACATAGAAGTTTCATATCAATTACTTAAAAATGGAGGTCAGCTGTGTCTCTAACCATTTGTATTTGCCATCTTTCAACCACAACTGCATTTATGCAGGCTGAAAGACCGCAATTATTTCTACAGCTTTTTTAAAAAAATCTTCAACAGCACACTACATATATATTTCTATTCAACCTCTCACAACAATACTCTTTTTCATGGGTGCTCACTTATTAAAATATTTTGCTTTAGGTCTGGCCATAGAATTACGTCTCCTAGTCCAGTGAAAATTCATCCGCCCTATCTGTTAACAGTTAGCCAGAGTAGATACGCCCAACAACCTATCGGGGCTCGCCTGGAGAGGGTTCTGATGAGAGGGGGAGCTCTATGTTTATATGTGCCTGTGTGTGTGAGATAGTTTAGTTTAGGGTTTAGAGTGTTAGAGAAAAGAAGTTGTACCTGCTTAGAGAAATGTTTACTTAAGAAAATAAACACCACAATAACCAGCCCAGGTATTTTAAGAGTTAATCTCCCACAGACAGATTGTCCGCTCGGGTTTGTCTGATGACAGAGGGAAATCTTGTGACAGAGAGGGAACTGATGCCCTGGAGCTAACCTATCTCAGCCACTGGGTTAGTGAATGTGAACTAACAGCCAGGTGGTAGGGAGAGAAATAAAATTTAAATAACCGGCCATGTTACCGTCACACTATCTTAACTGGAAATTTCAAACCAGCTTCAAATTTCAGTTGGAGATATGTGTGTGTGTGTGTGTACGTGTACCTACACACACACCAATCTCCAGCTGAATAAAGGAATCAAGAGTGGGCCAGAAAATCATACAGCATGAACTTCCCTTGCAAGCACCAACCAAGGCCAAGGTTTATAACAGCACCCATCTCCAACTGACTGGACTGTCAGATGAATAATTCTGAGAATGGGCTCTCTCCTGCGTCCCCTTTAGCATAGGTATAACATAACAACTGAACTGGAGAAACGGTTTATTTGAACATGGGCTTTCCAACAAACCTTTCTGTAGTGTTATGGGTTCTATCCCAGAAAGTCAGAGACTCTAGAGTCAAATATTGTACCCATACTGATGGGAGTACATGAAGGAGCCCAGTCTTCAGAAACAGAACATTGACAGCTTTGTCTGCGAAGAACTAAGGATACACATTTTCACATTGATAACTGAAACAATTCAAATAGACACAAAAATAAAATGGATTTAGTAATGCATATTTGTACTGTTTCATTAGTCTTTTCCAAAATAAATCAACTGCACAGAAACATGTTATTATTTAAAGTCACCTGATATTGATACAGTTCCCAAGTTCTGGTGGTACTTGCAAGAGATCATTATTTTGGAGATCTAGGGTACCAAGCCTATCCAACTTCTCTATTTGCAGAGGGTCCAGAGATCCAACCTGATTATTAGCCAGGAGGATTGCTTCAAGGGTTGGGATGTGATACAGGACATTTGGAAATATTTTAAATCTATAAAGAAATAATTGCAAGTAAAACACCAATGCATAAAGAAATTAATTCTACCTAGAAAATGACCTGTGCAAGCACAGCTACCAAATGCACCTGCTGCGTTCCAATAATCATATAGTTGCTAGGAACAGTATGGAGGATCTTTCAGAGATTCTATTCAAAAACCCCATGGGCTGGATCCAGACTAAGTTAATTGCACGTAGGTCCCACTGAAATCAATGGGACAAGTCATTTAATTCAATGAGACTTAAGTATAGCTATTTTTTGCTGCAATCCTAAACATAGTAACTACGGAGCAAGCACCATTGACTTCCAAATAAACATGCATAGGATTGCATGATTTGTTAGGATCCAAACAAATATTTGTAATGGGGGAAGAGGGGAAATAGGCCACATGGCAGGAGCACTAGAAGAATGACTTCAGACTTCTGAGGGTGAGGCAAAAGGTAGGTAATGGCATTTCTTATCTGAATATGTTTCCCTGTATAAGTGCCATACATTACCAAAACAACACAAAGAAACATATAAATAACACTGTTTTCAGCATACAGAATTTATCAGTGTTGGAAGAACACTTGAAGAAAGCTGCACCAGATCAGGGTTGCTGTTTGGGGGTTGGGGGTTGGTAAATAATGGCTTGGATTGTTGCCTTCCACAAACAGAAGGGCTCCTCCCATATGCAGAAGACTTTTGAACTAGCAGAGCATTTCTGCTGGCAAGCGTGAGGAGGAGATAAAAATGAAAAGTTCTAAATTGGAAGTTATTGATCTTTCAGATATATATTCTGATCAGAGGAAGAACCTTGAGATGGCAGTATTTTCAAGGATATATTAATGATTAATTAAATTAAGGATATAAAAATGATACAGTTTCACATGGCTAGTTTGGTCCAGTTACTATGACAAATACTGTATGAAATGATGATACACAGCTGAAGAGGTCAATGTTTTGAAATTATCTGGATTTTCTAATAATACTAGAATCTGTTAAGCGGGAGGCAGACACTAGCTTATTTCCGCCCCATGAGTCGGAAACAGACAAAGAGGGATCATTGTTTATGGTGTGTACACTCATCCATCATTGCCCCTCGCAAACAGCTGTTGCAGGTTTTGTATTGGTTCTTTCATTACTAGATATTGGTGTCAGTAAGGAGAAGAGACAATTTCTAAGTCTATGGAATAAATCCTTTTATTTGTTATAATGTTGATAGTTTCTATTTTCAACTCTTGATCTCCCCCCTCCCTTCTCATGGCAAAAATTAAGATATGCTTAGGTACCTGTTGCACCTCAACACTGGGTGTATTTATAATCAATCATTTTTTTGAATAAGAGAAAAACAGATATACTTATAAAACTTTATAAATGTGCCAAACAGTACAATTTTGATGCATTAAGTTATAAATCATGTGTATTTAAGTAGTTTAGATCTACCTATTAGAAATTTCAATTCTTCCCATTCCTTCACAAAAAGCAAAACAAAAAAAGAGCTATCCCCTCACCCCCATGGGCTTCAAAGCTATTCAAGAGATATAAGTTTTATATCTCTTGAATAGTTATTTCTGCTTATGATTAGTGGAATAACATCACATTTCAACATCCATGAGAACTTTCAGAATACAGCTTTCAGAATACAACTTTCACATAAACTAAAGTTTCCTAGAAATTTCCTCCTTCAACATGATACTGCTTATACAGGCAAACTACAGTACCTGGGTGAACTTCTAAATGCACAAGTTTGCAGTGGTTTCGCAGAAAAAAATAGCAGCGTTCCATAATACCACAAGGTGAAGGCCTAAGACCAAGAATTTATTTACTATTATTTAAAATATTTCTAGGCTGCCTTTCAGGACAGGAGCCCTCCTAAGGCAGCTCACAACAATAAAATAGACTGCTAGGGATATCTGTAAGGGCACTTACCTGTTAAAGGCAAGATTGATTATTTGCAGTTTTGCCAGTGCTTCCATTTCATCAGGCAGAGATGTCAAGTTGTTATTTCTAAATTGTAAAAAACAAAAGTAAACAACTTTGCCAACTATTACTTTTTATTAGAAGTAGGTGTTTTAATTGAACCATTTTCCAGTACTTAAGTTGTAAATGAGAGAGTTCTATGTTTAAAGGCAGAATAAAAATAGTTTTACATTTTAAAAAATGTCTGACCTTCTGTCAGACCTAGGTGTTTCCTTTTGGAATTGTCTTGTTTAGTTGTACTGACTCATTGTTACCTGATCTCTACATGATTCTATTAAGTATAAATGGAAGTGTCTCCCTTTCATTCTCATTGGCATTCCTGACCGTGCTCAGATGCCATCTGTGAATTCACAAATAAACTTTTCTCTCTAAGAACCTCTCCAAACACAACACAGTGGATCATTTCCCCCCCCCCCCACAACAACAGCAGTGAATCTATTTAATCCTACCCATTTTTACCTATTGAGAATTTTTCATAAATAATTACTAGGGAAAACTAAACAAATATAAATGATCAGCTTAGCAACATGGAACTTAATTGCACCTGGGGTTTTAGGGTGCAATCCTATGGCCCCCTGACCTTGCCTGGGGGGCCATAGGAGAAGTCTGACTCCCTGCTGCAACCTCAGAAATCCCTTCCGAGGTCGCAGTGGGGAGTCCGCCTCCCCACCTCGCAGCTGGCACGGTTCTTTTCACACCTGCTGGGAACTGAAGCTGGAAGACCAACTTTGGTTCTGGCATGGGGGGGGGGGTGTTCCCAGGGGTGGGGAGGAGTGAGGCACCACCAGCTTTCAAGGAACCCAGGCGGTGCCTCAGCGTCTCCTGCTCGTGAGGGGTAAAACATTTAAACAGCCGAAATCAGCCATCTACATGTTTCTGAGGGCGAGGGGAGCGCAGCAGCAATCCTATCTGCTGCACTCTTCCCACCCTGAATTGGATGCCAGTAATCCTCTGGATTTGGAGGGTTACAGGCACCCACATAAGGTGAGCTGTTAGTCAATTGCTCTCCTGCACAAAGGCAAATTGGCTCAAACCTCCAACTGCTGATATTTGATTTCACTTCCACAGCACAAGTGGCATCAACCAAAATGGAGCACAGAGATCCGGATGCACAAATGCAGGAAGAACAAGAGACAGACCGAAAGGCAGGCAGGCAGACAGGTGGAAGTATATTGCTACTGCCCATCCCTCCTGGAGCACTACAAATGCGGAAGCCAGATAGGAAGTAAGAGGCATCTTCTTGATCTTGGCTAGTTGGGCAGAGTGCATGAAATATGACCCAGAAGAGATAGGAATAGTTTATGGGGAAAAATGGGTCCAAGCCCCTCTCTGCCATAAGAATATTCAGCCTAAATAAGTTGCGACTCAACAAGCTGAATGCAGCCCACTAGCCATGCATTATGGTCTGCTAGATACTAGGCAGCAAAAACCAAATGTTTACCCGAGTGCCTTGAGGGACCCATACATGGCTGCCAGGACAGGTTTTGTCACATGTGTCACAAATTGCGCAAGCCTGGCCTCACTCCTTCTTTTGATCTCAGCCATGTTAATGTCATACTGATTTAGCCAATGCCCACACACTCAAGTCTTCTTGAAGGGCAGCTTTTTCTGTCATTTTATCTTCATATCTATTTAGCCAAATTTGCTCCAACAGTATAGTGATAGTTTGCCTTTGCTACTTTTTAAAGCCAGAGTTCTCAAAAAGGAATTTAGGATTTGTTTCAAGCATATCCTTGGCTAACATTTCACCTATTACTGCATTTAACAAAGGAAAAGCTTTAAGTGAGTCTACAATTCTAAGATGTCTTAGGAAGAAAGTTTAAATAATTACCTACCTGATATCCAAATGTGTCAGTCTGTGGAGCATACAGAGCTCCAGGGAAATAGAAGAGAGCTTATTGAAACCAAAATTGATATCACAGACAGATTCTTTCAGTTTCACAATTCTGCAGATAATAATAATACAAAAAGATCTTGTCAATGATTTGCAACATTTAGAGCTATTTCAAAAGACCACTGATAAAGCCAAACTGTATTTTACTCAATACCACTTTGGAAGCTATCCTCACCTAGAACTAGACTTTGCTACAGAATGTAATCCTACCCAAGGCTAATCAAACAAATTCTGGTTGACAAAAGGGTCTGGGCAGTTGCTGTTAACCATTACAAACTTAATTTTACTTCAAAACAAGAACTTATTTGAAACTTATTCAGTCAGAATGCATTATAAGACTGGCCACTTGGGGATGTTGTCAATAGACAACTATTGTTACTATATTGTGGCATTAAATAAATGACAGCTTAACATAAGAAGCCCAAAGAATGTTGTGAAGATAAATGGCACAGTTCCACTGCTCAAATTAAGCCGTTCAAGCCCTGTAAGCTGCCTGCATGGAACAGCACCTGGTAGCAAGCATAGATTTTGCTCATCTGGTCTATTCTTGTTACATCCGAACAGGGAACTTGGGTTAGTTTAAACCAGGGCTCTACCATTTTTAGCAGGTCTTGCTGGCCAAGCCAAAAACTCTGGGGAAGCCTCCACCTCACGTCCTTTTCTGATGAAAGGGCTGGTGGAGGGGGGAGCATGCCAGGTTGGGCAAAGGTGCTTGGAGGAGCCCTGAGCACTTATGGCCAGCATCACTCTAAACATACACATACCCATTGGGAAGGGCTGGCAGAAGAGTGGCCTTTTGGGCGACACCGGTCATAAGTGTTCCAAGTGCCTGTGACCTGCAGTGCCAAACGTACACAACTTGTCAGGCTTTCCCAACAGGAAAAGATGAAGGAGAGTGGCTGCTTGGACACTGCTGCACAGAGGAGCTTGGGGCTCCTCCAATTACCATAGTCCAAAGCACCTTCCCAATGGGAAAGGACAGCAGGAGACTGGCTGACCAGGTGGTGCCAGTTGGAGGCACACTGAGTGCCTCTGGTCACTGACATCCAACACACCCAAGGCCTCGGAGTAACGGCATCCAATTCCCTACTTGCCCTTCCTAGTTCACAGCAGGAAAAGGTGGGGGAAGAGGAGTTTCCCAGTTTGGCCCCACGTGGCTCTGCTCATCACACTCACCAGAGGGGGCGTGGCGTGTCATACTTGCCATAGCAAGCAGATTTGTGGAAGCCTGCTTTAAACTATGGCTTGCTTCACCAAGCCATAGTTAGATTAATCATTATTTCCCTTTTTGAACATAGTGATAAACAGAGATTAATTAAAAAGAGGAAGTAGATGCTTCTGGTCTACTCTTTGCAGATGTGTGGGAGAAGGGGAGCGAGTGAGCCCGAGGTATGTTCACATAGCACTAAACTATGGTTTCGTTTTATGTCCAAACCAGGTCACCATCTTGTTAATATACCTAGATACCACTTACAATGAACAAAGTCTTTCAAGAGGGACACATCTTGGATTATATCCTAAAACACAAACACAACTGACGTGGTATTTTTCCTCCCAAGACTGAAACATGCCTATAATGTTTGCCTTAAAATAAGAAATAGCAGGATTAATATTGCTGTAGCAGAAACATAGTACCTTACTGGAATTTCAGTCAGATTATTCTTGCTGAAATTTATAGTAGTGACAGGATTGCTTCCAACTGCATTCAGTACTTCATCCGGAATTACAGCTGCCTGTTTCCCACTAAACAATAGTTTTAAAGTCATTTTATTTATTTAACAGAAGTATAACAATTATCAATCCAATTTGCTAGGGTGGTTTGATAAAACAACATACCGTAATTCAAAAATTCAATGATAGCTACTAACCAAGACTACTGGCCTCAACAATACCACTCCACAGAAAGCATCAACATGTCATTATAGTATTTCTGGCACAATAATAATCACAACAGCGTTACCAAATAGATGACTTTTTATTTCATAGCTTGGGGAACAACACTGTAAAGCTTGTTATTACTCTTTAACATTACTACAGTCTAGTAATGGGGCTGTTAAGGGGCTGTTAAGATTACTACAGCTGCAATCCTATGTACACTTATAGCTGGGAGTAAATCCCATTGAACACAGTGACCTGGTTTGCGCGACATCGCACAGCTTGTTCTGGGTTACTTAACCCATGATGAACCACAGTGCCTGAGGACACCACTTTGCATATCCAAACCACGCTTGAGGGTTGTCATGTTGTACGAACCTGACAAGCGTGAGTTATGCAAGGGTTAAACAACCTATGGTCTTTTCTAGGATTATACAACCATTCTTTAATTCTCACATAACCCACTCTCGCCAGGTTCACATGACATTACAACCTGAGTGGGGGATGGATATGCAAAATGGCGGCTGCATGTGCTGCAGTTAAATAACCCATGGTAGGCTGTCATGTTGTGCATACCAGCCAATTGTAATTTTTTCCCAAGTAAACATATATAGGATTGCATCAAGGTTCTTAATTATTTCAAGAGACAACTGAAATTGTGACATGGTTTAAGCCTGCTTACCAAAAGCACCCAGAATTAAAATTCCAAGGCAACAGCTTTATAGAACTTGCAATTCTACTGCCAGTACTGCCATAACTAGCCTTTGCAACTAATCACGGGTAAGGGACTGGGTCACAGGATTGTGTGTTCCCGTCCCACAGACCCATCTCTTTCCAGCACAGATTCCCAGCTTTAACCATGGAGTTAAGGGGTTACCATTAGCACCAACCATAGCTAACACTAATGTTGAATGCTTTCGGCAGAAATACAATATATAAATGTTGTGGACAAATGAACTATTGTTCAAGTACAAGATATAATTCATGCTGGAGAGGTGAATAGCTGGGAGGGGAAAGCATGTGATCCTGTAGCCCTTTCCTTCAGCTATGGTTAACGGATGGCCTCATCAAAACTGATCTATCAGGGACACATTATAAAACTGAAAACTTTATAAGAATCCATTGTCATGTGCAAGTCTAAATCTTAAAAGCTTAAAATATTCCTACCTATAATCCAATGTTTTCAATGCAGTTATAGCATGCCAGTTAATCTTTGACTGACTTGGCAGAGTCATTGCAGTCATAGGCAATTCTCCATTTGGACCAATTACTTCATCATCTAAAGAAAACAGAAGTGGATATGTTTTAACATTTGACAAACATTAGAAACATGTAGACGTCTTAAGATGATAAAAGTGTGGCCAGATGATTAGGAACAGGATTTATTTCAAATTTTACTCACAGGCTTAATGTGGGCCATAATGGAAGACTTAAAAATGGTTCAACTCTTGGATATGTCATATTTGCAGCCCATCCTATGTATGTCTATTCAGAAATATGTCCCACTGACTTCAATGCATTCAAAGAGCTTGGAAAATCCAAAGCAGGTCAAGTTGAACAGTATCTATATTCTTCACTGCCACAATAAGGCCCCTCACACTTTTTTTATTTTTTGCTCTTGTTGTTTTGCAGCCTCTTCACAGCCTCACTGGCTGTTTCAGTGCCATTTGTTTTTCAAACTACATGCTCTTTTTTCTAACTAAATAATTTTAGTCAAAAGGGAATTGCATAGCCAGCGTGATGGCTGTCACATCCCATAGCTGAATCTGGCTGCGTGATGATGACATCATGAAGTCAACAGACTGAGGTGATGCCCACAGTATTGGTTTCATGTAACCAATCATATTTGGCTATGTGATGTCACAAAGCCAATTGAAAGTGGGAGCAGGAAAACATTGCCCTAACACTGAATAGGTGTTACGGAAGGAGCTAGACTGTGAAAAAGTTTTCTCCCATTTTCTGCCCATCACCAAAAGCCCCATTGTTACAGACCTTCAAACGATCCCTAAAGGCTCACCTGCTTACCTTGGCCTATAATTGAGATAGGATTCTACTAGGACCATTGTGTATATGGTATTGTCTGCTATTTTTAACTGAAAATTCTGATTTTGTCATAATTTTATTATGATTTGTGGATTTAAGTTTTTTGTACACTGGCTTGGTAGGATTTACCCTAAAAGACAGCTTATAAATGTTTAAATGAGTAAACTAACAAATAAATTGGATTTTCACAGGGAACGAACATGTTTGTGAAAAGTATCATCAATTCCAGCTCTGCAATAGTTAATAAAGAGCAGCCTAAAAGACTTTATACAGCATATCTAGAAGATGTTCAGGGCTTGTTCTTTGGAAAGTCTCCAAAGGCAGGAGATTCTCCAGGTTATGTTGTGCCGGGCGCCTGCAGGCACCATTTTTGCATGGTGCCCAGACTTGCCGTGTTGTGCGAACCCAGTTGGCAGGGGTTGTTTGAGGGTTAGACAACCATCAAATAACTCCTGCCGCCTGGGTTCACACAACAAGCCAGGGTAAGCCAGGCCCGTGGGCACCATGCAAAAATGGTGCCTGGCTTGACACAACAGCCCCCTGCCCTGCATAAATTAAGCCACAGTGGGCAGTTGCCATGCGAACCAGGCCAGAGGCTTTAAGTGGACAATTAAATTTTTAGATTGTCTGTTCTCATAAGTACCCTATAATCCACTTGTCCAAAGGTTTCTAGATGTTAAAGATTTGTTCAGGATATTACTGAAAAGGTTAGACAGAAAATTCTGTGGTTGTACAGAATTTAACACTTTGACTTTAAATTATTATCATTAAAAATCTTTTTTTAAAGGGGAAGCTATACTAATCACAAAATGAATGGTCTCAACATATTTTGTTGATACAAGTCCATATCACTTTTGGCATGCATGTTTTTATTTTTAAATTAGACGATGAAATAATTTGGCAAGTGAAGCCCTTTAGCTCCCAAACAGCACCACAGTAACTACCGGTACCCACAACCTTGTACCAAGAGATACCCACTAGTTCTACCATGTAACTTTGCCCATACAAACAGAATCCTAGCTAAGGAGTCCATTGCCAGTTAAATTTTATGTTAATACTTTTAAAGTATTTGCTACTAAACCAGACCTTTCAAAAGACATCTCCAACTAATGACGAAGTACTACACAAGCAGTAATACTGCCAACTTTTTCTGGTACAAATAGTTAAATACATTGCTAAAGAAAAATCTAATATTATGTTTAACTCATTCACCATCAAAGAAGGAAGCACATTTAATTGGTACTCAGTCCTGAGATTGTTCACTTAGAAACATTTTTCTACTTTTTAAAAAAAAAACCTTCCGCTAATATCAATAAAACATTTCCAGACAGATGTGTTTTGGATCAAGCTATAGATACATGGTAAGCTAATACTTCCAAGGTCTTCTGCCTGCACTACAGCTTAAAAGTGAGATGGGTTTGGCCAGGTAGTAAGAGTAGTAAGCATACAGCTGGGGATAAGAAATGGCCGCAGGATAATGGGAGGAGTCAATACAGACAAGGGAAGAATAATGTGGTACATCATGGTATGGGAGATGGACGTCGTCTGTGTCCAAACCAGAAACATATTGCTAATGAGTGACAATTCCTTTTGCTTCAAAACACTGCAAGATGAAAATAAACAGGTGAAAAACAGTTAAAATTACTGGCATTATGCTCAGTTATTAGCTTCACAGTCAAAAGAGGCTTTGTTAATTCCAAGTTAGCCAGCCAGATAAACCCTATTTGTTGGGGTTTAGTATCATTTTGTATATGTATCTTAGTAATTGGTGAAAGGTAAACAAAAATTTGGGGAAGATCTTTTACGGGAGAGGGCACAACTCTGAACCCTATGGAGTCTTTCAACTACAGTCATGGGTGACAATCCAGTGTTTGGCATTCAGCGCTAGCTGGGGCTATGATCAAGTAAATTTTGTGATGGCAATGTTTGCATCTTTCGCCACCAAGTTTATGTTATGTTGCTAGTGAACTGGTATCTAGACACCAAATAATTCTTCTGGACATTTAAGTTCTCCAGATTTTTATTTGATTAACTCTGCACTAAGAGTCTTCAACTTACTTAGGATTTATATAACAAGGGATATACTTTAATACGTACTAGTAAAGTATCTCTAATTACATGAAACTCGGAAAAGAGAAAAGCTATCTAAACAAACAGATTTGGATTAATAGGATCTCTAGTCATAAAAAATAAAAACAGCAACAGCAAAATTGAGATTACTCTAATTAATTACAGCTACCCCAAGGGCTCACTTAACTGTAACTTTTGACTCTCAAAGAAAACATTTACCTTGTATTTTACTTCTAAGGTATTTCAGAATTTCTTGTGTTCCTTTCTAATACAGAAGAATAAGAGCACAGAAAAAGCTTGTCAATTATCACATATTTGATTATAAGGGGGTAGAAATAATTTCATATGTAAAGTATGTGTACTTACTTGCAGAACATCCCTTCGAATTGTTCTTAAAGGGTTTCCTTCCAACGCTAGGAACTTCAGCTGAGAAAGGTTTCCTAACTTATAAGGAAGGCTGCCAAGATAAAGTACTTTTTAGAAATTACCTCAATGAATCCAGGAAATGTAACAATACTCAGCCCACTTACCTAGTATTCTGAACCTCATAATTAGAAGATCCTTCTTCATGGTTCAATATTAGTTTACAAATTAATATTGTTTTTCAAGAGAAAAGTATGGTCTTAGTTCTGAAATTCAGTAATCGTATATATCTGGATTCCGTGCTCGAAAGCAAGGAAGGCTATTACATATGTTTTCCTTCTTATCATACTAGACTACAGTCTTACCTACTGACATCATTGTTGGATAGGTCTAGTCGCTCTAATCCCTGTAGTAAAGCAATTTCATCAGGCAATGATTTCACTTTATTATCTCGAAGTTCCAATACACACAAGGAATTCAGATTCCGAAGGTGTTCAGCTCTTAACACTTCAATCTGATTTTCACCAACATGCAATTCCTAGAGAAATAAAAAAACAACAACAGAGTATGCCAAGATAAAGTATTCTGTGAATTTTACCACTACATCTAAAGGAAACAAATGTTTACATTTTTTTAAATCAAGAGTTTCTCCAGCAGGAAGTCTGTACTAACCATGTAGGCAGTTAAGGATACAACCCTATGCACTTTTAGACAGAAAAAAGTCCTACAACTCCCAGCATTCCCGAGTCAGCACAGCCATGAGGCTCCTCTTCTGAGGTCAGTGTCACAACCTCAGAAGGGGATGGGTAGAGGGAAATGGGGGTGTGCCAGTGGGCAGGGAGGAAGGAGGAGAGCCCAGGGTCTGCAGGACCCTCAAGCCCCATCCCCACCCCTGGAACCCAACTCCATTAACCAGGCTCAGAGGCCCATCTAGATGAAAATGCTGAAAAGGAGGATGGAGGTTCAAATATCTCCTCTGTCATTCATCCTTCCGTTGGCAGCAGCCAGCAGAGCTTAGGATTCTCAGAAGCCTCCAAAGGCTTCCATCTAGCGGGCAATAATCCAGTAGGACTGCTTCCTTAATTACAAGAAGTTAGTTAACTACAATAGCATGAGAAAAACTATACTTCAATACCACAATTCACTAATGCACACACAAACATCAAAGCTACAGAGAACAAATCTTACCTTTAAAGATGTACATGAAGGAAAATCTGGCAGGTAGTACAATTTGTTTCTCCTCAGATAAAGTTGTTCTAATGAAACCATATTGGCTAGTTCAGAAGGTACACTTTCCAAGTAGTTTTTAGTACAATCAAGCTGTTTTAAACCTATGGGAATAGGTCAAAGTGCTTAATTTGAAATAACTTTACTGAATGAAAGTTATTAGGATGGCTTTACTGAAGACCGGAAAAAAGGAGAGAACTAGGATGCAAAAATCTTTATTAAAGGAGCCCGACGCGTTTCGGCCTGTGTATTTTTCAAGGCCTTCCTTTACTGAAGACCACCACCACACAGGTATGTTTTAGTGAAAATTATACTTCTAAAAGGGGTTTCAAATGTTTGGTGTGCAAGCCAGGTTGAATAAGGCATGATTCACAAGTGTACAAGTGAGATTTCACTACTCTTGTTTTTTAGGTGAGAGGGAAAAAGGGGTGGTGGGGTTAACTCAACAATACAAGGCTGTGAAATATGCTGCTGGATTTAAGTTATATCCATATTACAGGAAAATAAAGTTTCTTAGAGGAGAAGGATAATGGCAGTGTACTTTTCAAACTGAGTTCCAGAAAAACCCAGTTACTACCAAGAAAACAGGACAACAAATACAAGCTGATCCAGGCTCATTTCAAAATGTCCTTACTTTTCATTGCACTGATTTCTGCTGGTAGACTCCTCAACTGATTACATGCCAAATTGAGACGCACCAAGTTTATAAGAAAAGCAAAACTTGTAGGGATACCAGAAATATGGTTGCTGGAAATATCCTGAAGAAACAAAAAGAAGAAAAATTGATTCAAGCTGCAATCCTATGTATACCTACCTAGGAATAGAGCCCACTGAACACAATCAAACTTACTTCTGAGTAAATAAGTAAATATGCATAGGATTGCACTGTGAATAATTTGTAACAATGATTATGTATGAAAATGTATATGATGGTCTACAAACTACTTGGTAAATCAGGAGACTTGGACTTGGTATCATTCGATTGAAAACAAGCTTCAGTAAAGTTATTTCAAATTAAGCAGTTTGTAAGCTTTCTTGTCAGTTGGGTTACTTAGTGTTTACCTTATTTCAGGACATGGCAGCAATTGTAATGCCACCAGACGAGGTGGGGACCCACCGTCAATTCAGGCTCTTTGGAGCATATACATGTATGTACATGCAGCTGGAAACACATGCTTTCTACATATATATGTTAAAATATGAAAATGTTGGGTCTACCATAGACAAGTGCCCTATTCAGGCATTGTTTAACACACTTAGTTAAACAGGTGACTGGAGACACATTAAGTAGTCCCACCCCCTGCTATCGTACATGTCATGTAGTCCCTCCCTATGATGTCTGCAGGTAGAGTGCAAATGTTTGTCTGAAGGGGGCCTTTGCATGTACAGCTGTACACATGAAGGCTTCCACAGAAGTAGGCCTGCTGACAGCGCAGGGTTCCAGCTTCCGTGGAGCAGCTTGCCTGCAAGGAAAGGATGGGGCATCTGAAGCTCAGGGTCACCCAATAAAATTGACCAGCAGTAGATTCAGGACAGACAAGATAAAGCACTTCCTTGCAACAAGCACAATCAATTTATGGAATTCACTACCACAAGATGTGGCGATAGTCACAGATGGCTGTAAAGGGGAATTAGACAAGTTCATGGCGGATAAGGCTATCAATGGCTATTATCCATGATCACATAATGGGTATTATAGCGATGATTGATCAATGGAACCTTAATGTTCTGAGGCAATGGACCTCTTAACAACCAGTTGCTGGGGGACCACTGCTATTGCCTTCATGCCTTTCTGGTGGACTTCTTGGAGGCATCTGGTTGGCCACTGTGGGAAACAGGATGCTGGACAAGATGAACCTTTGCTCTGACCCAGCAGGGCTCTTCTTAGCACATCTCATTAACTTTTCTATAAGCCTTTTGAGGGAGATTATGAAATTTTGTTCAAGATTTTTCACATAACAAATTGACTTAGTATTGTTAATCAGATATAGTATAAGCTAAAAGGTTCTGCAAATTATAGCATGTTTGCAAGCAGTGTGTCACATGTATTTTAATATTCCACAGTAAAAGTCAGAAAAGGATTGCCTGATTCTTAATATAGGGCTGATAAACCAAAAAGAAAAGGTTGGACCCAGACTTCTTCCATTCATTGAAGAGACTGAGACCTAGTGGAGGCTCCCACTGGAGAAAGGGGAGGGGATTTTTGCCAATGCCTCCTTCCTCCTCCAGGCCACCTCCCCCCATGTTCTGGAGATCCCCGGACCCTTATGAGCAGCTTTGGGTGGGTGGGGGAGGTTGAAGGGCTATTTGGCAAAAATCCCCTGCCCCCCATTCTGTAGTAGAAGTCCTGTGGGCAGAACTCCACCCAAAGGTAGTCTAGATCCAACCCAAGAACTGTAAAATACAGTACCCATTCAAGTGTTATGCAAATAATAAACTAATCACTAAAAATTAGTAACAGTAAGAACCGTCACAAGAAGAGAGAGTGTTATCATAAAAGCCTTCTACTTACCAACTCTTCCAAACTGATAAGCTGTCCAAATTCATCAGGCAAGTGACACAATTCATTGTGCTGCAGAAACAGACTCCTCAAGTGCTTTAGCTGGGTAAGCTCCTCTGGTATATCTTTCAGTTTATTATGACTGTTGATAAAATAATAATTTATTTTACTTTATTACATTTCTATACCACCCATTATTCAAAGCTCTCTGGGCAGTTCACAAAACAAAATTTCACTGTAAAACCAAGATAAAAGCCAGCAGCGAAGATCTACAAATGCAGCAACCCAATTTTTAAAACCGAAGGACTAAAAAGCCTCAGAAAATAAAAGTCTTCACCACAATGTAGGCATAGTGGGGAGGGCATTCCACAACTAGGGTGCCACCACTGAAAAGGCCCTCTCCTTAATAATTATGAAGGGATACACTATAACAACCTTTGAAAAATAATTACTGCTGTCAACACAAAGGACACTCTGGCGTGCAAAGTTTTTTTTTACACATTACAAATGAAGATCTGTACAAAAAATTTCCCTTCACTGAACATTTTTATGAAATCGGTACAATATATTTACCTCACATTAAGTTTCTGAAGATTTTCCAATGATCCTATAGCAGAAGGAAGAGATGTCAGTTGATTATCATGCACCTAAAAATAAGAAGAAGTTGTCGGGACATTTATTCTCCCAGAGGATAAAATATCAATTGCTTTAGAACACACTTAGTACCAAAAAGTTTAGGGTTTGGAAATGACAACATAAGTGCAAGCCACTGTAATACATCCTAAACCAGAATTCCAGTTTCTCATTTCTAGTGATTTCTTCAATCTCTGCCACTTAATGGTAAGGCTAGTAAGTGAAACCAAAAAAAGAAAGGAAAAGGAACTGAAGAACTAAGGAGGAAAGCCATGTTCACACTGAGAACAGTTCTCTATATGGATATTTGGTGACAGAGTCAAAACCATGTTTCCAAAGTACTCTGCTTTGATGTGGCAATCATAGACAAAGATTGGGTTCACACAACATGACAACCCATACTCTAGGTTGAGTATAGGTTGACTGTGGGTTGTTGTTGAACAGTGGATTGCCGTTGAACTGTGGGTTGTCGTGTTATGTGAATCCAGCCATGCTAACCAGCCATGGTTTGTTAACCATGAACAACCCATGAAGAGAAGCTGGGTTCAGACAACACAACAACCCACGTTTCAACAACAACCCACATTTTAACCCATATTCAACCTTGAGTATGGGTTGTTGTGTTGTGTGAGCCCAGCCAAAGGCACTTGTTTTTAATCCCTCCACCAGCTTTGATGTCACAGTTTTAAATCATAGGAACCAGTTTCATTTCAGATGCCCAAGATTCAGAATTCCTCTTAGAATTTTGAGGATTCCTCATTCTTCATCATCAATGTCAGCCAACTTTTTAATGTGTTTCTCCCACCCAACCTCCAAGGAGCTCCAGACAGCATTCATTTTATCTTCCCAACAACCCTGTAAGTGAGGCTAGTGGATGGTCAACCAATGAGACAAGCAGGGATTTGAAGTTGGGCATAGTGGTTAGAGTGTTGGACTGGGACTCGGGAGATCCGGGTTCTAGTCCCCACTCGGCCATGAAACTCACTGGGTGACTTTGGGCCAGTCACTGACTTTCAGCCTAACCTACCTCACAGGGTTGTTGTGAGGATAAAATGGAGAGGAGAATGAGGATTATGTAAGCCGCCTTGGGTTCCTTGCAGGAAAAAAGGTGGGGTATGAATATAATAAATAAATAAGTCAAGCAGTCTAGCCTCTACACCACAACGGCGCAACAACTGGCAAATCTATACCCATGTGAAGCCCCTCTGATGATGGCTACAATGTTACTTCCTATGGACTAGATCAGTGATGGCGAACCTATGGCACGCGCGCCACAGGTGGCACGTGTGGACCGCTCTGCCGACACGCGAGCCATAGGTCACCAGGAGAGTCACCGCCTGGCGCCAACACTCCCCGGCAGCGTGAGGCAGCGTCATGCTGCACGCTCGGGCTCAGGCCGTGACACGGCGGGCAGGGCCGATGGGCCTCCCTGCTGCCTCCTTGCCGCCCACGCTGGACCCGCCGCCGCCGCCCGTCGCGTCATATCCGGAGTGTTGGGGTGTCTGTCTCTCGGCGGTAGTCTCGTGAGGCAGCGTGGGCGGGATTTGGCGGCGGCTGAGGCTGCTGCCTGCTTGCCTTCCTCCCTCCCTCCCAATGAGAAGCTGGTGCTGCTGTTTGTGTGGAAGGGGGAGGAGGAGGAAGAGAAGGGAGAGGAGCCATAGCCCCGCCGGCGTCGGGCAGAGGAGCGGACCCGAGGTGGAGGCCCCCTGCTAGGCTTGACTACATCAAGCAGATGATGGTTATCGTCGCGGCCGTCGGCAGCAAGGGCGGCTCTGGTGGAGGCCGTGTGAAGAAAGGTGGTGGCAGTGGCAAGAAGAGCAGTTAAAAGAGTTAAGAGTTATCTGATGGGAGGCAGCAGCGAGGCCGAAGGGGGCGGCGCCGCCAGGAAATGAGAGCAGAAGCAGGTGCAGATCAAGACCCTGCTTAGCTTTCCACGCTCAGACAAGCTGAGCCAGCGTGAGCCACAGGCCTCGGATCTCCTTCCCCCCCTCACAGTTTCCTTATCGTGCTCCCCCCCTCATTTCTCCCTGTTTGCATCGTCTTCATAATTACCTGCCTTAATAGTCGCTTCTCCCCCCCCCCCGCACTGCCTTCTTCCTATCAGCCTCCCCTTCTCGATATTGCTTCCCTTCCCTTCCCTTCTCGTGCTCCCCCCTCCCTCATTTGCATCATCTTCATAATTACTTCTGGCTCCCCGCTCCACACCCCAGCCGTTTCTTCTTCCTCATGGCAGCCCAACCCCTGCAGCCAATGCTACTAATATTTTCTTCCCCCCCATAGCGCTTCCTCCTCTTCACTCCCTTGCCCCCCACCCTTAGTTCTCTGTAACTAAGTTCTCTTAGTTCCCTCCTAGCTCCGCCAGCTAGGAGTTATTTAGTTATTTATACATGAATTATAAACCACTAATCATTTTTAGCATAAATAAGAACTATAAACTTTCTACAGCCTGAAAAATTGGACAAATGTAAGGAAAGGGTCTACATGGGTTTTTTTTTTAATCAATCAAATCATTTTTATTGTCAGGATTATCCACTTCTATCATTATTTTTATCATTATGAATATTATATTGTTTATTATATTCATTATTTTATCATATATAAATAATATATGTGTTGGACTGGGAGTGTTGAACTGGTCCAGTCACTGACTCTCAGCCTAACCTACCTCAAAGGGTTGTTGTGAGGATAAAATGGACAGCAGGAGGATTATGTAAGCCACCTTGGGTTCCTTGCAGGTGTTTGCAGTCCAAGACATATAGGTTGTTTAAAATGTGTTAAACATGTTTAGTTTTCTTGTTTATATTGCTCATCCTAGTACAGGTTGACTTTTACTTTAACTAATCCAACACCTGTAGAAGCAGGAAAAGGACCCAGAGTAAAGCTTGCCCCATACAATTTCAGTCTGGCATATAATCATATTACAAGTTGAGAATCCCTTATCCAAAAATACATGCGCCTAATTATTTAAAAAGTGTATCTAAATTACCTTCAGGCTATGTGTACAATGTAGTACTATTAAAAAAAACTGAGTTGCTGTTTTTTACAATAAAAAACTTTGTATCATTGGAATCCCTGTTATTGTGTTTTTCTTTTAAGACAAAATATGTTAATTAGTTCGGACAACTGTATGAGTTGTTTTTACTAAACTAAAACACCGGTATTCAGGTTTAATTGCAGTGTTGGCACTTTGAAATAAATAAGTTGGTTTTGTGTTGCAGTTTGGGCACTCGGGCTCAAAAAGGTTCGCCATCACTGGACTAGATGAATCACAGACATGTATTTTTACTGTATTTTTACCTACCCTTCAAGATTGGAGCACTCAACAAAACTCTTACAGCTTGCAGAATAGAAAATGCCTATTCCATGATCCCTCCCCTACACGCTTCATCAGCACATTACACAATATGAATGCAACATCCAACAGAGTTATTGTACTCACATCCAGCACAGTGAGTGCAGGCAAAAGTCTGACATCATCAGAAAAACACTGAAGTTTGTTGGAAGATAAGATTAGTTTGGTGAGATCAGTTTGCTCCCACCACCGATCAGCAGCACCAAAAGAGAGATTTTGGTTGGCTTCTTCCGGAGTATCCAAATTTATCCGCCATATATGTAGAGGTACTACACACAGAAAAATGATACATTCATATAAATACGTGCATCTAACAATCATACTTCAGCCTTCACTACTGCGGTCATTCAGAAAGTTTTTACACAATTGCAAAAGAAAATATTGGGTTTATGTACATCTAAAAAGGAGGAAAGCATTTGCCCCCCCCAACTTGCTCCACCCTTCCAAGTTCTCAGTTTCTAAAAGGTGCAGCACAATCCTAGCCATGCTTACCCATAAGTAGGTCCCAATGACTCCAATGGGCCTAAGTACATTTCCTTTCTTCCTAGTAAGTGTGCTTAGCATTGGAGCCAGCATACTTGCCCCACAGTCCCATATACAGCAAGCCCCACCTGTAAACGCCGGCCTGTAACAACCTTCCTGTTCCTTTACCAAGATAAGGCAGTTAGGGAGAGTTGAGTGCATTCCATCCCATCCTCCAGGCTGCAGAACAAGCTCTTCCTCCTGTTGCTGACACTGGGTTTTGCTTCATGATGACTACAAATGCACATCTGATGAAAAGCTATACAGCAGGGGTGGGCAGCTTGTGGCCCTCCAGATGTTTTGGCCTACAACTCTCATCAACATAGCCAGTGTTGAGGAATTATGGGAGTTGTAGGCCAAAACATTTGGAAGGCCACAAGTTGCCTTCCCCTGCTATAAAGGACAGCCTTCCCCCAACCTGGTGCCTGCCAGAGATATTGGACTACAACTCCCAGCATTCCCCAGTCAGCCATGCTGGGAGTTGTCGTCCAACACCTATGGTTAAGGGGAGACCGATACAGGGACAAGGCAAGAAAAGGAGAAATGGGCGTGCCTTCTGACTACATTCAAATGCCCCTTCCTACAAGCGCCAAAGTCTGCTGTAGAGAGGGAATGAAAAGCTCTGCCTAGAGCACGGCCCCCGCCCGTAAGCCTTCGAACCGAAACTGCCCTCTTTCCTCCAGAGGAAAAGGCGAAAGACCCGGCCCCGCGGGATGTGCTCAGCAGGCCCCTTGGCCTCCCTCCACCAGTCCGTGCGGAGGCACTGCATTTTCCCCTCCGCGCTCAAGGAATGAGAGAAATGGCTCAGCGACTCCAGCCCCCGCCCTGGCCACTCTAACCTTCGGTCAGCTCCCGGCCAGACAGATTTAGCTGTCCGCTCTTTCGGGCCGCTCGGATCAGGCCCTGAGGCACCGACGCCGCGCTCGCCTCGCCATCTGCGGCACCCCGTCGGAAGCCGGCGAGTGAGTTTCTCGCTCCCCGTCTCTGCGCGCCCGGCATCGCGCCAACCTAGAGCCTCTTCCTAACCAAACTGGAGGGCGCGGCTCCCGCCTACCCCCCCAGACGGGCCCGCCTTCGCTAACGTATAGTGGGCAGATCAGCCAATCTAACCGCCGCCTCGACCTGAGAGGGGGCGGTGAAAACAGGGGATAAACAGGGTAAATCTCAGGAAAGACTGGCGATTGGCTCCTGTTGAAGTAAAGCCCTGAATGGCTCTTAAAACCAGGCCATGTACGGACTGTGCTTCCCTGAGTATGCACAGCTAGGTCAGGCAGGCAGGCAGGCCAGCAAGCATAGTGGTCAGAGGATGTCAAAGTAGTACGGGTTCAAATCCCGATTGGTCCGTGAAGCTCATTGGAAGAGCGTGGGTCTTTCTCAGCTTAACCTACCTTTCGGGGCTGTTGTAACGCCTAAGGATAAAATGACTAAATGAGAAGAGAAAATTGTACACTACTTTGAGCTCCTTGGATTTGGGGCAGCATAGAAATGTAATGTCTAAGGCAGCCTTTCTCAACCTGGTGCCCTCCAGATTTTTTGGACTACAACTCCCATCAGTGCCAGCCAGCATGGCCAATGGTAACAGAAGAAGGGAGTTATACTCCAAAACATCTGGAGAGCAACAGGTTGGGGAAGTCTAAGGGGGAAGGGCTTCCAAGCCTGAGGTATGACTCAGAAGCAGGCATTTGCTCCAGCTCCTGGCATTTGACAAATGCCTGGAGCACTTTTTCACTAGTAGTGCCCGCTGACCATATGCATACACTTCAGAGGTTGCACAGTGTAATACTGGCTGCTTCATTTTAATAGTTTGATCACTGGACAATTTACTATTAACATCTTTGATTTATATATGCCCTCACCATGGCTCATGGGGTCTACTTGTGAGTCGGGGTGAGAGCTGTCAGCGATCCGCTGCTCCTGCTGACAAGCGGCAGCTGGGGGGGGGGGGGAACCTCAGTGCTCCCATGGTGTCCTGTGGGAGGACCAAGGAGGGGGAGGCATGGTGCACTGTCGGGCACATCGGGGCAGGGTGGCTTATAAGCCAGACTGCAGCAGTCTGGCTTAGCATGTCATGTGAACCCACCCAGAATTTTCTGATGACAGTAATGAGCCTAAAGGTGCAATCCTATGGATGTTTAGACAGAAAAAAGTCCTACAACTCCCAGCATTCCTCAGTCATGCCTAGAATTGTAGGACTTTTTTCTGTCTAAACATTCATAGGATTGCACTAGACATGTTAGGGGCAGCCACACTGAATGGAGCAGATCCATGAAACCATATATGAAATCTTGAAATTAAGCAATGTGAAGCAAGCAGTTAAGCAGCCCATTTACTCCTTTTTAAAGATCAGTTTGATGGCTGTACCATACTAGAATCATAGAATCAGAAGTGACCTTGGAGGTCATCTAGCCCAACTCCCTGTTCAATGCAGGAGCTATTTTCTGTTCATCTCCTTGCAGAACATAGACTGAGGAAGGAAGATCTTTTAACTCCTGTAACCTCTCACATGCAAAAATAGATCAGCTTTCACTAGAAAGTAGTATCTTCAGGGAATGTTTAATATGGATAATTACACACTTTTACTAATAGTGCAATCCTATACAGGTCTATTCAGAAGTCCCAGGTAAGTGGGTATACTAGGATTGCAGCCTGTGTCGTATTTGTTTAACTTTCTTTTTGGTATAAATTTTTATTCCATTTACCTTTGCTTGCATAACACAGATTGTTTTGAGCCTTTGAAATAGCTCTGATATAAAAGTAGTGTTACAAGTGAAATTTTAATTCTGTTTCTGCTGTTTCTGGCTCAATCCAATTCTATTTGTTTGGAAATCCCACTGAGTTCGATGGGATGTATTCCTTATACCTTAAGTGAAGCTTTTCAGCTGAGATTGATAGGGTTTATAAGTGGTTAGTGGATTGTGATCTATAGAATATATCAATTGCAGTCATATGCACACTTACTTGAAAGCCCTGTTGAACTTAGTGATACTTATTTTTGAACTCACCCTCATACAATAACAAGCAAGTGGCTTATTAGCTTATGCTGGGATCAGTGCTATGCATAGAAGCGTTGAGTTCCAGTCCAATTGTGGCTCTGTGTGATTTTGAGATGAACTTTTGATGAAATAAATCTGTGGATCTACTTTAAACATTACAGCCTCAGGTCTTTAATGTCTAACCACTAATAATGTAATGTGAAGACACCACATCATAAAATTCACTGAGAGGCTTTGGGGAATATTAAAACACTTTGCATGAGTGTTACAGACATGACAATGAATATTTCACCTTAAGTCAACAGGCATTAAACCAGAATAACTGAATTTTGACTTATTGAATGAATAGTCACAACTAACAACTCCATTGATTTCAGTGGGTCTATTGTATAACCAAATCCGTATCCAATCCAACAAGTGCTTTATTATTATTATGTGTACAACAATCCTAAACACGGCTTGAGACCACAATACCTGACGGAAAGGCTCTCCCAACAACAATCTACCCGGACACTACGTTCAACATCTGGGGCCTTCCTCTGACTGCCACCTCTGAGGGAGACTCGGAAGGCGGCAACAAGGGGGAGGGCTTTTTCTGTGGCAGCCCCCCAACTGTGGCACAAGTTCCCCACTGAAGCCTGCCTGTCGCCAACTTTACTATCCTTTTGGCAGGCACCAGGTTAAGACTGCCCTCTTTGCTAAGGCATTTAACAGCTCTAAATAGTACATGGGATGGTAGTGATGTCACCTTTTTAACCAGTCTACTTTTTATAACCTTGTTCTTAGCGATATTTAAGTAATTTTTAAATTGTTTAAAATGTCTAGTGAAATTTTTACCATGTTTTTATTGTTTGCATTTTATATTGTATTTTATAATTGTTGTAAACCGCCCAGAGAGCTTCTGCTATTGGGGGATATAGAAATTAAATTAAATAAATAAATGTAGCTTCTTCTTGGAAAAACACAACCAATTCCGCCTCATGAGCTCTGTAAGTTGGTAGAAGTTTTGAGTCTGGGCCCCTCCTGTACTGAGATCCAGCACCATGTTATCACAGTAATCACTAGGAGTACACAAATTTTTGCAAACAGACCTATCTTGCTCTTATAGAATACTTTTTCTATTTTCTGTCTAACGGCAGCCAAAATATCCGAGGAGATTGTAATGCTGAGAGACTGCTGTTTTAGACTGTTGAAAAGTCAATGGCAAATTAAATAAGCATACAGTCCACCGCAGGTAGTAATCCTGCCTGGCTGTTCAACGCCAAGTAAGGAAGAACCTGCACATGCGCAGCAAGGTGCTCCAAGGGAACGGGCATGCGCACTACACAGGTTCTGCGTGTCTCCTTCTCCTAGGGCCTAGGCGGTTCGGTGTGGGCAGGCGCAGCACTGAGAGGCTCTTCCGTCGAGCAGCGCGGGGACGGGGCCGCGGAGGATTGTGGGACATTGCGGCCCAGGCAGGCTGGTGGCGAAGCGATCGTTCGGCGGCGGTTATTGCGCGCGAGAGAGAGATAGGGGGGCCCTTTCCTGGATAGCTCGACGGGAAGCGCTGAGGGACATAAGAAAGGCGATCACCCGCTTCCCCAGGGCCCTCGACCCCTCTCCCCTCAATGTGTTTGTAGTGCCGGAGCAGGAGGCAGTGCGATGGCTTCAAGCAGCGGCACCGACGTGATCCAGGTCACCAACGTCTCCCCGAGCGCCAGCTCCGAACAGATGCGGACCCTCTTCGGCTTCCTGGGCAAGATCGAGGAGCTGCGCCTCTTCCCTCCCGAGTGAGTCTCGCCTGTAGTCGGGACGCGGCTCGCCGAGTCGCTTCATCAAGGCCTAGGCCTCAGGGCGGCCTAGTGGAGGCCTTGGAGATGCGCGCTGCGGTGTGGCAGGCCCGGATCGGGCGTGTGTGGGCGGGGAAGGAAAGAGGTCGGGGACTGAGCGCCAGGCTGCAAATAGCTACACGAGGGCGCTGCTCTTGCAGCCTCCCAGATCAGACGCATTTCGGCCTCCAGAACACCATCCTTTGGTGCCCTCTTCACCCACCCTCTCCAATCCATCTTGTGTTTCCGGAACTGCAGCCGCCTTTCTCCCGCTCATCCCGTTCCTCTGTTGTTCTAAAGGGGCAAAAACCCACCCGCGAGTTACGACCACGCTCATGTGCCGCCCGCCCCAATCTCATTTCCAGAGCGCTCTGGGGAGACAGCATATAACAAATATAAAACAGCCTAGTTGTTTAGCTCATTCCGGGGGGGGGGGGGCGGAATTACAGGGGCATTAAAATAACAATTTGAACGAACAAATGTTCACAGTTGATATGTGAATGGTCTGTGAGCGTCAGTTGGTCTTGGTAAGAGTATTGTATTAAAAAGATGTTAATTAAGAAGAAGACGACGAGGAGTTGGCTTATGCTTCACTCCACACACGTTTTAAATAATTCTGAAGAGATGGTTCCTGTTACAAGTGAAACAATAACGCCAAATGGTATTTGTTTCCTTACAACTGTGTAGTTATGTTGCTCCCCCCCCACCCAATCAAGTCACTGATCTGTGTCTGTAGCCTTGTGCAGAGTCGTCCCCAAAGCACACAGCTTAATTTTTCAAGATAGTTTACAATGGCCACATTTGGTCCCAGCAGTAAGCCAGAATTCCGTGGCTTTGGGTTTTCTCGTTCCCAAACAAGCCAGGTATTGTAAATCAGCCTAGGTTTACAATTCTGGTTCATAAGTGGCCCAATAAGCCAGTAGCCCCTGGAATGGATGTCATGCTTTCTTTTCTGGTCAGTTTAGCCACCCGCACTGGCAGAGGAGCCACAAGTGAGAGCAATTGGGCTACATGCACTAGCATGCAGTTTGTGCTTATTGTGTGAGGATGTGACCAATGGTTATATCAAAAGAGAGCAATCTATACTGTCTGTACATTTCTTCAAAATGGTGTGTGGACATATCCTTTAGGTGGCATGAATGTATAAGTTTGCCAACTAAGTCAAAATATTTTTTTTAAATGTTCTAGAGCAGGCGTGGCCACGAAGCAGTCATTGTATCATTGGGCAATATGTGCCTATTTGCTTGGATTTTTGCAAACAAAAATCTTGTCCCTTGCTGGATCAGGTCACCTTATGTTCTTAAGCAAAAATGTATCTTCAGGATCACTTAATATAGATTAGTTATGCCTGAACTTAACTCCCAAGTATTTGCTTTGCTTCATACATTTAAAAAATGGATCACGTAGAGTTCAGTAAAAAGAAAGCAAACACATCTGGTGGACACCGGGTTGGGGAAGACTGCAGTAGACCATGCAAGATTGAAAGCTGCCTTCTCTGCTCTAGAATTCTGGTATTTGTCCTGTAGTGTATAAAAGTTCTGTTCTAGAGCTATGCTAATTAAAGTACAGGCAGTCCCCAGGTTACGAACGAGTACCGTTCTTAAGAATGTCTTTAAGTCGAACTTGTGTGTAAGTCGGAACAGCATAGCGTTCTATACGTTAAAATCGGCATTTACGCAAATTGCGTAAATTACGCAAATTACGTAGTATACTACGCTATGTACTCTATGTAAATTACATAGCACCGGAGAACCCCAGAAGTCCGTTCTTAAGTATGGGTTGTCTGTAGGTCAGTCGTTCTTAACTTGGGGACTGCCTGTATGTCTGTTGCCACCTTTCACTTAGTTAATTTTTATGAGCTATTTCCATAGACAGTGTAAGTAAGTCTCTGCTCAAGCAATCTGTATTTTCCCCATATGGATTAAACTATTAAGTCTTTAATATATGCACACTTACAGTGAAATAAATTTGGGGAAAGGGAGCAGTAGAAAGCAATTTTCAGGGGGGAATGGGAGTGTTACATTAATCTCACATGCTGTATAAATATTCCAGCATTCACTTCCCTTATGTTGTTTAAATTTTAAGAAAAACAATTTCTTAAGCTTAAGTGTGCTTCTCAATAAACGTACTTAGGATTGCACTGTTAAGGGCCAGAAACTGTTAACATCCTAATCTTAGTACATGAGCCCTACTGTATCAGACAAAGGCCTCTCTAGTCCACTGTTCACACAGTGGCCAACCAGATGCCTGTGGGAAGCTCACAAGCAGGACATGAGTGCAAGAGCACCTTCCCCCACATGTTCCCCAACAACTGGTGTTGAAAGCCATACTGCCTCTGTCACTGGAGGTGGTGCATAGCCAAGTTGGTGGTCATCACTACAATGGTTTATATAAGAACATATTTAATGTACTTCGTAGGGATAGTAGCCTGAAAGTTAATTACAGCTTTAAAACTGCCCAATTTTACTGTGTGTCTGATCATGATGTTACTAATTAATTATATGAGGCAGTGCATTTTTAGAAGTGAAAAATGTTCGGCTCCATTTCTGCAGCGCGATGGCCCCTGAGAACCTCTGTGGGCTAAAAAACCTGTTCATACCAGATTGGCCTGGTCTTCAGAGGAGCAGGAGTGGGTGGTTGTTGATAGATTCCAGAAATCCAGCATGCCATCCCCATTTTGGAATCCATTCACCACTATTTTATCCTATCCATCCACCACTATTTTATCCTATCCATCCACCACTATTTTATTTTTATTTATTTTTTTTAAATATTTTATTAAATTTTAAAACAATACAAAGAAAATAACATACACACATAACTAATATTGTGCTCCCATCACCATGGGACCAAACAATCCAATAACTCTATAATTGTTCATTATTCCAAAAATACAATATATCTTGACAGGGTAAACTCCCTTTCCCCCTTTTAAACACATATTCCAAAAATAAACCCCAAATATCCTTACAATTATTTTTCTTTAATTGACCCCTTTTGCATTTAATATTACAAGTCAACATATCATTCAAAGCCATATCCCATACTTCCTTATACCATTCAGTAATAGTGAAAACTTGCTGGATTTTCCATTTCCTTGCTATCATTAGTCTACCTGCCGTTAACAAATTTATGATTAATTCTTTAACATTTTGTGAACCGATCACCTTTTCCGTTATTGTTAGCAAAGCTAGTTTAGGGCATACCTCTAACTCAACTCCAACAATTTCTGATATTTCCTCAAAAATCATTTTCCAAAAATCCATTACATTTTTACAACTCCACCACATATGAGCATATGTACCCAATTCCTGACATCCTCGCCAACACATTGGAGAACATTTATTATCTATTCTATTTAATCTCACTTGGGTCAAATACCATCTCCAAATTAGCTTATAAAAATTCTCTTTAATTCTTATAGACATATTTTTCAATATTCGCCTATCCCAAATCTTATTCCACTCATCCTTTGATATTTCCTCTAAAATACCACCACTATTTTAAATGGTGAAGGGGAAAAAGTGAATTGATGAATTTCCCAACACTACCACTAGATGTCTTTTTCTCCGAGATTAGTTTCCCAACTGTTTTAAGGTATGCAATATAAAAGTCTTGGATCTTCTTTGTGTAGCTGTCCAAATGATGCCCTTGTATGGTATGCATACATATTTTGTGCAGTTCTGTCTGACTTCATTTTCTAACAGTTTCTCTTGTTTTGTTTAGTTGGATGTAATGGTACCCAACTGTTAGAGCAGGTTGATACCAGCCACATATCTTACAACTGCTCATGGTTTAATGACAATAAATAGTTGTGCAAAACTAAAATACCATCGCACCGTTCATTTTCAGTTAAATAACTTATTGACTGTGTTGATCTTATAGCTAATGTTATTCTTATGTATGTGTTTTTTTTCCAGTGACTCTCCTTTGCCTGTTTCTTCACGTGTGTGTTTTGTAAAGTTCCAAGAACCTGACTCTGCAGTTGTGGCTCAGCATCTGACAAATACTGTATTCGTTGACAGAGCATTGATAGTCGTACCATATGCAGAAGGTTTGTGAATTGTTTAATGATCTATGAAGCCATAGAACAATGGTACTAAATCCTGATGTAGTTTAATAGCATGAAGTTTAGCATGTAAAACATCTAAGCTATTTACATTTTTAAAAACCCTTGGTATACTGATATCTCTAGCTTTTGTACAAAAGCAAATCAAACATTTAGTTATTCAACAAAAGCTGGAACATGCCTGTCAGTCTTTTTGCAAAAAGACTCTTAGAAAACTTAATGTGTTTAAGCAGCATTATTTGATATCTTTTATTTACATCAGGCCCCTCAAGATATCTTTTTAAGCAGTGTTTTGAAATTGAAATACATAAACAAGAAATGTTGCTTTAAGTTACCTGGCATATGTTGTTACATGATTCATTCTCCCTCATAGAGAATGGGCAGAAGTGTACTGGCAGATCCAAGGCAATGTTCTGTTTACTTTAGTTGACCATTCAAAAGCATTTACCTTCAGTATAAATTCTGGTACACCAAGGGTTTGATAATCTCTGTTAGTCAGAAAATATCTCCAAAGGTGCTAAATGGGCACTGGGTGTTAGATCTTATTCCGCATTTTCTTGTTCAACCTTGCTATATTTTCTAGAATTTCACTAAATAATAAACTCTTCTCTCTGTTATTTGTGTGTGTGATTTTTGTAGTGGAGAAGGCAAATGCAAAGGCCCTTCCAGATGACTGAAACAGTGGGGTCCTCTGCAGCTACAGGGGATTCTAGACATTAACTAAAGGCCAGCAAGCACTCAAGTCCCCCAAGTGTTTTCCTGGTGTAATCACTTGTTAACAACATTTTTTCTCTCTTCTTTTTCTTACATTTTTAGGGTGTTACAGTAATTTGAAAAACAATGAGCAGGGTTGGGAACATAACTCTATAATTCTGTACCAAGAAGACTTCTCTTCTAATGAGTTCTGATGAACTTCTGTAGATTTCATCACAACTATTTCAAAGGCACCATTAATTGATAAACTAGTAATCTTCTTAAATCACTTGATTACAATAAAATATTTTCAGTCTTACGATGCACTCCTGGGCACACAGGTTGCTAAACCTCGTTGAATTCAGTGGGATTTAGTAGCCTAAGTGTGTCAGATTGCAGTGTTAAGTTTTATATTCAGTAACTATTTTTGATGTAAAAGTCTGTTTACACAGGAACAGGGCAGAGGAATATGTAGTCTGCAAACTGTCTGGCAAGACCTAGTTGTTAGTATTAGGATATTTCTAACTGAAACTATAAATAGTATAAGCAACTTCTAATCTTGATCAGTTTTAAAGTGCCAAACAGAACATTTTTAGAGTATTATTTGTTCCACATTATTTTAGGCAAAATAACAATTTGAGATATATTTGCATTTGGTTCTTGCATGAACTTTATACATATTGGGGCCAAACTAGATGTGACAGTGGCTGTAAGTTCAAATATAGATTTGCCCTAGTTTCATATGAAGAGGGGGAAGGGTGTTTGTCTTTAATTGCAAAAGGTGTACATGAGTGAAGAGTGCAGAACCCTTCCTGTACCTGCAGCTTAACCTTCTCACAATCTGTCCCCCTGTGCTTTTTTCCTCCTTTGAGCTGCAATGCTGGAAATGTGCTCAGTGCTTGCAGAAAGGGGCTGTGGAGAGGTAAGCAGCATGTTGGGGTAGGTTTTAGGGCTTCTGACCACTGTGTTATAACTGATCAAAAATGGACACACACCCTTTTTATGTAATTGGGGCAGGACCGCTGCTATCATACCTAGTTTGGCTCTTAATAGAATCAGTAGCTTCTGATGTATCTGCAGGACAATGTTTAAGGATGGTAAATCAAAATTTTGAAGATTTTTATAGGTAATATTTTTCTCTTTGTAAATATGATTTTGCGCTAGAATGCTAAATGACTGGTAAATCTGGCACTAAGATGATCAACCAAACAGATCACTTGAGAATCTCCTGAAGATTGTTTAATGTGACTTGAGCAGCTATTATTTGTCAAGGACTCAATTTTGAGTTTTAGGATCTGCACGGTTTTGTAGTTGGTGGAGAGTTACAATTCTGGACACAGCACTGTAGCAGAATAATCCACTGTTGTTTTTTCCCCGTGAAGTTTGACTACTTTGTTCTTGCAATTGTTTCTTATGTATGGAAGCAAACAGGCTTCACTCTTCAATTGTTTATATTGCAAGAGCCCCTTTTTCCGCTAGGTACTTAAGCAGTGTTCAGTAAGTTACTACAAATTCAGTGGGACTGCTCATACGCATTGAGACACATGCTTAAGTACTCTGCTGAATTTAAATCCACATTTTTTTTTACTATTGTGGTGATATGTTTTGACATTACCTCACTTGAAGTATTAAAGTACTGCACTATGCTGATCATAGCTCCCTGTATCAGTCACATTCCTGTTCTTAATGTGTTCATATATCTTGGTGTTGGCTGTTGCTTTGTGTTTTAGACTTAACACAAAGTTCACGGTAAGGCATAGTACAATAAACTTCACTATGAAATTCAAGGATTTGGAAGGAACTCAAATATTATCAATGGCTTTGGGTGGGGTTGTGTAGGTTCTTTGGTTAATGTTTGTTTCTTTTGTCTGTTTCTTTTTCTTCATTTCTACACATTCATGCAGTATGTCATGGTTCTAACAAAGCAGCAGTAAAAAACTCTTGACGCATGAAAATTAACTGGTGAGGGGCCTCATTGCTTTTTTAAAAAATTGTAGTTTTATTTCTGAATAACTTTTTTCCTAAAGATGAGAGGATCAGATGCATGACTACTTAATGGATGCAGATCTTCTGTGAGGTGTCTCAAGATAAGAGGATTTTTAGTTAGATGCCAGAAATGTTATAGTTGCACTAATTGTGTGTAAACATAAATAATATCCTCTGAGACATAATTTTGCATGCAAAATTATCCCATAATCTCTATAGCTATGTTTATATTGATGCATTAATGCCCTGTATCTAAATGACCTTCCCCCCCCCCCCTTTTCCCCACCATAACTTTTGGTATTGAAATTATGACAGCTCAGTGACAGAAGAAAGATAACAGTGCTGTGTATTATACATTTGTTTATATTATCGGCACTTCTCAGTATAGGTGGAAGGAACCATTACCTTTATTTAACAGTGGTTTTTCTTTTTTGTTGTTGTGTTTTACAGTTCTTTTCCCTGGTTCAGCCTGAACTATATACCAGGCCCTGCTGAAAATACCACCCAACAGTTTTCTTCTGCAGCTTATCCAGTTTCTCTTAAGTGCCCTGTACATATTGTATGTTTTATGATGAGATGCAGTCTTTTTAAATATGTATTGCAGAAACGCTACTGGTATTTGCAAATATACAGTACAGTTGTCTTGTTGAACTCTCATATTGGGGGCTTGGGCACATTAACAGATTAATCCATACGTATAGGGCTTTTGCTGTTGGTTAAAATAACAACGATCAACATTGTTTGTCTCACGTTGGACCTTTTTGTAAGGTTGTTCTCTATTCAGGCTAGGCAGTAAAACTATACACTTAGCAGGCTACAAGGCTGCAGACCAGAAGTTTCTTCTGAAATGGCAATCTGCAGCAGCATTCTTGGTACAGTAAGCATGACACACAGTGGAGCATGTATTTTACTACACAGGTAAGGAATGTGCCACATTTTAGGTGTTTACATGGACACATACACATGGACACATATACAGAACCTCTATTTGGAGCTCTGTGGAGACCTTCATATTCATGTGACATGCCAGCAAAAGCCCTACACTTTTCCTTACCTGCTCTTTAAATTTTACAAAATTGTATGGTAGGTGTAAAAGAAATCATAGTGAACTGTACCATATTATTAACCCCTAAATCAAACTTTTTTTGTCTTGTGTATCTTGATTTTTCTGTGTGCTTTATAGTGAAGCAGCCGACACGAGTCGTTGTTCATAAAACAGCTTTTGAAACTTGAGAGCACACCCCTGGAGAACCGACTGTGCTTGCTTACGTTTGGTTCATGACTTAAAAATCGAGTACAGGTGATGAAATCTTGGCAGTGTTAACAAAACAGTAGTGTGTATTGTGCTATTTTTTTATTCTAGAACTTAACCTTTTGTAGAGAAAAAGGAACAGTCAAATTTTCACACATTGAAGTTTCATTCTGAACATACAAATTAATGATAAATTATTAAGAGATCAAACATTGTATTGTAGCCAACATAAGTACTTCAGCAAACTCAGGTGGTGTTTCAGGGAGACATTTTCTGGGTGTATTTGTGTGTGTGGTTTTTTAAAAAAATCATTGATGAGCGTCTTCTAATGCAAAGCTGTCTCTCTGCAGGAGTTATTCCTGATGAGACTAAGGCTTTGTCTCTCTTGGCACCAGCTAATGCTGTGGCAGGTCTTCTGCCTGGGGGTGGACTCCTGCCTACGCCCAACCCACTTTCTCAGGTAAGTTTACACATTAGGTGGTGGGTAAAAGAATGCATGCTGTGTACTACTTCATATCTCCATATGTAGGATGGTGCATTTGCTATAGCAAAATAATTGCAAGCATTACAGCAGGATTGTGGCTAGTAAATTGCCCCCAGCTACCAGGCTAGCTCCCATTCTCCCCTTTAGCTTTAAAGATCATACTGGTTCGGCACTTGATTCATCATTATGGTTTGAAAGATGTTCCACGTGTTTCTCTGTCTATAAATTAACTTCTGAAGTAGGAACAAATGCGGCTGCTCCCTTGACCAGAAAAAAAATGCTTTGCAATTTTTGTAGTTGAAGAATTAGCTGCTATAATCTTCCATGTGTCTCTCCTTCAGACATGACAGCACTCACTTCTGAGCAGTTAGTTACGGGGATTAGCTGGCTGCATTAATGACCATTTCAGATTTTCGGTGGGTGAAGAGAGAGTTTCTCGGGCTTTTTTCAGGACACTGCCCCTTTCCCCCTCTTTCCTAATATGAATGAGCCATATATGGGAGCCAGAAAGGATTGGCATACTTTCACACAGTGTGATGCCAATACAAGGGTTCTTAGTCTCTCACACACCTTCCATGATGCTTTTCCTGTATTGGGCTGTATTGTGGAGGCTGGGGTTACGGTTTTCTTTGTAGGATGAAGCCCTCTTAACTTTAGAAGCTCCAACATTCCAAAAGCTGCTTGGGGAGGTGTTTCATTTTCAGAAAAGCTGCAAAGGAGAAGGCCCTGCCTGCAGCTCCCAGAAAACTGCTTTTGGGGAGGCTTCCAAGGTCCTGCACATTTTAGTTAGATTTAAGTCCCACTGAGTTTGGTAGGGCTAACTCCTTGCTAAGTTTACATAAATTGCAGCCTCGAAGTACTTTTGTTTTTATCCCTTAAAGGAGAGAGCCTTTAATCTAGTTTCCAAAATACTGCCCTGTTTAACATCGGGACAGCATCATGGAGGCTGTGTGAGAGATCAGAAGAGTCCTGTTAGCACTGAGGTGAGGAAGAAGCAAAGTGCTGTGCTCACTCTCCAATGTCTGGAAGGCTGAGGGCACACTTAGCCCAAGGGAACACAGTGCTGGTATACATGGGAAGTGGAGCAGGGTGTGGGTGGGCGAGTTGTCCCTAAAATTGTATACAGTCAGGAGACTGAAGTTTCACAATATCACTGCATTTGATTCTGTCCATAATTGGATCCTGCTTAAATTGTACAAGTTGTTTCGTTAGCAATGCAGGCCTGGTATGGAAGCAATAGAGTGTAGGCCTGACTATGCCAGGGGTGGGCAACCTGCGGCCCTGAGCCTGATTTCAAAAGCCCTCTGCGTGCAATCAGTTCAGACCACTAGCAAGGGCAGTCTGTCTCTTTCCTAGCAGCCTGCAGTGTGGGAATAAAGAGAGAAGAAGAGAAAAGAGAGTGGCGGAAAGAGAAAAGGATTGACCCACCTTTGCCTCTGGCCCTGCCCATCACTGCCTTGTGCACCTGTTCATCACCAACATGCAACCCCTGACAGAGTATCCTTAACAGGAAAAAGATTGCCTACCCCTGTTTACAGACAGGCACTCCTGTACCTGTTAGAACGTCACAAACCCCAGCAGCTTCATCCTAGCAGC
Source organism: Shinisaurus crocodilurus (assembly GCA_021292165.1). Lineage (NCBI taxonomy): Eukaryota > Metazoa > Chordata > Lepidosauria > Squamata > Shinisauridae > Shinisaurus > Shinisaurus crocodilurus. The sequence continues at coordinate 176,362,636 of CM037877.1, read as the reverse complement.
CCCTTCTAGTTGTGCAGCTGGCTAGCCCTCCATAGGCTAGGACTGTCACCTGATTGAGTTTAATCATCTACATTGTAGTTAACTAGTCAATGAATTGATTAAATCCGCACGTGCATAAACCAGTAGTTCTGAATAAATAGAACATACTTTCTGGATCAGGCTAAATAAGATCAAAATAAGTCCCCAGTGATACCTGTAAAATTGCACCCAAAGTACACATTGTGACATCATGCCTTGGTGGCAGGGTCTTCTATTCATCCCTTTTACTTGCCAAGCCAGCAACTTTCAACAGGTGAGGCAAAGACCAGCAGTGGTGCCAGTGCACAAGAGCTCTGAGCCCGCGTGCCTATATCTCAACACCTGCAAGTCTTTGATCAATTACTTGGTTTAATTAACCAAACGTTGCATTCTTTTCACTTATTGTAGATATCAGGGGGGGGGTGTCTTAGCTGAGTGGGGTAGTACATACACCTTGCAAGCATAAAGTCCAGGATCAATCCCCAACATTTCCAATTTCCTTTTGTTTTAAAAAAGAATGAGGTAGCAGATGATGGGAGAGATCCTTGCCTGAGAACTATCAGTAGTAGCTAGCATAGTGACTGACTCAATAAAAGGCAACATCGTTGGGGAAAGGACCATAGCTCAGTAGAAGAGCACATGGTTTGCATGCATAAACTCCCAGCTCCAATCCCTGGCAACTCCAGTTGAAAAGGATTTCGGGTAACAGGTGATGGGAAAAACCTGTTTCAGATTCGAGAGAGCTTCCAGTCAGACAGTGCCATGCTTAGATGAACAATAATCTCACCTGGTATAATACAGCTTCCTATTTTGTTTCATATTAATTAACGTCACTGCAAGTAGTCCTTCAGCAATACTTCAAAAGTTATACAGAACTCTTAGAAACTACTCCTTTTCCTCTCAGAGATGATGACGGCTATTTTTTTAATGGAATTTGTGTATGCAGTCTGGCTGAAACAAGTATTATGCACTGTGTTCTTACTTGCCTTATGAAAGATTATTGCTACTGATATTTTAACTAATTCTCTTTTCTTCGTTTTTTTACAGATTGGTGCTGTTCCTTTGGCTGCTTTAGGAGCTCCAACTCTTGACCCAACCCTGGCCGCTCTTGGGCTTCCTGGGGCAAATATAAACTCGCAGGTATAATGCTTGTTACACATACATGCACACGCACACACATCGTTCATTCTCTGGCAAATTGTCAATGGTGAACATTAATGTAATACTTTTTCTAGCACCTACTAACGTATACTGCTTTAATCCAGGCATGAACAAAACTGCTATTTACTTGCCAAGAAAAAAAAAACAACCCAGCAAGGAGTTCAGTATGATTTTACAATCATGTGATTGAACTTTCCAGAACAGAAGTTATTCTAATCTTTTAAGGGTGAAATCCTATGCATGTTTAAGCAGAAAAAAAATTCTACAGTTGCCAGCATGCCCAGCTAGATTGCGCCCTAGGTAATTCAAATAAATTGGCTTAATAAAGTTCTTTTTGGGGGTACTATTTCTAGCAGATCTCTAATTGCATGATGACCTCTTTGAGCAGGATTTTTTAGACACTGACATCAGGGTTCTATCTTGTTTCCTATGCTTTTTAACATCTACATGAAACTACTAAGTGAGTTAATCTGGGTTTTTGAGTTAGGTTGTCATCAGCATGCTGACGAAACCCAGCTCCTATTTCTCCTATTTCAGTAGTTGACATGCTGATCCAGTATTGGGCTTCTCCTTGCATGTCTTCTATTCGATTTTAATAGTTTTTAATTTGTTTTCGATTTTCTTTAGTAATCATATCATGGATTGTGTGTTAAAAATGGAGCTTACTCTCCACTTTGCCTCTCCACTTTGCAACCAATGTCTTGCAAGAGTGAAATCTATACTAAAGTCCTATATAGCATGAATTAAATCCTGCTCCGCTAGCAATAGCATTTGACACCTGTTCTCTTCCCCCCATTTTATATAGGACAGGCCTGTGACTTACGCTGGCTCAGCTTGTCTGAGCGTGGGGAAAACTAAGCAGGGTCAAACCTGGTTATTACTTGGATGGGAGACCCCTCCTTTAGTTTCCTGCGTTGAGCAGGGGGTTGGACTCGATAGCCTTGTAGACTCCTTCCAACTCTATGATCTATGAAAATCTATGAAACTGTTGCTACTTTGTCAATATATTCTACATTGTGAATTCTTACTCATCTTTAACTGTTCTTTCTACTCAAACAGGGAATTCTGCAGGCATCCTCTATATCTGGGGTTGGGAACTGTTCTGGCCCCAGGGGCCTAATTGTGTCCTGGGACACTTCCTGGGGGCTGGATGACTTCAGGGGACAGGCCCGACCCTAATGTCAGCTGACTCCTTTCTCTGTACACAGAGAAGCGTGGAGGTGGAGGGACCATGCTACTCTGTGCACAGAGAAAGGGACAGCATTTCCCTTCTCAGAGCTAGAGAAAGGCGGCCTTTCTCTAGCTCTGAGAAGGGAAACCCCACTCTTATCTCCAATCATTTAGCCTTTCTCTAGTACTGAGTGCTGGCAGGGGCTAGGAGAGTGGGTGGGGCCTGCAGCAGAAGCTGGTGGATTGGATGCGGAAGCTCTGGGCTAGATCCAGAGATTCCCCATCTCCACTCTGTATTAAAATGTGTGGGCAAATTGGTTCCCTGTTATGGACAATGAGATTAAATATATAATTGACCAAAAAAGGAAAGCCTTCCAAATATGGCAAAATGATATTAACTGCGCTGCCAAGAAAAAAACCTACGCTAGCGCAAAGGCTGAGGTCCAAAGAAGAACAAGAGAACTTAAGAACGCTTGGTGGAAAAAGAAAGCTGAAGAAATTCAACAACTTGCAGAATCTCATGATGCACGGGGCTTTTTTAAGGCCACAAGGGCCATTTATGGACCAAAAACCTATGGTACAAACCCTTTACAATCAAAAGATGGCACCAAACTCGTAAAAGACAAAGAGTCTATTGCACTGCGTTGGAAAGAGCATTATTATGACCTTTTAAATCGTAAATCTAAGGTGGATAATGAGATTTTTTCGCAAATCCCGCAAAAACAAATTAAAGAGGAACTTGCAATACTCCCCACTTTGGATGAAGTAAAAAAAGCCATTAATCAAATGAAGAACAACAAAGCTAGTGGACCAGATGGGATTCCTGCTGAAATCTTTAAAGAAGGGGGGCCCGAACTTGTACAACATCTTCATAAACTCATCGAAAAAATCTGGATAAGAGAAGAGATCCCAGAAGACTTCAGGGATGCCATAATTATCACCCTCTTTAAGAAGGGTGATAGAACAGACTGTGGAAACTATCGGGGCATTTCTCTCTTAGCAACCGCAGGTAAAATATTTGCTAGGATTCTCGCAAACCGTCTTCTATCTATTTCAGAAGAGATCCTCCCTGAAACTCAATATGGTTTCCGCCCCTCTAGAGGGACAGTAGACATGATTTTTACTGCACGTCAGCTCCAAGAAAAATGCCGGGAGCAAAATCAACCCCTTTATATGGCATTTATCGATCTGGCTAAGGCCTTTGATACTGTAGACCGTACAGCTCTCTGGACTATCCTTATGAAAATTGGATGCCCCAATAAATTTGTGAATATCTTGCGACTTCTCCATGACAACATGACGGCAACGGTTTTGGACAACAACGGCTCTCATGGTGCTCCATTTAAAGTGGGATCAGGTGTTAAACAGGGATGTGTTATCGCCCCAACATTATTTGCCATTTTCATCGCCATGGTTTTACATCTTGTCAAGGGGAAACTTCCCACCGGTGTGGGAATTATATATCGAACAGATGGAAAGCTTTTTAATCTCAGCAGGCTGAAAGCAAAAAGTAAGGTAATTACAACCTCCGTTGTGGAACTTCAGTATGCTGATGATAATGTGGTCTCCGCACATTCAGAGGATGATCTCCAAACTATCCTAAATGCTTTTGCAGAAGCATACGAAAAACTTGGTCTCTCACTTAACATCAAAAAAACCAAAGTGCTTCATCAGCAAGTGCAAGCCAACCCTTTGGTGATGCCATCTATCCAGCTTGGCGGGACAATACTGGAAAATGTCGATCATTTTCTCTATCTTGGCAGCTATCTTTCTGTTACAGCTAACATCGACAGTGAAATCCAGCATCGTCTGAGCTCCGCAAGTGCCGCATTTTCTCGAATGAAACATAGAGTGTTCGAGGATCGGGATATTTGTAAGAAGACCAAAACACTGGTTTATGAAGCCATTGTATTACCAACTTTATTGTATGCCTGCGAAACATGGACTATCTATAAACGTCACTTCCACCTCCTTGAAAGGTTTCATCAACGTTGCCTCCGGAAAATCCTGCAAATTACTTGGGAAGATAGGCGAACAAATGTCAGTGTACTGGAAGAAGCAAAGACTACTAGCATTGAAAAAATGATCCTTCAACGCCAACTTCAGTGGACCGGTCATGTTGTTCGAATGCCTGACTGCCGCCTCCCAAAGCAGTTACTTTACTCCCAACTCAAGGATGGAAAGCGGAATATCGGTGGTCAATATAAGAGGTTTAAAGATGTTCATAAGGCTAATCTAAAAAAATGCAATATAAACATCGAAAACTGGGAAGCTCTGGCCCATGAACGATCTAAATGGAGGTTGGCCTTTCACAAAGGTTCCATGGACTTTGAAGAAGCCCGAGTGCAAGGTGAAAGGGAGAAACGTGCTAAGCGAAAAGCACGTCAAATGAATCCTTTACAGGACCATCTTCTATCTGGTAACCTGTGTCCTCACTGTGGGAAGCTGTGTGGATCTAGAATTGGCCTCCACAGTCACTTACGGACCCATCGCTAGAGTCTACACAATCTTCTTTAGAATTTCCTCCTTTTATCCCGGAAGACAATCTTACTCGGTCACGAGTGATCGCCTGATGATGATGATGAATGAGACTGGATTGACTTGCAAGGAAATATAATTCAGATGAAAGTCACTGGAAGTCCCATTGACGTCAGTGTCAGCAAATTCAGTGTCACTTACTTCTGAGTAAACAGGTTTAGGATCATGGTGCACTGTCTGTTTGGACAATCCCATGGTTTATCCACCCTCAGAGTTCACGCTTGGGGTAGCACAACTTCTAAAACCCTGTTCAGCTCAGGTAACATAGCTAGATCACAGCTTTGGTCCAAATTCAACCTTAATTAGAATTTAGCTTGTAAAACATTAACTTTAAGCACAACTGAAAACTAAATGTGCATTTTATCTTTAACCATACAATCTAATGTTCCTGATGAGAACCAAATCTACAAATTAGATCAAACTACTGTTAGCTGTACCAAAGCAGGTCTAACTGCTACAAAGTTAGCACAAGTTTAGTCTCCCTCAGCTTCCCAACTGCGGAAGTGTTAGACCCTTGCCATAGCTTTAATCATAAAAAGGAATAAACATTAAAATAAAGAGCGGCCTTAAACAAACTAGAACCTCTCAATCAAGGCAGTTGAAATTAAGTGCTAACATAGACCACTAGTAGTCAGAAAGAAAGTGAATGTTCTTTGCCAGGAAAGATGCCCATGGTCAGAGATCTTAAGATGACCCACTTTCATGAGACTGACAGATACATTTTGTATATTGGGCTTCTTTAATCTGCAAATGCTCTCTCATTTTGGTTAGATTTAGAGGCTCTCTGGATGTAATTTCCTCCTCTCTCCCACATTTCCTGTTTATAACTCTAAAAGCAATTTCTGGCTCATTTTCTTTGCAGTCTCTTGCGGCAGATCAGCTACTGAAGCTTATGAGTACAGTGGATCCAAAGTAAGTATGAATCTTCATGATTGCACTGTAATGCAGCTGCTCTTCACAGGGCTCTCCCTGCCCGCCCCAACCCCTTGCTCCTGGTCAAGAAATGATATGGGGGAAACATTTGTAGGGAATCTTTGGAAATGTTGCCTTCCTCAGAAATTAAGTGGTTGACTTGGGTTGTTTTTTTGTTTTTTTTTGTAACAAGTGAAGATAGTGTGATTTAAAAAAATCTGTGTTATAATGAAATAAGGCAGCCTTCTCCAACCTGGCGCACTCCAGATGTTTTGGCTACAATTCCCAGCATTCTGTCTGGGACTGGTGGGAATTGAAATCCAAAACATCCGGTGAGCGCCAGGTTGGGGAAGGCTGCAATAAGGCAATCCTGTAAATAAGCCCACAAAATGTATTCGCCTGCCCACCCCAACCCAAAAAATCTCTAGCCAGTTCCATCCCAAAAAATCTCTGGGGAGCTCCATCCCTCCTGCAGCAGCTCACTGCATTTCTAAGGTGGACTTAACTTAGAGCACCCCATTCCTCCCCCACCAGCCTATTCACTCACCTGCATACAATTCCTTGTTGCCCATGGCTACCAGAATAGTACTTAAATACAAGGTTGCAGTAAGGGTGATTTGTTTGACAGCAGTGGTGATGGATCTTCTGGATTCTCTTGTCTGAGTTGATATGATCAATACTCATGGACATTTTTAGTGCTGAAAGAATGCAAGAGTATGTATAGCATGTTTACAAGTAGTCTTCTTGATGGGGAGTGACAGGCTGTTTCTGCTAGGACAAGGATGGGGAACCTCCAGGCGGTGGTCCAAATGCAGATCTTTTCCGCATTCTACCCAGACCTCCAGTGACCTACCCGAACCACATTCCCTTCATCCCGGCCACACCCTCTCTAAGCATTGGAGCTGCAGCCAAGCTGGCACAAGCAATTTGCTTTGCTCCTCTGCCAGCTCATTTGATAATATAGCCTGCCACTGCTTTTGTCTCTGCCTGTCTCCTTCCCTCCTCATTCAGCAGAATGCAGCATGATAAACCACCCTGACCTGGCTCCGCCGCTCTGCTTTCCCTATAGCTAAAGCGACGGAGCTGCAAAACCTGCACACACAGCCTAACTTTAAGAAAAGGAGGGCCAGTAATTATCGGCAGGCACTGATCAGCAATCTCTTTCCCTCCCACCCAGCAGTGAGGGCTGACTTCGCTCTGTGTGCGTGGTGTGTTTCCCATAGAAAGTACCGCAGAGAAGGGGACATTTTTCTAACATTGGTGACTCTTAAGGGGTGGGTACCCTCCTTACGGGTGAGGGAAGAGAAATCCTGCTGAGGGGATAGGAAGGTGAGGCGACGTTGCTCTGGTGCCACTGAATTCTTAGTGCCGTTGCCATGGGGACTGGGGAAAGGTGCTCAGATGAGGTTTTGCAGAGCAGTTGGCTGGAAAATCAGGAGGGTAGGCTGTCAGCATACATTAGCAAAGCAGGTCCCCTTTTCTCATTCTGAATCAAAACCCACTGAGCTGCTGTGGTTACTGAGTTTGCATCCCCCCCCCCTTCCCTCATTCCTAGTGATACACATGCAGATTGATTCTTAGACTTTAAAAAAAAAAGACTTTTATTTTCTGCATATGTACAAACAGCTACTTTTGAAGGGTAAAATGAATCCCAGTGGATGCAGGTGGTGTACTGTGTGTGTGTGTGTGTGTGTGTGTGTGTGTGTGAGAGAGAGAGAGAGAGAGAGAGAGAATGAATGAATGAATGAAGTGCACACGTGTGGATGAATGAAATATCCTCTCTGGGGAGATTGGACTGGCTTCCCTCTCTTAATCAAATAGTCTTTTAAACGTGTTATTTTTCTGCAGTTTAAACCAGGGATGGGGAATATTTTCCGGTTCTGCCCCTGCCCACTGCTGCAATGTGAACCCTGACAGGTTTCAACTGACCTTGGCAGGAAAAAGGTTCTCCATCCATGCTGTAGGGGCAGCGGCAGCTCCGTTGTTCAGGTGGACAGGCTGAGTGAGGAAAGGTCTCCAGAAACAGGGAAGCAAAGGTCCATGGAGCTCACTGTCCTCACAACCACCCTGTGAGATAGGCTAGGCTGAAAGACAGATACTCACCCGATGAGACAAGTGGGGAATTCTGACACTCTAATCACTGCACCATGCTGCACATTGGCAACACACACATCTGTATAAGGCCTCTTTTGGATCATATTCATCTAGCTGAAAAAAGGCAGGGCTGTGGACAAATCTCATACAGGTACTCAAATTGCCACCTTTTTTCCTAGACCAACTCCTGTGCCTTTAACCAGATGCTAATTAAATACATGAAGCTTTTCCTAGCACAGAATTAAAGATTCTCTCTCTCTCTCTCTCTCTCTCTCTCTCTCTCTCTCTCTCACACACACACACACACACACACACACACACACACACCATAGAATTGCTAGGTCCACATTTGAAAGGGTTCCTGTGGTTTTAAGAGAGTAGCTTCTCCTGTCACTGTACAAGTATGAGGGGGAAGAGTCATACCTGTTCTTTTTTCTTGCTTTTCTGCCTATTTTACAAGTACAACAGATCTTGAGATCTGGACTTCGAAGTCCCTGCAGGCAACCTGGCTCTCATGGATTTAAATAAATAAATAAATATGGGAGGCTGGTGCTGACCATGAGGACCATCTTTATTTCCAATAATTCCTCTAGGCCCCAGAGGCATTCTTAGAAAATGAGAATGAGAGGGGGTGGGGTGCTTGGAGCCCAGCATGTCATTTTGAAACATAGTCTGAAGGTGATGGGGATCACAAGCATCCTGGAAGGCTGGGGGCAGCATGTTGGGGCAATAGGGTGGATGGCAGGGAGTGAGGGAGATGTTTTGCCTGTGTGTGTTTTTCTGAGCATCACCATTTTGCCTTAAGTGAAATGGATATTCTGTTGTGCTTTGTGGGGGCAGATATGTGATTTGGCATTTGGGGCTCCGACACTCCATCTTGTACTTTGTTTCTTGGCCAAGCTATGTGTCTCTGAGCCTCATGAGTTCGCCTTCTGTGAAACGGGTGTTGGAGCAGAAAACTGTGGGTTCAGAAAAGTGTTTTTGTTCTTTTGAGCTCAGACCGCACCTCTGCCTTGTAGTTAGGTTCTGGGGCACATTTCTTTTCTTTTTGCTTCACTAGTTTGCCTTTGAGAAATGGGTATTTTGTGACTGGCCGTGCTCCCATGGCAGTCGTTTTGTGAGAGTGCCCACAGGACTCTTCCAAAACTCTACATGTGCCTACCACCCCAAAAAGTTTAAGTGTAAGGCAGCAAGAGTCAGCACCTGACTTTCACAAGCTGACTTGACCTCACCAGACAAATCTATTACAAATGGAGAAAGTCCAGGGCATTCCTGGGCTGTTCCATCTAGGCCCTTCATGGGAAGCCTAGCGAAAGAGAGACTTGCTTAGTGGGCAGTCTTTGCTTTTCCTTCTTCCGTCTTATGTCAGCTCTGGTGTTGCTTCACAAATCTCGTGAAGAGGTTTCTTCACCTAGCTCAGGCCACTTCCAATTTTTCTTCTCTTTCACTTACTGGAATAAAATCCATAGTGGTTTCCTTACATTGCAATCCTACATATGCCCCCTGGAAAGTAAGTTCCATGGGACTTACTCCCAGGTAACTGTGGATAGAATTGCAGCCTTAGGCTTCTAATAGCTTATAATGACTTTGACAGAGCTTTGTGACAGTTAGCTGCTTAAAGATATTAAACAGAAGTACAGTATCATTCTGTGTGCTAATTTAATACAGAAATTCTGGGTGTGCTAGAGTTCTCGCTAGTATAAAAATAGGATGATTTTTTCATCAAGCTACTTGTAAGAGTCCTTTTTAAAAAAGAGTTAATTGTACCAGTATCATATGTAGAAATAAGCTGCAGGATCCCTGTTTGTTTCAAGTAAATTCAATATTGTGTACTTCAGGGAGATTTCTATCTCATCAAAATTATTCTTAAAAGAGTATGACCAGGTTCTCATAATCGGGGAAGGAAAAGAAGCCACGGTGGCTTCTTTTCCCCACGCTGTGTGTGCTGGTTGTGCGCCGCCTGATTTATTTATTTATTTATTTGAAATACTTCTATGCCGCTCCTTGGCCAAAAAGACTCCCAGAGCGACTTACATATAATCAATTAAACAAGACAGTCCCTGCCCGCAGGCTTACAATCTAAAAAGACATGACACACAAGGAAAAAGGAATGGAGGGGGAAGAGGGGGGGGGAATTAATTAATTCTTCTGGCAGGGCTGGTAGAATGGCCCTGTGCTTCCTCTCATCTCCCTCTGTACAGCCTGCTGGAATGGCTGCTGCTGGTGATTTCCATAATTACCCATGCTGTGCCTGGGTTGCCTTGTCATCCGAACCTGGTGAGGGTGTTTTCCAAACCAGCCCGGAACCCTAGAACAAGCCATGGGTTGCGGGGTGGTTTGGAAGCCACCCCTGCCTCCCACCTCGCTGGGTTCGGATGGTACGGCAATCTGTGCACAGCGTGGGTAATTATGGAAATGGGATGGCGTGCGACTGGCACACACGGGGGGGGGGGAGCCACTGTGGCCTCTTTTCCTTCCCCAATTGTGTGAACCTGGCCTATATTAGTCCTCCTTTGGATAGACCTAAAACCAACGACTAATTCTTTTGCTTCTTCCAGGCTGAATCATGTAGCTGCAGGCCTCGTTTCACCAAGTCTGAAAACAGATACCTCCAGTAAAGAAATAGAAGAAGCCATGAAACGAGTACGAGAAGCACAATCTCTGATCTCTGCTGCTATAGAACCAGGTAAACTATTCTAAAATGTCTCCTACATAGTCTTGTATTACAAAAAGTATTTGTTTTTAGAGTGATGATGATACCAAATTATTCAGAGTGGTAAAAATAAAGAATGGTTGTGAAGAACTACAAAAGGATCTCTGCAACCTGAGTGAAAAGGCAATAAAATGGCAAACGCAGTAAGTACGTTTAAAGTGATGTACATTGGGGCAAAAAATCCTAACTTCACATATACACTGACAGGGACTGAGCTGGTTCAGACTGATCAGGAAAGTGATTTGGGGATAATGGTCAATAGTTCAATGAAAACTTTGATCCAGTGTACAAGGTCAGTTCCATGAAAGGCATGATTAGGAAACTGATCAAAAATGAAGTAGCTAATATTTATATCAGGGTGGATAAAAATCAATTATTTTAAAATATTAATACAGTTGGTGTTTTGTAAAAATTGAAACATATTTCTTTGAACGTGTGTTCTGCCAAACATGCTTACAAGCCCTTTTTAGAAGATGTTTTCACTCAAACAGACTTATGACAGCTAAGCTCATTTGTAGGCAAGGGGTGCGTGCTCACACACATATCCCATCCCCACTTTAGTCTTTCTTATCCTGCGTAGAGCTTGTCTCTAAACTGCATCAATGTCTTCAACCAGATAGATTGAGTTAAAGGAGACTTGATCTATCATGATCTTTTGCGAAATCGATTTTTATTGATGATTTAATCAATGATTTACTCATTCTGATTTAAATAATTGCAACCCTGATTTAAATCAGCCTTCCCCCCCCCCACGTCTGATTAAAAAAATGATTTTGAATTGCTTTGATTTAAATAAATCCACCCTGCTTTATATAAATCTATGGTGCGATCACACTTAAAATACTGCATACAATTCTGGTTGCTGCATCTCAAAATATACTGTAGAGTTGGAAAAGGTACAGAAAATGGCAACCAAAATGTTCAGGCAGCTCTAGCAACTCCCTTATAAGGAAAAGTTGCAAGGTTTGGGGCTTTTTAGTTTAGAAAAAAGTTGAGAAATGGGGACATGATAGAAGTGTTTAAAATTATGCCTGGTGTGAAGAAAGTGGATAGAGAAAACCCCCCCACCCCACCACCACCACCAGTAATACTGGAACCCAGTTTCAAGTGGAGCTTAATGGTGGGTGACTCAGGACAGGCAAAAGGAAGTACTATTTCACACAGTGGTAGTTTAGGTATGGCATTTGCTACCACAAGATTTGATGGCTACCAACTCAGGTGACTTTAAAAGGAGACTAGACAAATTCATGGAAGATACTGGTCATGAATGGTGATATACTACCTCCAAGATCAGAGGGATCAGTATGCCTCTGAATGCCAGTTGGAGCAACACAACAGTGAAAGAGGGCTAGTGCCTGCATGTCTTGCTTATGGGCTTCTGAACATAGGCATCTGGCTGGCTACTGAGAAGCAGGATGCTAGACTAGATAGGCCTTTGGTTTGATCCAGCAGGGCTCTTAAATTCTTAGTGCTGTACAAAACATGGGCTTGGAGGAAAGGAAACTTCTTAAACACCCTCCTCTTCCTCATCTTTTCAAGAATCTACTCTATCATTTTCATGATTGGGTTGAAGAATTGAGATATAGCAATTTAAGTTTTTTTGTCCCTTACTGAATAGGCAGAAGTAGCCCAAGATTTCTTTTGGGCTAGAGCAATGCATTCTGTTGCTGGTTTACATAGAAAATGCCCAGGAGGTTATGCAACCAAACCTTTTGTAGTTGTAGTATGACAATATTTTGTAGATGTTGTGTGACACTTTAAATATTTTAATTGCAGATAAAAAAGATGATAAGAGAAGGCATTCAAGATCCAGATCACGTTCAAGGAGGAGGAGAACTCCATCTTCTTCTAGACACAGGTAAGAGTCTTCCAAGATTTAAGTGTGTCCAGCACTTGTTTCAGCGTACTATTTATTTATTATTATTATTATTATTATTATTATTATTATTATTAATATTTATAATTAATAATAATAATAATAATAATAATAATAAACATTTATTTATAACGCCCCTTATACCAAAGGGCGGGACAAATAACATATACAGTAAACATAACAATACAATAAAATAACCAATACCAACCACTTACTATGCAGTATCAAATCCCAGCAACCACCACATTAGCCCAACCACTCATTCTGGCTGGCTTATTGCATTTATACCCCACTCTTCAGCCAGAAAAGGCTCCAAGAGTGGCTTACAAAGATTAATAATAAGACAGTCCCTGCCCTCAGACTTACAATGTAAAAGACATGATACATAAGGAAAAGGGATTGGGAGGGAGGAGGAAGAATGCAAAACTCAGGCATCAGTTCTTAGTTAAAAGGTTCTTATAGGTTTTTCTTTCTTTTTTTCTTTTTTTTCTGGCAGGGAGGGCAAAACAAGCTCCCTGCAGCTGTTCCCTCTCCAGCTGATGTATGGGGCCAGGTTGGTCTCCCCCTTGCTGTGATGTTACTCCTAGGAGGCAGGGGGTGCAGCCTCCCAGTGGCCCTTGGTTCTCTGACCTGCTACTTTGTAGGTTATGAAAATAGGAAACAATTTACCATCCTGTGTGTGTGTACTCAGAAGTAAATTGTTTTGAGTTCATTGGGGCTTACTCCTAGGTATGTGTGCATAGGATTGCCACCTTGGGTTTAAATCCAGTGTTAGTCTTACTTAGAGTAGACTCATTGAAATGAATGGGATTTAAGTTAGTTACAGTAATACCTTGGATTGCAAGTAACTTAGTTTGAGAGCGTTTTGCAAGACAAGCAAATTTTTAAATATTTTTTAAAAAAATTTCTTGATATACAAGCGATGTCTTGCAAGACAAGTACTGTAGTACAGCTTAAATTAAAAATCTCTGTACAAATTTTTTTGGGGGGATTTCGTTTTGATATAAGAGTGTTTTGGATTACAAGCACGTTTCCGGAACGAATTATGCTCTCAATCCAAGGCATGACTGTATTATTAACTTGAGTCCTGTTCATTTCAGTGGTTCTCCTCTAAGTAAGACTAACATTGGGGGTTTCCAAGATTTGAAATTTAGTTCAGAAAATGGGCATATTTGGTACTAATTTATCAGTTAAAGTATATTGCACAGAGCATTTTCCTCAAACCCTCATTGTAACTATAGTTTAGCATCTATTAAGCTTCATTTAATATTAAATTAATATTAAAGCTAGAATGGTTGGATACTGGAAAGCATTGCATAGAAAAGTTGAGGAATCTCTTCTATAAATTTGAAGTATAGGCACAATTATTGTGAAAGGAACTTCTGACTTTAGACTTTATTTTTTCATACATCCATATTCTTTCATTTTCATTGTTATCAGGATCCTAACCATTTAATTAATGATCAAAATCAATTATGCAAATGTTTCCATATGTTTTTTGCTAGTAATTGGAAATAGCAAGGAGGGTAATACACAGTAGTGAAGACCCATCTCCTGATCACAAGAAGTCATGTTTTGTCTCCTGTTTTCCCAAACTTTTCAGATTTCGTCAGATAGTGGCCACATATATTCAAGGCTTATCTCCATAGTCCATAAGGATTAGAAACATGTAAAAAAAACCATAAATGGTTTTTTCAGGATAAATGGAACTATGGTTACTTTTAAAAAACACAATGCTGAGAAGATTCCCCAGATGCTTAACACTGTGCATGGGAAATATAAAGCCCCCTTCTTTGCTTAATTCTTTTTTCAGACACTTATGTAAATTGTTTGGTTCTAATCCACATTTTGGTTGCTCACTAATTCATGTAATATATCTTACTGTGGTCAAATATATTAGTTTGATGTAGCTAATGTTTTGTTCAATAGACGGACATCAAGAAGCCGTTCAAGAAGACGATCTCACTCAAAATCAAGAAGCAGGAGACGATCTAAAAGTCCTCGGCGGCGGAGGTCACATTCCAGAGAGCGTGTTAGAAGGTCTAGGAGCACATCTAAATCCAGGTACTCCCTGAAAACGTTGTGAAATTCTGAGATACGTTTTGTCCTGGAGGATTTTACTATCCTAGCAATCAGAACTGTGGGTTGAATCCAGTGGTGTCCCTCCCCTCCCCTGACAAGAAGGCACAGGGAGGGAACTGGAAAAAATAGCTTCCTTCCCCGTTCCATAGGGAGAAGCCTCTTGGAGCAAAGAGGCTTCTTTCAGCAGAGGGACCCTATTTGATACACCCTGTAGCCCCGGCATGCACAAATGTTTTGGCCACGAGAGCCATATGTAATCATGGCTAGAGGACCAGGGCCACACATACCTCCCAGTGGGCAGGAATGGGGAAATTTAAACTTCCCCTCCCTGCCTGCTGAAATTTAGTGATTGCTGGCAGGTGGTGGAGGTAACAGCCTCCCCCACCTACAAAGCTCGCTGTTTCCCCACCCGCCTCTGATCTCCTCAGAAGTTTGCAGGGGTGCACAACCCATGGCCTGTGGGCCACAAGCAACCTTCCAGGCACAGAGGTGCCCTTACACCACCACCGCATACCCCCATCTCGCTTCTTAGACTTCTTTTTTTCCATCACTGCTAGCAGGACGAATGAGATTGGTGGGGAAGTTGGGAGAGGCTTTCAGAAGCAAGAGGGGGATGTAGCAGCAGTAACAGGACACCCCAGGAGCTGCAATCTAGGGCTTGGAGGACTGCCGGACGGCTGCCAATTATACAGTAACCAAAAGCGTTAGATACATTGGGGATATTTTTGAGACAAAACAACAATGTACTTCCTTCTTGATCTTGGGGGACTGTAAAGAGGGCTAATCTACTTGTATCTGTGTTTGGGATTTTTTTGTAGAGACAAAAAGAAAGAAGAGAAAGAGAAGAAACGGTCTAAAACTCCACCAAAGAGTTACAGCACAGCCAGAAGATCCAGAAGCACAAGCAGGTACAGTAACTTCTGTAATCTTGTAATTACTATACTAATTTATGGGAAACCTTAAACCATTTGAGGGAGAGCTGTATCTTATCGCAGAAAAGTACTTCTGTGAATTACAGTGCTTTAAGTAATAAAAGCTGTTGTAAAACAAAATTGTATTTATTTACATATTTGTTCACCGCCCATCAGCCAAAAAGCTCCCTGGGTGGTTTACAAAGAGAAACAAGATAAAGACAGTCATCTTAAAAACAAAAGAACATAAAATAAAATGCAGAGCAATATAAAATCACACAATAAAACCAAGCAGCCAAAAAGAATCAGTTCGGAGGTACAGTAGAATAATAAAAATGAATAAAAAATCAACCATTAAAATATTGGGCAAATAAAAAGGTTTTCACCTGGCGCCTAAAAGAATACAGAGTGGGCACCAGGCACACCTCTTTGGGGAGCTGATTCCACAAATGGGGTGCCACAACTGAGAAGGCCCTTCCCCTAGTAGCCACCCTCCTAAATTCTTTTAGAAGGGGGCTCATTGTAGAGTTCATTTATTCACGTTCTTCTGTTTGACAGCAAGTAAACCAGCATTTGATCTAGAATCTGTTCTTTACTTGGAAGGGAAGAAATCCATACAGACATCTTGCAGTCTGAACCAAGGGGTGGGGTGGACTAGTTTCTTTCTATACAAATAGACCCTCCCCTTTTCAGGATAAATGGAACTATGGTTACTAGAAGCAAATTTATTTATTTTTTGCATTTGTGAGTCTCAGATAATTTTATAGCAATCCTGCAGACTTAATTAACTAAGTGGAAATCAGGCTTTGTGCTTTCTCTACTCAAAGGGTTTAGCAGCATATCACAGTTCAGAGGCAAAAGAGCTTGTTCAGGTCTTTCATTTAGTATCAGCCTTCCCTAGCCTGGTGCCTTCCAGATGTTGTTGGATTACAGCTCCCACCACCCCTGACCATTAGCCCTGCTGACTGGGGCTGATGGGAGTTGTAGTTGAAACATCTGGAGGGCCCCGGGTTGGGGAAGGCTGGTCTAGTTTATTTTTTTAAATGCATACCTTACCCTCCTTCAAAAAAACATGCCACAGGCATTAAAAAGGATTTGCAAAGAAGAATTGTTTAAAATATCTGATTCATTGTGCTGTGGAGAATAGGTACATGCATAGGAATGTTAAAGTAATGTTAAAAAACAATAGAAATGTTGATTGGGAGGCATCTTGACTTATCACTGCAGAGAAAGACGACGCAGAAGAAGCAGGAGTGGATCCAGGTCACCTAAAAAACCCAGGTCTCCTAAGCGAAAGTTGTCTAGGTCCCCTTCACCAAAGAGGTCTGTACATTTTAACCATTCCATATACTGTAGACTACTGCTTTTGGGAAGGGCACACTGAGAGGTTTTCAATTTCACTGTCTAATTCTTGTAAGGAATTCCTCGGACCTTGTTCACGCAGCACTTTGTTGCTAATAAATGTACTTGGGTTACCATGGCTAATGCCAGTCAAGCAAATGATGGCTAATACTAGAATGTGTTGAAAGAATGACAACTTTTATTAAGTTAAATATTATTTGCTGTAACATTAGGTCAAAAGTGACCATAGTAGTAGTAGGGAAGTTGTACTTCTTCTGTCTTGGTTTATTTGGTGTCTGTTGTTGTCCTACTTTATGCTTAATTAAAAATACCTTCTCACCCCAATATTTGGAGAACTGAAAATCAAACTGAGAGGGAGGGGGCTTTTTACATCTTTCTTGCTGCTTGTATCTGATATACCGTAGTTGTTTGTGTGTATAATTTTATGTAGTTGAGGGGAGGGAGAAATAGTTTTGATGGTTTTCATTAAATCAGCTTATAAAATTCTTTGTTAAGGATAATTTGATTTTCCATTGACATTTCTGTAGCTTTAAGTGTCATTAACAACAAATTAGTCTGGTAAAAATCTCTTCCTCATTTCTCACATCTGTGAACCAATTTCATTACAGCCTCTGTGTGCAACTTGTCCATAAGCATATGTTGTATTTGAATGTGTGGTTTTAACATAAAAATGTCTTATGACCTTAGACACAAAAAAGAGAAGAAAAAGGATAAAGACAAAGAGAGAAGCAGGGATGAACGAGAGAGGTCAACAAGCAAGAAGAAAAAGAGCAAAGACAAAGAGAAGGATCGAGAGAGAAAGTCAGAGAGTGACAAAGATGTCAAAGTATGCTTTAAAAATCTGTTTCCTCTGTGTGTGTTTGTGTAGTGCCCTACTTAATTCTAAATCCCAAAAGCCTTGAAGCATGTCTTATGTGTTTGGTCTGTGTTTTATCTCGGCAAAGCAGGTCACAAGGGATTATGATGAAGAAGAACAAGGCTACGATAGCGAAAAAGAGAAAAAGGAAGAAAAGACAGCAGATTCCACTTCTCCAAAACGTAAGGAGTCACCAGCTGAAAAAGGGAGTGGAGATACAAGGGAGTCCAAAGTCAATGGGGATGATCATCATGAAGAGGATATGGATATGAGTGACTGAATATTGCCTTTGCAGTAAAGCAGCAGTTGCTGACATGCATCGGTGTCATTCCTGTGTGATTCCTTTATGCTGTACTTGTTTAACCTTTTAAGCTAGATGTACACAGCTGTAACTATAACTGGTTGTAAAGCTCCTGATATTAAATAATTACATCAAAAGTTTTAGAGAAAGTGATATCTGGGTTTCCATTCTCGTTATTGGCCAAATTGAATTGAGTAGCCCAGCAGTTCTTATTAGCTTGGTGCTGCTGTTTTCCTTTTTGAGCAAAAAGCTGCATGCATCTTTGGCAGGCATGGACTGTTTGTGTTGTATGATCTTTTTAGTAAACCAGCTCACCTACAATAGTGTTTCTAGAGTTTGATTCATTTGCGGTAATAGAGCAAAATAGGGAATGCACTGGCTGCATGTTAACTGTGGCAAGAACATCCTCATCTCCAAAATATGGTGGATCTACTAAGGGTCTTAAGTGTAGACAAAGAAACTAACATTAGCTTCATCTGGAAACAAATGTTCTGATAGGGATAGATAATCTTTTTAGCCCTGTGGCTGAATCTTTTTGTTGTGGATTTGTTTGGCTTTGACAAGGTGGAAATGCACTAGCCTTTTTTGATGCTCAATGTAAGGTGAACTTTGAGTCTAAATCCTTCTCAGGTGGTGTGTTTGATTTTTGACAACTAGGACTTCATGAGATAGTAATGCAAACTTCTGTATTCCGCAAGACAAGAGTTAACCTTGTGTAGTTTTTCAGAGCCTGCATTTTATTTCATTTTGTTTGTGAGTGTAAAAACCCTGCAAGAAAGGGTAGTGCATTTTAAAAATTGAACTTCATGATTTTAAAACGAGTCTACTTGATAATGTACTTGATCTCAAGTTGTATAAACTAATAAATTTGTGTTACAGTCACTGAAATAGTAACCTTTTGCACACAGTGATTCCATGTTATTATGCAAAGTAGTTGGGCAACCTGTTCTTTTAGTTCTGGAAGTTTTTGGAGCATATACTTTTGTGCAGGTAAAAACAAAAGTAGGCTACAGTCTGTGCCATGTTGATGTACAGTTTCTGAAATTGTTTTACAAGACTTTGATAATAAAACCCTTAAATATACACTTGTATTTGTACTAAAGTGTACATGTATCTATTTATGCTATTGACTTGTATGAAGTTACCTCACTTTTCCTTTTCACATTTCCATTTTGAATCATCTAGGTACAGCAGACATTACTGGTAAGCTGATATTTAACTGCTTCTATGCATTTTTTTTCCTTTTGGGAATGAGAGAACAAAATAACTAACGTTCTTTTGGAAGCCTGCAAAATGAGGAACTATCCAATATATTCTAAAGGTGCTCTTATCACTGGAATACAATATACTGCTCAGTGTTATTTATTTTAGAAAAGTAGGATAAGGATATTATCCAAGCACTGTTTATTTCTGAATGATGCCAATCTGTAAAAGAAGATCCTAAACTTTTTTCCAGTAACAAGTGAAAAGTTGTTACAAGTTATACCTAGAATTAGTACCTATATGATTTGTTTGAACTTGAAACATTTAACAGAAGTAGCGTATAGAAATATCATTTTTCCACAGATGTTTTTAGAATTTATGGATATGTAACTTTTTAAAATAACTGCGAGGTATTTTCTCAATATAGTGAAGTATAAAAAGAATGTCTCCTAGCCTTTTCTTTCCAGAAAAATGTAAACGAGTCATGCACCCACCCCCCACAATAAGGTAAATGGAAGCTATCTGTCCTTAGCTAATTCCACTGATTGTGTGCTGGAAGTCTGTTTTCATCTTTTCAGTTCTGTGTGAATACACTAAAACGTAAATTACTATGAAGTGTAGCAACCCAGTTATGCTGATGCTTCTCTGATAAATTGGATCTCTGCTTTGGAGCTAATCCTATATGGGAATCTCCCAAGGGCTAGATTATGCATTTAATGTATGATTTGGTTTTTTGCATATATTTAGTTTATTTAAAAACAAAAACAACCAGCAGCTAGTGGCGTATGCCTGGACCAGGACTGTGAGCAGAAGGGGCCTAACATTTTCTGAACACCCACCTCATAAAGGGACGCTGAGTGCGACCAGTAGCTTCCCTTGTCTGGCAAATAGCTTGGGAGTGGGGGGGGGGGGATTCATTGGGAAAGAAGAGCAGGGGGAAGTGTTATTCCCTTCTTTGTTCTTTGGTTCCAATTTAGATCGAGTCCACCTGGGCCTATTTTTTAAAGTTAGATATGCAAATGCTATCCTGTGTCTAACATACTGTTTAATTCCCATAGAGAGCTTATGAAATGCAGGTCGTTGAAAATCTGCATACAGGAATATCAGCATTGTCTCCAATGTGGACCTATCCTCTTGTGCTCTGTAAAACTCCATGCGTGTTGATGCTGCATATAAATAACTCTTGTATCTGGTGTTTTCCCAAGCAAACTTACCTGTAAACCAACCTTTTTCTCTATCTCTCTAGAACCAAACTGGTTTTCCCAGGTAATAGCCAATCTCTAATCCACTAGACCAGAGCCTGGTTTAGACAAACAGCAGCCATCATACAAACACCTTAAACAAATTGTAGTCACAGCCTGGCACCGCTCCATACATTGTGTGAGTAGGGTAGCGATTTGTGCAACTGGCACCTTACAGAATGATGGCCATGATCAAGCAACTCATGGTGGCCACACATTAATAGCATGTGTCTCTTTCAAGCAGGCAGTGAGACTGGAGTGGTACTTCATAGATACAAGGTGCTCCCATAGGGCCTGCTCTGGTTTACAAACCAGTAAAGATGTAATGCTCTCTGAAGTACATAAACATTTAGCAGTCTGAAAGTAATCCCACTGATGCTTCTGGGTGGGTGTCATAAGGGAAAAGGAACTGAATGAACACATGCCCCCCCCCCAACGCAATGCATTTGTACATGCAGCTAACAAGGAACAATAGTGAAATCCGTAGTTTCCTTCATGCTCCTACATCTCATGAAAGCTGCTCATCCTTCCTGCCCAGGCACTTTCTTGCCCCCTTATCATGAAACATTGCTGCCTGTGAATTTCCTTCATCTAGCTTCATCCCCCTTGGCTGTCAGCCTTCTGCTTTCAAGAAACTGCCCTTTCTCCATTGTTGCTCCTATTCCTGGAACCGCCTTCCAAAACCCCACTGTTCTAATCCCCCCAAAGCCAACTTTTCTGTGGAACCTTTGCCACAACCCTCTACTATAACAGCCTCTATGGTTAAGTGCATATTCTTCCTGTTGGCTCATGTGACTTAGATTGTAACCCCTTGGAATGGATACCTGCCTTAATGTCCTTCGTAAAAATGTCATGCACATAAATACTGTACTATATAGTCACAAGCTCCACGCCTTGGCTGGTCCATTCACACAGGAGAAGCTGGTGACAAGATTGGAAAAAGGGCACAGACTGAGCACTTGTATTAACTCCCAGCATCCAACGACTGAGTCCTGTAGATGATCAGCTACATTACACTTCCGTTGTGTTGAACTTCCTAAACATACTGCAGTTCAGGACTCTAGACAGAAGTATCAGAAAACTCATTTCTGCAGCCGCAATCAGAAGCCAAGGTAAAACACTGTAGTAGACCGTTCTCCCACTTCCTAATGCAACACTCCAAATGTGAAGAAATTATACAGCTCAACTGAAGAAAGATTATTTACAGTATTTATATACTGCTCCACATCAAGCAGATTCCAGAGTGGTGAACAATAAAGACAAAAAAGAAAATGTTGAAAAACTAAAATTACATTGGTGGTTGAGCAGAGAGGGCTTCCAGGAACAAGGAGGTCTTCAGCAGGTGCTGAAAGCATCACAATGTCAGAGCCTGCCTGACCTCCAGAGGCAGGGATTTCCACAGAAATTGAGCCGCCACACTGAAGGCCCTTCTGGTGGACTCCAATCAGGCCAGAGGTCCATGAGGAACCACCAGGAGCATGCCATCTGATGACCTCAGCGACTGTGCAGGTTTGTATGGGAGGAGGCGCTTTCTCAGGTAACCTGGTCCCAAGTTGTTTCAGGCTTTGTATGCAAGTACCAGGGCCTTAAACCTGACCCGGTAGTGAATAGGTAGCCAGTGCAGTTCCTTCAGCAAAGGAGTTACATGCTGAAAAGGGACAGCTCCCGACAACAGCCAAGCTGCTGCATTCTGCACTAGCCTGAAGGGTAGCCCCACATAAGAGCGCATTGCAGCAATCCAGTCTTGAGGTTACTAGCGCCTGTATCACTGTGGCCAAGCTATCCCTGTCCAGGAGGCTGTAGCTGGCAAACCAGTCGAAGATGGTAAAAGGCACTCTGAGCCATCGCAGTCACTTGGGATTCTAGCAACAATGATGGATCTAGGAGTACCCCTAGACTACGAACCTGATCTTTCAAAGGGAGTGCAAGCTAGCAATGTATGTGTACCTTAAGGGGTGCTCAGCGAGCACCCCTGCCACTCGACTACTGCAGCAACAATTCAGGCTCCGGCTGGATTTTCCCACGTAAATATCAGAGAAAACCACCTTAAAACGGCCGTGCAGCTTGAGCACCCCGATCGAGCTTTCGGTACATCCCTAGTGCAAGCCCATCCAGAATAGGCAAGCCTATCTCCCAGACTTGGGAACCACTCACCCACAGGGCTTCTGTCTTGCCTCAGTTTACTGGCCCTCATCCAGACCATCATTGAGTTCAGGCACTGATCCAGGACTTGCACGGCCTCTCCTGATTCAGTTATCACAGGGATATAGAGCTGTGTGTCATCGGCATACTCTGATGGCACTTGGCTCCAAATCCCCTAATGACTGCTCCCGGGGGCTTGGGATAATTAAGAGTGGATTTTTGTGTGGAGGAACTGAGGGATGAAGGCCTGGAGAAAAGAAACAGAAAAATGTGGCAGGGGACACACACCACCAGGTTGTGTTTTTTTTGTTTTTTTTTAAACACTAAACATTTTTCTCAGGATTTTTTTTTAAATGGGAAATCTTTCCCCTCTACCACCTGTTCTGTCCCCCCCCCCCTTCTCCCCAGGCTTTCACATCTCTGAGCTGTGTGAAATTCTGGTACTCAAATTTCTGGGTGGGAGCAGAGCAAATTCAAAGGTGCCTGGTTATGTTGCGTGGCTCCACAGAAGCTGTGCTGTCACTAGTTTTGAAAAGCACCCATCATACCAGTTCTGTTCATTTCACTTAGTACTGGCAGATTGCTGCTGACAAGAATGTGACTAACTTGCCCTGGTGCAAGCATTGACACAGTGGTGTATCTTACTAGGATAAGACGTGTGTGCTGTACCACCTGGTTCCAATGTGTTTTAAAGGGATAATTTAAATACTTCAACAGGTCTGTGGCTTGCCACCTGAAGTTAAGAGACTGAAAGCAAATGCACTGAAAATTGAGGATTTTATTGAAAAACTGACCAATAAAATGTCCTTGTGAAAGTGGTATACTGTAACAACCTTCTTGTAATTCTTAGTCTTCCTCTAATATGGAGGAAGTGTCCCATACATGGTAGAGTATAGATCTGAAAATGTTCGTATGTTCAGTTTCAAAAGCAAACAGTATCTTTTGGTCTTAATTCTAAGTGGTGCAACCAAAAAACCCTATTAGTGAAGGTGAGTTTAGATTAGACAAAGAACACATGAAAATATACAAAAAATGACATTTAAGTTTCCACAATTATAAACTGTCAAAGAAAAACTGCAGCATTATAGGAAGTTTGTTAATAAAGTTTAAATAATGTAATTATCTTTAATGAATCAAAAACAAGTATATATTTAAAAATGGACTCTTTGAATATATTATGCTTCAACTTAAGGTGGGTTTCCAGCACAGATTGATATCCACAGGTTACTATCTGATACAAATTGCTAGATATCTATGAATTGTAATTTCAAACTTAATAAGGTGACTGAAATGCCAGCTGCTGCTTGGAAAGAAAGATTATTCCCTTTGCCATGAATTAAAGCAATTATTTGGAAGACCAGTAAAACTGAGTTTGGTTAAGGAAGAGTTCTAGGAATTCTTTTTAAAAGATTCCATATTTATGCTTATCAAAACACCTTTGCTAAATTTTAAGAGGACTTCAATGAAATTTCAGAAAATAGTGAATTTAACTTTATACTTCATCTGTCCAAAATATTTAGAATGCTAATTGCTTCCCAAAGACTTGAACCTCCAGCTATGACCTAAAGGATGGAAGAAGTACTTTATCCAATAACCTGGCCTCTAGTGATACTTCGTCTGATAACTTACACACATTTTTGCATGAACTTTTCTTCATAATGTAACCCCATTTGTAGTGAGATCCAAAATCCCTGAAAATGATTCCAAAGATCTCCAGAACATAGGAAGGTTCTCATTCCAACCAATGGGGATGCATTCAAAGAAAAATGACATGCAAAAATGCCAGACAGAAGTTACCTAATTGTGACTTTGCTACATCAGAAAAGAATGTGAATATCCAACCTAAAAGGAGCCACAATGGGTGCTGTGAAGTGCTTACCGTAACTACTAAGTGCTAAACCATTTTGCTTCATTCATGCCGATTCTTTATTAACCAAGCATCAAAATCTCAGTTATAAGACTTTTTAATCCAGTCATTTGCTCTACGTGTGGAAACATAACTGCATGCATAGAGCTCCCTTTATTGGAATGGCTTTCCAATTTATTACAAAAAGTCATTATACAAGAACATTATTTTTATATGGGTGGATCAATTTCCCATCTTCATGAACTAGAAGCTCTATGCATGCAAGAGATCCTCGTGTATGTATCTGGCCTCATCAGCTGCAGAGGGCACCAATTTTTCTTGAAACTTACTACTGTAACAAAACATTCCATGTAGCTACAGGTTTTAAAATGAGATGAGATAGAATATAAATTGTATCTTTAAAATCTATCAAAGCCAATGAGAGGCTGTTGGCTCCCCCCCCCCTTTTTGCGGTGCAAATAGGCTAGAATTTCTGAGAGCTTACATCTGTCCTCAAAGATGGTGCAGCACCTCTTACATTTTTGTCCAAGTCTAAGTTAAAGCTCTTTTCTAGACAACCCTTAATCGGGATTGTGACTTTATTAGAGGGCAAATAACTCGACTGGGTTGGATCCAAACTTACTCATGCTTAGAATAGACCTACTGAAATCAATGTAACAATTTAGTAACAACCAACTAAAGTCCAATGGACTTCAATGGGTCTATACTAAGCAACTGCCCATTGTTTCTAACCATTGTGAATGGAAACCCACTTGCTGCTAGTCTGACAGCTCTTGGGCCAATATTTATTTTTGTAGACATCTATGAAAGACAACTTTGGCATTATTTACCCAATAATTTTAGATATAGGAGATGACCAATTGCATATTTCCACAGTTTAGTGGCCATCACCTAATCGAGCCCATACTGCTCATCATTCACTCATATAAGAACAGAACTGTAAACTCCTATAAAGCATTTCAGTATTGTTTTATGAGGTACCTACAAGACTGATAATACAAAGGGGCAGGTCCAACATCACATGAACAGACTTCCCCTCACATAAGGGAACTTTCCCTCTCCCCCTACCCCCAAATCTGCTCCAGAGTCCCCCCAGTTCCATCGGTGGAAGGCGCTAACTGGATACAAACCATAGCATCAGGTATTCAAACCCCACGTCTCCTGGAATCAATTGGCAGAGGAAACTAAGTAACTGACAAAATGCTTCTGCATTTATCTATTTACAGAGAGCAGGCCACACCTCTCATAATGGATACTGGTAGTGAAACTACTTTCCATAATGTGGCACCTACAACAATACACACAGTCAGTCAAGGCTCTGTTCACACACAGGGCTGTCAGTCTTCACTGTCAACATTGGTTAAGGTTGGAGCTTTGAACAAATTTACAATATTTCTGGAATCGAGCCCAACAATTCTGTTTTAGGTCATAAGGCTCGTTTTCTGGAGTTGCCTCTTTGTACATGGTAATTGCACAAAGCTACAGCACTTGGGACTATTCTTGTACCTTTTTCCTGACAAAGCTTATGTGGCTCATGAGTCTGGTTTTATTGCGTGCTGGGACTCACCTCATTTCACATTCCAAGTTATCACCAGCACTGGGTGTTACCCAGCATGGTGGTTTTCTTCAAGTCTGAAAAAGACTTGAGCAATTTCCAGAAAAAAAAAGGATTGACTAGACTGCACAAAGAATATACTTCTGAAAATATTTACATTTTTGTACATTTACACATCACTGGAAGCTAAACCTCTGAATAGAAATGAACGTAAGTACTGACAGTTTTGGACACATTCTTTCCAGTAAAGCAAAAAGGCTAGGTTATCTTCAAGTTTCATACACTGGAACCATGTGAAGATCCTAATTTTTAAAAACTCATCTGAAAAAACCATTCTCTCTGTAGCTACCCATGCTGGAAACACCCTGATCCTTGTACATTTTTTTCTTTTATCCATTGCAAGCCCTAGGTTTTTACTTAGGAAAAATATTTAAGCTCTGAGATTGTTGTTGTAACTGCATATATTCAACATATTCCCAAGTGCAGCTGCACATCAATACAAGGTTAGTGTGCTTGATGGGCAGCTTTCATGGATCAGATAAATCCAAAAGAATGGGCCAGTTTGCACAATCATCATAGGCTAAACAAGCCATGGTGCACGTACAGGGTGTGATTTGCATAATAACCCACCTGGCCTATGGCTTGTTGCGTTATCGAAACCTGGGCAGCAAGACTTGTTTGAGGGGGAAATAACCTTCAAATAAC
This sequence comes from Shinisaurus crocodilurus, assembly GCA_021292165.1. Lineage (NCBI taxonomy): Eukaryota > Metazoa > Chordata > Lepidosauria > Squamata > Shinisauridae > Shinisaurus > Shinisaurus crocodilurus. The sequence goes on along the minus strand of CM037877.1, from coordinate 176,335,929 downwards.
CCAACAACAGCCCATGGGTTATTTGAGGGTTGTTTCCCCCTCAAAGAAGCCATACTGCCCAGGTTCAGACGACATGACAAGCCACAGCTGAGCAGGTGATTATGCAAATCATGCCCAGCATGCACTGCAGCTTAAACAAGCTACAGTGGCTTGTTTAGCCTACAATGATTGTTCGAACCAGGTCAATGTCAGTGATTCAACTTGTGGGCTAATGAAGAGTCTCCAAGCATGCTCTCCAACACACACAGCAAGGAAATTTCCAACCAGCTTGAAAAAATAACATCTGCAGATTTCATGAGATTAGTAAACAACTTTCAATGGAGAAATTAACAGTTTGGGAAAAAATATGAATAGCACCACAATGAATTGCACTAAGGTGCTAGAGGAGGAGGTACCTTATTCCCTGCAGAGTGAATGCTCTAGTTCTGAAAGGTATTGCAATAAGGTAAATGCAACTGTTAAAAAGGTTACCATTTTGTTCATTCATCTACAGAAAATGAATTCCTTTTACTATATGCTCAGCTGATGTTCCATTTATGGAATATTACAGAATTTACAATTTATGAAAACAAAGCTTAAAAGAAGGTTATGAGGGCATCTTGAGTAAGGTGGATGTTTTGAAAGGCTAATAAGCCAGGTAAGACATTTTAGTTTTTAATGTAATGGTCCAAGAGTGCTTTTTATTACCAAGAAACGTAAAAATTTTAAAAACAAATTACAGTCCTTATAGCTGTTATGTAAATGTGTGTGTGAGGGGGGGGAAGGGTTCATCATTGAGGTGCCAGGCTACCATGCTTGCAGGTCTGGATGTATAAATGCATGTGACACATCAGGAGACCTGCTGTCATTTAGACACTAGATGGATGCTCTCTATATGGTACAACTCATTGAGATTCACTCTGTGTTCCCTTTCTGTATTCACATTTAAGCAAGTTTTATCCCTTCCAGTTCCTCCCACTTTCAAACATATGTCTGTGGGCTATCTCTGCATCCTCTCTTTTCTGTGGCATGCTGGTATTCTTTATTCTTTGCTAACTTTCCAGGTAAGTTAGAGATCAGGAAAGCGGCTAGGGTCCTCCTTGTAGTCATCAGGAATTGTGAAGATGGATTCATCAAACTCATCATAGCGAAACTCCTGAAAAGTCACAGTGGCTGTGATGGTTGGAAACACAGGTATATCTAGGAATAACAGAGCAAAAGCATTGGTTGGACTAGATATAACTCAATGTGCTGTAGTACGGGGCATTTGTGTCTTTAGAAAAGGATTCCCCACCTTGCCAGAGTGGGGCTTGAGGACACTGTTACAGTCCTCTCTGGAAGGTGGGGTTTTGAGACTGCTGCTCCACCCCATGGACATTGGCTGTTGGGGTACCTCAAGGTCCCAGTCTGTGTCCAATACTGTGTAACATGTACATGAAAATGTTGGAAGAGGCTATGCAGAGATTTGGGCTGAGGTCTCACCAGTATGCAGAAAATACACAGCTCTACCTCTCATTTCCATCTGCTAATCCCAGGAAGACACTGAAAACTTTAAGGAAGTGTTTGAAGGCAGTTCTGGGATGGAGTAGGGCAAATCAAGTGAAAATCTAGGTGAGACAGAAGTACTGTTCATTGGGAAGACCACTGATCTGGATAGAGGTTTGCAACCTGTTTTGGATATGGTTACACTCCCGCTGAATAATAAGGTATGTAGTTTGGGGATACTCCTAGACTAGAGCCAGTTATTTATGGAGGCGCAAATGGCATCAGTGGCCAGGAGTGCCTTTTAGGTTGGTTCATCAACTGCAACGCTATTTGGAGAAAGTAGACCTGGCCTGAGTTACACAGACACTGGTTACATCTGGACTAGACTACTGTAATGCTCTCTACATATCACTGGCTTTGAAGACAGTCTTGAACAACCTTCACCAACCTGGTGCCCTCCAAATGTTTTGTACTACAACCTCTATCATCCCTTACTACTGGCTATGTTGACTGGGGCTGATGGGCATTATAGTCCAAAACATCTGGAGGGCGCTGGGTTAGGAAAGGCTGGTCTAGAAACTTCAGCTGCTGCAAAAAATTCAGCCACCAAAATGCTTGTGGGGGCTAGGCAGCTTGATGATATCACACCAAATTTTGCATCAGCTGCATTGGCTACCTATTCATTTAAGGCTGTCTTCTGCAGCCTGGTACCTCCAGATGTTTTCAACTAACTCCCATCAGCCCCAGCCAAAATGGCCTGGTCTGGAGGGGACCAGGCTGGGGGAGGACTGATTTAAAGGTTCCATTTAAAGTGCTGCTACTAACCTTGAAAGTCCTGGATGGCATGAAACCAGGTTATTTGAAAGACCACCTACACCCCTAGATCAGCTTTGGAGACCCTGCTCTCAGGCCTGCCACTAAGGCCAACTAGGTTGGCAAATACCAGAGACAGGGCCTTATCAATGGCAGCCCCACATTTGTGGAATTCTCTCCCCCAAGAACTTTGCCTGGCCCCTCCTTGTGGCCTTTAAGCAACCCCTAAAGAGTTTTTTATTTCTCCAAATGTTATTAATTTTTTGTTGGTCCCATGTAAATGATCATATCTGATACTGCTTTTATTAGGTTATTTGTCAATTGTTTTGTTTAACTTTTTATTTTAAGCCAACTTGTGAGGGCTTGCCCTCAAAAGAGGGGTAAAAAAATATTAAGCAAATAAATATTCATTCTCCAACTGTGTTCAGAGGACCACCTTAGAGAGGACCACTTGTTGAGAACAGAGTGCAAGATTAGCCCCCTACAACATTAAAGCACTGTCAAACTCTATTTCTCTAACTCTGCACCATCAAATTCAAACAGCAAGTCCTCTGGGCAGTGACTGTGCTACTTCTGTGCTCTGTATGGCACCCAGCAAGATTTTACTGAAAAGTTTGGCTGAAGAAAGATTATAGTTTGAGAGGGAGAGGGTTTCTCCTCTAATTTTTTTTTTGTTTGGACCCAATTTCATGGCTGCATATGCCCCTGCCTTTCTCCAACCTTACTTTCTGTACTGCCACACTTCACACTGGCTGACATTTGCTAACAGAATTAGGAAATGAATGTTTAAAATATATGCTGATAGTGTTTTGTGCCTGAGCACTTAGTATTTTGCAATCCCTCCCCGCTGTCAAAGGAAGCCACTCTACTCATGCATTCCAAAAGCAACCAAGTCAGAGATCAAGGAAAAGGCAACAGAGCCAAAATAGATGTGACACATGAAGCATGGGATTGCATTTCATGCATTTTCAAAACATAGCCATGGAGGAACCTTGCACCAGGACTGAAGCACATGGAGGAGCTAATCTTTTCCCAGTTACACAACAGTTTTGATTACCACCACCCCCACAACAAAACAAACCTCCACACCCCAGGGAGTGAAGTTGCCACTGAAATCAATGGCAGCTTTGGGGCATGGGGATTTTCCTCAGGACTGCAGCACAATCCTCCCTATACAATCCTGATTGCTGTCACATAGCATTTTTTAAACAGATACATATGTGACTGCACTTTGCATATTACCTAGTTTGGCCCTTTTAGGCTACACAGTGGGCTAGTTTGCACGATCACCACCCAGGCAGACTTGTCATGTTGTCCAAACCTGGGCGGCATGTCTTGTTGGATGGGGAAACAACCCTCCAATGACCCTACATCAGCCCATAGGTTATTGGAGGGTTGTTTCCCCTTCCATTAAGCCATTCCACCCAGGTTCAGATGACACGACATGGTGATTATGGAAATCGCACCCAGCATGTGCCACAATTTAAATAATCCACGGTGTCTTATTTTGATCATGCAAACCAGGTCACACGCAACTACTCATGAAATAACTTCACTTCTTATTATTGCATATTTGCCACCCAGTACATTATGAAATGGCATGTCAATTTCTCCCCAGGGTCTGACTATATTCTTCCTAAAGCATGAGTAGCAACCCACTGCATTTCTCATTCCAAAGATTAAGACATTTCAGTAATAACCCTTGTTCTTGGCAGGGCAGAGACTTGCTTTAATTGATGAAATCCAAACTGACAGCTCACCTAACTTTACAGGAAAGCCTGGTGGAAGTTTCATCTGCACAAATTCCCGCAGTTTGTTAAAGTGCTTGAAGGGTGCAATAACTTCTAAAACATTCAATAATCTGGGGGCGGGGGGAAAAAAAGCACATGTGAAAATTTCATTTCTTAGCAGCTTTAAGATTTACTCACACAATCAATTGTATTATAAGTAGAGGAAAGCTACTTGTAGAGCAAATAACTGCAAAGGACTCAAGCAAGTGAGCGAAGATGCTTCAAGGAAGATTTGGCTAATACAATGTAGATTAAACAAGAGTGGATCAAATACTCTCATATCAACTCTGGCCTAGTGCTGCTCAGAGATCAACACAACTAAGCATCCATTTCCAGTCAACGTCAAATGATTTGGTAGGTCAATTTCCAGATTCTTTTTCGTTTCATTAAACTAAGCTTTAGCACTCAATTATTTTCTCTTAGATGAGCTGAACAGCTCACCTTGTCATTTCCAAAGACTATTAAAATCCCATTTAACTAATTAAGAACTCCAGTTGTAAAGCTCCAACCTAAAAATGAATTTCCTTTGGAAGCTAATAATTTTTCCATACTAATCATAACACTGGAACCGTCTTCCAAAATTCCAGTTTAAGAACTTTCCATTATGGATGATGTAAGAACTAGTTGTCAGGGCACACAAATAGCAGATATGGAAAAACACTAGAACACTTCAGAAAACTAGACTTTTCCAAAAGCAAGTTACCAAATATTCCTATATTTGCATTCTTATTTGTGTGCCGATTCCTTCACACCACCTCTTCAAAGAATCCATTTAAAGTTGCTAGCTTTTCAGATTATAAATACAGTCTTTGTACTTGCTTACTACAGAGACAACAACTGGGTTCACACGATACAGCAACCCATTGTGAGTAACTAGCCATGGTGGGTTGCCATGTTGAGCAAACCCGGACCACTTCCCACAGGGTGGCTTGTTTTGGGGCAACAAGCCACCCTGACAACCCTAGGGGTTGTTGGCCCCACAGTGGACAGTCCCTCCAATGTACCGCTTGGGCCCTTTGGTGGGTCTGTCACCAGCTGTCACTTTGGAGATCACTAAAAGCGATCTCCAAAAAAAGGGGGGGAAGGAGGGAAAAGGCTGTGGCGACTGCAAAAGGGGTCGTGATCGCAGCGGGGAGAGGAGACAAGATGGGTTCTGCCATGCAAGTCCCTGGGATACCTGCGGGAGGACCAAGGGGGAAGGACAGGGGGGACAACCCACAGTGAGCCCAATTGTCTCACTGGTTTATGAACACTGGTTCATAAACACTGGTTTATGAAGCCATTGTATTACCAACTTTATTGTATGCCTGCGAAACATGGACTATCTATAAACGTCACTTCCACCTCCTTGAAAGGTTTCATCAACGTTGCCTCCGGAAAATCCTGCAAATTACTTGGGAAGATAGGCGAACAAATGTCAGTGTACTGGAAGAAGCAAAGACTACTAGCATTGAAAAAATGATCCTTCAACGCCAACTTCAGTGGACCGGTCATGTTGTTCGAATGCCTGACTGCCGTCTCCCAAAGCAGTTACTTTACTCCCAACTCAAGGATGGAAAGCGGAATATCGGTGGTCAATATAAGAGGTTTAAAGATGTTCATAAGGCTAATCTAAAAAAATGCAATATAAACATCGAAAACTGGGAAGCTCTGGCCCATGAACGATCTAAATGGAGGTTGGCCTTTCACAAAGGTTCCATGGACTTTGAAGAAGCCCGAGTGCAAGGTGAAAGGGAGAAACGTGCTAAGCGAAAAGCACGTCAAATGAATCCTTTACAGGACCATCTTCTATCTGGTAACCTGTGTCCTCACTGTGGGAAGCTGTGTGGATCTAGAATTGGCCTCCACAGTCACTTACGGACCCATCGCTAGAGTCTACACAATCTTCTTTAGAATTTCCTCCTTTTATCCCGGAAGACAATCTTACTCGGTCACGAGTGATCGCCTGATGATGATGATGACTATGCGTGGGTGCATAGCTTATTTGCAGGGTGGGTTGCCATGTGTGAACTCACCCAACAAGTACTCAGTGAAGTACATATCCTGCACATTTGTAATTTTGGCATATATATAATCTAGTACCTTGAATTTAGAACTACAAAAATGTCTAGCTTCTCACCCTTTTTTAAAGAGCAATTTTATAGCCCTCACAGCTAAGGAAAAGAGCTTCATGTATGCACTTTGTATTGTAAAGATTCAGAAATCAATGTGTGCACAGGCCTCCAGTGGCCATTTTTGATGGGTCTTCAATACCCTGCATAGCTCCACTCCCACCCCATTGATTTCTATCTTCTACTGCACAAGCCTCTTGGCCAGTTAAGTCCAAACTCCATGTCTTCTCACACCATTCTCTTCACTTCTTCTATTTGATGTACTTGCTGAAATATTTTAAGCTGTTTGGCCCTTAGATGTAGAATAAAATCACACAAATTTCATGTTTTGCCATATTTGAGGGGAGAATACAACTCTGGTTATAATGGACAATATCTGGGAACTGTTTTTACGATAGATAGTAATTGCTAATTGATTTGTTGTACACTTTCCAAAATTCTTGGCCATCATCGATTTCTTACACAATACCAAGTGATGTCCCCACTGTTTCCATTGTCTTCGCTGTTTCCAATGGAAGAGTATACTACACCAAGAATGTCAGGACCTCTACAATGTCTGTGCTTGTAAAAAACTAGGATGGAACAACTACTGACAAAATATATACGGGTTTTTACAATATTGTTTACCCACCTTGCCATTTATTATTCAGTAGAACAATCAGAATCCTAATTTTCTCCTAGACAACTGTTTTCCTATTCTATGACAACGTATTACATTGCAGTCGCTGGAAGAAGCACAATTCTCTATTCATCAATATATTTTAGATTCATCACATGTACTTTCACAAACTTTTGTAGCAGACATTTCAGACTTACGATTCAATTCCTAGAGGAAATTCTTGGCTCATGGCTATTGTGGCTTTAAATGTTTTCTTGCTTTCTTTGCAGACCAGTTCCCTACCCAAATGAGGTGCTCTAGTTAAGAAAATAAAAATTAAAACCTAAGTTACACAGAGAATGAGACTTTCAAATGCATTTCTGTTGTGCCGGAAAGCGGGCTGACAGAAGTTGTTTAACAAAGCCTGGAACATTCAGACAGCAGCAACCAAATCAGGCGAGCTGCCCAGGCTCTAACAGATTAAAGTAACTGAATAGAAGTCTGTAAAAAAGAGAATAATACACACATACACAAACACACTATTTGTCCATATAAGATTTCACTCAGTTAAGAGTGAGCTCTTAAGAGTCAGTGGGCAGGATCTAAATAGCTGCTCAGACAAGCCCAATAACTTGTATGCCCAGTGGAATGTATAGTTTCTCTTTGAAAAGACAATCCTCATACATTTCAAAAACATTCTGCCATGGAGGCCTTCTCTTTAAGAAACAGGCTCTGAGTAGTATCCAATGTCAGTTCTATGTAGAGTAGACCCATTGAAATGAATGGGATTTAAGTTAATCATGACTAACATAAGTTTCATTCATTTCAATAGGTCTACTCTACATAGGATTAACACTGGTTACTATTTTTATTTATTTATTTATTTATTTATTTATTATATTTATACCCCACCTTTTTTCCTGCAAGGAACCCAAGGCGGCTTACATAATAATAATCCTCCTCTCCATTTTATCCTCACAACAACCCTGTGAGGTAGGTTAGGCTGAGAGTCAGTGACTGGCCCAAAGTCACCCAGTGAGTTTCATGGCCGAGCGGGGAATAGAACCCAGATCTCCCGAGTCCCAGTCCAACACTCTCACCAGTACGCCACATTGGCTCACTACTACTACCCATTCAAAAGGACAGGTTGCTTACCTGTAACTGTAGTTCTTCGAGTGGTCATCTGTGCATTCACACACATATGGGTTCTCTGCGCCTGCGCTGAGATCGATCGGAAACTTCTTTAGCTGAGATGAGCCGGGCGGGAGCCCCTCCCCCTCGCACGTGCTCCTTAGCGTGGCTCCCGCCCGTCTCCTCAGTTCCCTGAGACCGCCTATTGCGACCCTCGGGACCGAGGCTGATTCAGGAAAAAAAAGCTTCACTACACCTCCTCGAACCCGATGGTTACGAGATCGATAGAAAAAAACTCCGAGCCTCGATGCAATCGAGATTGACTAAAAAGAAAAACACAACGAAATCGGGCCATCCCATTTCCACGTGGGTATCCATCGAACTCGATGCAGACACCGAGAGGGGAAGGAGGGCGGGTTGTGTGAATGCACAGATGACCACTCGAAGAACTACAGTTACAGGTAAGCAACCTGTCCTTCTTCGTGGTCTCTGTGCTTCACACACATATGGGTAGATTAGCAAGCTGACTTACCGGAGGTGGGTCGGTGTCGGCAGTCAGATGGTGATCAATGATAGTACCGCCCTGCCGAACGCGTTCTGCGCCCTGGCTCGAACATCGAGGCGGTAGTGCCGGATAAAGGTGGAGGGCGAAGACCAAGTTGCTGCCCTGCACAAGTCCGTCAAAGAGACTCCTCTGCCGAATGCCGTCGAAGTCGACATGGCCCTAGTAGAGTGCGCCTTCACGGAGCTTGGCAAAGCGCGACCGGCAAGTTGATATGCCAGTTTGATGGTGTCCACAAGCCAGGTGGACAGTCTCTGTTTTGATATTGGGCATCCCTTCTTCGGAGGGCCGTAACATACGAAAAGTTGTTGCGTGTGTCTTATGGACTCTGTACGCGCTTTGTAAAAGGCTATTGCTCTGCGGACATCGAGGCTGTGTAAGAGTCTCTCGATATCCGATGATGGTGTTGGAAAAAAAGCCGGAAGCACAACGTCCTGACCTAGATGAAAATCGGAGACGACTTTTGGCAAGAAGGCTATGTCTGGCTGCAAAACGACCTTGTCTTTGTGGAAAGTTGTATATGGAGGGTCAACTCTGAGAGCGGCTAGCTCGCTGACACGCCTCGCAGATGTAATTGCTGTTAGAAACAGAGTTTTAAATGATAGAAGACGTAAGTCTGATGTCGCCATGGGCTCGAATGGGGGTTTCATTAATGCTTTCAAAACCAACTGGAGGTCCCATCCTGGTATAATAGTCCTCGTCGGAGGGCATAAATTTTTTACACCCTTCAGAAATTGTTTTACGAGTGGGTGTACAAACAAAGATGAACCGGTCGAGGTTGTTCGGTACGCCGTAATTGCAGCTAAATAAACTTTAATAGACGAGAGTTTAAGTCCCCGGGCCATCAGAGAGTGAAGGAAGTCGAGGACAGTCGATATCGAGCAAGTTACAGGGTCTTTATCGGACATCGACACAAAGTTGGAGAAAGCTTGCCACTTCCTTGCATAAGAAAGCCTTGTTGATTGCTTTCGTGCTGCTAACAGGACTTCCTTTACTGCCGAAGAGAGGTCAGTATGCATTGCTATCTGATCCTCCAAGCCGTGAGGTTTAACGATTGTAGATTCGGGTGAAGCACCCTGCCCTGCTGTTGGGTCAGCAGATTGTCCTGGATGGGCAGCTGCAGGTAATTTCCCTGAGATAGATGCAGAAGGAGGGAAAACCAGGGTTGACGTGGCCACCATGGGGATATTAGGATGCAGTTTGTTCTGTCCAACGATATCTTTGCCAGCACTCGAGTCAGGAGCGGAATTGGAGGGAACAGATAGAAAAAGTCGTTGCTCCAATCCAGCAGGAAGGCGTCGGTCATCGATTTCGGATCCATAGCCGCTCTGCTGCAGAATAGTGGACAGGCCGTATTTTCGCTGGTTGCGAATAGGTCTACGTTCGGCCGGCCCCATAGGTGGAAGAGGGATGCCAATATTTGCCGATCCAGCTTCCACTCGTGCAACTGTAGCGACACCCTGCTCAGTGTGTCCGCCAGGACATTGATTTTTCCCACTATGTGAATAGCTACGAATGACATTCGCCGAGGTAGAGCCCACTCGTACAGCTGTAGCGTCAGTCTCGTGAGGCGCATCGATCTCGTGCCTCCCTGTTTGTTTAAATACGCTACCACTGTGGTATTGTCTGTTACAATCTGAATGTGATGGGCAGTCAGATGATGTTCCAGCGCTTGTAGTGCTTTCCAGACAGCCATTAGCTCCAGCCAATTGATGTGCCTGGTTCTTTCCACCGGATTCCAAGTGCCCTGTACGACGTGGTCGTCGGAGTGGGCTCCCCATCCTAGTAGCGATGCGTCCGTTGTTAGAATTCGACTCGGCATCGATGGTCGGAAGGTCACGCCGCCGAGTAGGTTTGAGTCCTTCTGCCACCACCTCAAAGACTCTCTTACGGCTCGTGGAACTGATAGACGAAGGGATGGTCTGTCCTTTTCTGGCTTGAAGGCTCGGACAAACCAGATCTGCAGCGGTCGCATGCGAAGCCTCGCATAGCGTACGACTGCTATGGTCGAGGCCATGTGCCCTAAGAGTCGCTGGAGTGTGCGAGCTGATGATATTGGTCGACTGTATACTTTCTTTGATAGGGCGACTATCTTTACTGCCCGTTGGTTTGGAAGGTAGGCCCGACCATCGGATGCATTTAACCTCGCTCCTATGTATTGAATCTCTTTTACGGGCTGGAGGACCGACTTCTCTGCATTCAGGCAAAGTCCCAGCTCGAGCATGAGGCCGAGGGTCTGTTCGAGTGCGTTTCGAAGCTCGAGCTTCGACGATGCCACCAACAACCAATCGTCGAGGTAGGGAAAGATGGTGATGCCCCTTGTCCTCAAACTCGCGCACACCGCCGCCACACACTTCGTGAATACCCTCGGCGCGGTGGAGAGTCTGAATGGAAGAACGACGAACTGGTAGGCGTCGTCCCCCACTTGAAACCGAAGGTATTTCCGGCTGTCTTCGTGGATGGCGATGTGGAAGTAGGCATCTTTGAGATCGATGGATGCAAACCAATCGGTCCTTCGGAGTAGGGGAAGGATCGATTGGAGTGTGACCATGCGGAATCTTTTCGATGGGATAAAAAGATTCACAGTTCGAAGGTCCAGGATCGGTCTGAGTCCTCCTCCCTTTTTCTTCACAATGAAGTACCTGGAGTACAGGCCGACCTCCAAGTTTCCTGCGGGAACTGGCTGTATCGCTCCCTTTTGATGGAGGGTTGAGACTTCCTCCAGCAGCACCCGCGTTGGACGGGTGGTCTTGATCCCGAGAAACGGGGGGAGGACTCCGAACTCGATCCTGTAGCCGTGCTCTATAATGCTTAACACCCATCGGTCCGTCGTGATGGTCCTCCAATTTTGGAGGTGGTTGCAAAGTCGGTAGCCGAAGAGAGTAGTCTGAGGTGGTGCAGAGGTGTCGTCGAGGTATAGCGTCGGTGGTATGTCGGTCGGGCCGGCAGGGCAGTCAAAGACGATGACGACCGAAGTCGCCCCCCTTCCTGCTGCCCCTTGGCCTTTGCTGCTGGTATGGTCGCTGGGGTTGGGTCGGAGGCTGCGACGCCCCAGGTCTCCGGTTCCCGCCCCTGTACTGACCCGCCGGCTGGTACTGCCTGGTCGGGAACGGAAACCGGGACCACCGCCGTGGCCTGAAAGACTGAGATGGTTGCTGGCGGACGAGCCCCATCTTTTTGGCCGTTGTGAAGGCCTTCTGAGCCGAGTCGAGGGAGTCATCTGTAGAGGCGTTGAATAACCCCTCGCCATCGAAAGGGAGGTCTTGAATCTTCGCCCTATCGTCGGGAGTCAGGGCGGTAGAGCGAAGCCATGCATGCCTCCGCAAGGCCACGGACCCGATCATCGACCTGGCATGACTGTCGACCTGATGTCGGGCAGTATTCATCTGAAGCGCCCCGATACTCGTTGCCTCCTTGATGTACTGAGCCGCCAGGTCTCTCTTGTCGTCCGGCAGATAGTCACAGAGGTCTCCCAGCTTCTCCGTGATATACATTTGATATCTAGCTAACAACGCCTCGTAGTTAGATATCTTTAGTCCGAGGGAAGACGATGAATAGATCCTACGGCCGTAGGAATCTAGCGTCTTACCCTCTTTATCTGCCGGAGTGGTGTGCTGTCTTCCCCCACAAGACTGCGCCGATTTGACTATGAGCGAGTTCGGGGTCGGATGGGAAAACAGGAACTTTGCTCCTTCCTCCTGGATTTTGTACATCGACTCCAGGCGTTTGGCCGTCGGTTTCAGTGAGGCCGGAGTCTTCCAGGTTTCTTGCACCATCTCCAACAATGTTGGCAAGAATGGAAGGAGCAGCTGGTTCGACTGTGTCGTTTTAAGGACCGCATAAATGTCGTCCTTGGCCTTCCCCTTTGACGATTTCGCCTCGACTCCCAGAGCAGTCACCAGCCGGCTGACATGCTCCGCGAAACTCCCCATGTCCTCTGATGGGGAGACTGCTTCTTTGGACTCCACCTGCACGTCCGGGGAGGTGGAGTGGGAGGAGGAAGCCGCCGAGTCGGAATCCGACAGATACGCCGATCCCGACGAGGAGTGGCCAACTACATCAGTCGCAACCGGAAGACTTACGAGAGGTTGTGGCTGAGCCGTCAACGTCGACGCAGTTGATTCTCTCACCACTTTCGACGGGGCACGAGACACAGCCGTATCTCGGTGGGGTGTCGGAGAGTGCCTCCGACTACGGTGCCTGTCTGGAGAAATGGGACGCCGGTGATAGTAATGACGTTCCGACCTCTCGTGTCTTGGTGAGCGTCTCGACCTCGAGTATCGGCTCCTGGAACTCGATCCCGAGTAGTAGGAACGGGACCTCGATCTCTCACGGTACCGGGAGAGTCGAGATCGAGGACTCGAGGCCGTGGAGACCGAATCACGAGCCCGATAGTAGGGGGATCGTGATCAGCGGCGGTATTCTCGACGCTCCTCTGCGCGTCCAACCGACGGAGACAGTAACGGCGGGGGACGCCTCGAGCCCGAACGGGGTCTATCCAGTGCCTTTTGCTCCTCGAGCTGGACTGGCGAAGCTCCTAGCTCTCCCTCCGACAGGGAAGCTGACGCAGCTGCTGGCTCTTTTTTGGTCTCTCGGCCTCGAGGAGACGTAGTCGAAGCCGGAGTGGACTGGCGGGCAATCGATCCCGAAGCTCGATCCCGAGCACCAGCCAGAGCCTCTATCATCTCCACCGTACGCTTCGAGACCACCATAGTGGTCGAAGTCGACGGGACCGCCATCTCGCTAGCCGTATCCGCCATTTTCTCCTTAAGGCGTTTTGCCTTATCCTTACGGGCCTTCTTTGCGAGTTTTTTAGCTGCTATGTCCGTTGGCGGTTTTTTTATAGACTGGGATCCCCCAGGTCGTTCCTCTGGTGCTGGTCCTTTTGCCGATAAGGATTGCTCCCACAGGAGGGCCCTCAGTTTCATTTGCCTGGCTTTTCTGGCCTGTTTGGTGAAGGCCTGACAATCCTTACAGTTCTCCACTATGTGCTCCTGCCCCAGACATAGCAGGCAGAGCGTATGTTTGTCAGCGGGGGGGATTTTTGTCCCACACCGCTGACATTTTCTAAATGGTGCCTTAAGAGGCATATTGAAAGATTAGATAGAAGTATATAGATAAGGACAAGAAGGGGGGAGAGAGAGGTTTTAGGTAGGATTTTTTTGTTAATTTTTTTTTTTTTTTTTTTTTTAGAAATGAAGGTATAGTTCGAAAGAGATTGAAAAAACAAAGGTCTATGAGAGAAAATATTTTAAAAGAGGTAAGTATAGAAGAAAAAACTCAGCTTTCGTATACGTAGAAGGAGAAGAAGAACCTATCGACTGGACGCAAAGGCGGTCGAAGAGGAACTGAGGAGACGGAGGGAGCCGCGCTAAGGAGCACGCGCGAGGGGGAGGGGCTCCCGCCCGGCTCATCTCAGCTAAAGAAGTTTCCGATCGATCTCAGCGCAGGCGCAGAGAACCCATATGTGTGTGAAGCACAGAGACCACGAAGAAGAACCCCTTGGCCATGCAAACTTGTTCCACAGTTCTTTGGATCTTGGCCAATGAGTTCCAGTCACTTTAACTAGAATGGGAATAATGCAGAAACTTTTTTTTTTTAAGGAAAAGATGTGGCTTATGCTGGCTCAGCTTGTCTGAGCGTGGAAAGTTAAGCAGGGTCAAGCCTGGTTATTACTTGGATGGGAGACCCCTCCTCTAGCTTCCTGCATTGAGCAGCGGGTTGGACTCGATAGCCTTGTAGGCTCCTTACAACTCTATGATCTATGAAATCTATGTGCATGTGCACATATGTTTGCACATGTGCAGCCTCCAGGCGCCACCTGATGCAGCCTTCAGGTCCAAAAATGTTGTGCACCCCTAGTGTAAGAGGAAGGAAGAATGGTTTCAAATGTTCATCTTTATACTCAATTCTAATCTAGTTGCATCAGACAAATACTTATGAGGTTAGCCAAGGACAGCATCTTATACAAGAAACTTGGATGTCATGGCCAGTCTCACATGATTAAGTTTCACAAGCATGCACTTTTAAACACCAATAAGGGCAAAGGGCAGACACTATCTGATTACTTCATGCATCCTGATAAGAGAGGTTATTTTCATAGCAGAAATTGCTTGGACACTGTTCTAAAGAAAGGCCGCCAATGAAAATAAATCACTATATAAATCCAAATAACATGTAGAAACACTTTTTCTTTAAAAAAAGAAAAGAAAAAAGCTTAGACTTCTTATTTAACAGTTCAGAATTTACATGCGTATAATGTGTTTTGGTTCCTGATAACATCAACTACCGTAGATAGTTTGCAAATAACTATAACAGTAGCTACCACCATATGTATTGATACTCACTTTCCATTTTCTGCAGATATGTACTCTTCCCACGTAATTGTGTTAGGTGGAGGTGCGGTAAGAGACTGCCTCCTGACAGGCTGCTTAAGGAAAACGCATGATAAGTCTTTGTAAATCAAAGCATTGTACTATTTAGTAGGCTACCACCATCTAATATAATCACATCTGTATTTATTTATTAACAATATTTATATTCCGCCTTCTCATATGAAACAAATCCCAAAGTGGTTTACAAAAGGATAAAAACAAACAAAAACCAAAGAAACAAACGAAAATAGCTCTACATATACAGTAACCTGATTCACATGTAACAACAACCCAGAGTACGAGTTCAGTATGGGTTGTTGTTGAATCATGGTTTGTTGTTGAATTGTGGGTTGTCATTATGTGCAAACCCTGACTATGGTTTAACTATGGGTTGTTAACCATGAACAAACCAGAGTTTACAACCCAACAAGCCATGGATTCTCTTCGTGGGTTGTTCGTGATTAACAACCCATAGTTAAACCCATGATTCAACAACAAACCACGATTCAGTGACAACCCATACTCTGTATTGTCATTACGTGCAAAGCAGGCCATAGACCTGGTTCACACATAATGACAAACAATGGTTTAATTAATCATGGTTTGTTGAAGCGTAGGTTGTTGTTAAGTGCGAACCTGGAACTTTGGGTTAACTATGGGTTGTTAAACACAAAGAGAACCCATGATTTGTTGTTGGGATGTGAACTGTGGGTTGTTTAAATCATGAGTTACGTGAGAATCCAGAGTTGTGGGTTGTTCCACCAGGCTACAGACATAGCACAAGAGTGGTAAAAAAAAAAAACCCAGCCTCTTTACATGCCAGTACTGCAGTGCTGTAAAGGCAGTTGGGATACAGGGAGAGAGTGTGCAAAGGAGAGGGAAACAAACAACCCAGGGTCTGAGAAAACAAACCCTGGTTTGTTTGATAGTCTGCCAGACAAACCCTGGGTTAGCGGTATGTGCAAACCAAGGTCATACACACACAGTGACTGGGTTCACACGAGACAACAACCCATCGTGGGCAGCCAGCCATGATGGGATGTCGCATTGTCCAAATCAGAGTGTTCAGTGTGGGGTGGCTTATTTTTTGGCAATAAGCCATGGAGAGAATCATGGCTTGTTGTAGGGTTGTTTTTGCCCACAATGGGTTGTCATGTCACCCGAACCCAGGAGACCGATTTTATTGTGGGTTGCTGCGATTGGCTACAGCGCTGCTCGGCAAGAGCATCAAAAGAGCCCATGCCACTCACTTTTCATGATCTCATGACCATGAAATTACAACCCCAATTGTACATTTCTGAGGCTTTGAATTTTTTTTTAAAGCCAGGGAATGAAAAGGGGTAGCAATCAGAATGGAGAGGGGAGTGGGGTGAGGAGACAAGACAGGTTATGCTGCAAAGTCCCCTAGGATACATGCTAGAGCTGGCTAGGACTGAGGGGAAGGAGGGGGAGAACAAGCCATGGCAAGCCTGATCGTCTGCAGGCATACCATGGGTTATCCAATGAACAACCCACACTGTGTAGCTTATTCACAGGGGTGGCTTAGTGTGACATGTGAACCTGCCCAATAGTACAAAGAGGCTGGTACAAAGATAGCTCATGGCTTGGGCAAAGCCAAAGCAAACAGATATTTTTTCTAATAAATGCCTAAAACACCACTGCAAAATGGTCTGACGAGCCTCCAGTCCAGAGGCGATCCAGGAGGATACAATCATTAATGGTATCAAAAGCCATTGTGAGACTAAGTAATAGTGACAGAGTTGCACTCCCCTTGTCTCTCTCCCATTAAAGGTCATCCATCAAGGCAACCAAGACTGATTCCATTATCAGTATCTTCCATGAATGCCTGTAGCCAAGTCGCCACCACCCTCTCAAGCACCTTGCCCCAAAAGGGGGTATTCACCGCCAGGCAGTAGTTGTTATAAACCTCTGGATCCTGGGAGGGCTTTTTCAGCAGTGGTCGTACCACTGCCTCTTTAATGGCAGCAAGGATGACCCCCTCACGCAACGATGCATTCATCACTCCCTGGACCCACTCAGTCAAACCCCCTTTGCTAGCTCAAGCCATGATGGATAAGGATTAAGAAGACATGTGGTGGGTCAAACTGCTACAAGCATCTTGCCTATGTTCTCAGGCTGCAGAAGCAGAAACTGATCCCACAAAACTGAATACGATGGTGCATTGGACACCTCATTTGGACCTGTTACAACAGCAGCACTGAGATCATTATGGTGACCAATTCTATCTCCCCTTCTTCCAAGGAATGGGACCGCTGATATGGTTGTGTGCTGGAATTCCCAATGGCAGTGAGTGATCTGCCGTCAGTTCTATGCACATGCCCCTCAGAGAATGTTCAAGATACTGGCATGGACCCCTCAGAGCGTGTTTCTTCCCCACATTACTGGCAGGGAGGGACCTAAGGGCCAGGCAAACTAGCACGAACTTCTACTTGCTGTTTCTGATGGTAAGGTAAGGGGGTAGGGCAGCCTTCCCCAACCTGGTGCCCTCCTGTTGTTCTGGACATCAACTTCCATCAGTTGCATGCAGCCAGCATGGCCAACGGTTAGGAATTCTGGGAGTTGTAGTCCAGAACACCTGGAGGGCACCAGGCTGGGGAAGACTAGGGTAAGGTTTTCCTGGATGGATGGCCAGCCTCTGGCACCATTCTCCAGGCAGAGGATTATGTTTCAGCATCAACAGTGCAAGCTAGTATTTGGCTCACTGTAGCTTGCTTATGAGCAAGCTGTCAGTAAGCCTTTAAAAGCCTAATTTATAACTCGATGTTACAACTATATGCTACCTCCAGTATCAGAGGCAGTATGCCTATGTACACCAGCTGCTGCGGAACATGGGCAGGAAGGTGCTGTTGCATTCATGTCCTGCTTGTGGGATCCTGTGGGCAGCTGGTTGGCCACTGTGTGAACAGAATGCTGGACTAGATGGACCCTTGTTCTGATCCAGCATGGCTCTTCTTATGTTCTTATATATTATTAGACTGTTTCGTGACGAAGTTCTATCCTAAACTTTCAATTGTCACTGAAACCACCATCTTTAACAAAAGCCTTTACAACTTACAGAATTACTAGCATTCCTTCAATACAGCAAAACTATAACATGCCAACACATTGTGGTGAAACATTAGAGGCTAACAGTATCATGCATGAGCAGGAAAAAACACTCTTAAATCTACATTTAAGTTATTCAAGAAACATCATGCCACCTCTTAGGGGGACAGAAGAAAGCAACACACATTAAAAATAAATCTTCAAAGTTTCAGCTTCTTGGCAAAAAAAAATAAAATAGGTTCCTATCCTGAAATTATTCAGAGAAAAGGAACTGGAAAGTTGGCAGACTATCAGCAAAAAAGCAGATGGATGGAATGACAGGGTCTAGCAAATAGTGTGAGACACTCACATTCCTGTTTACTAAACCAGAAAAAAAGTCTATTAAAACTAAGGGCACTGCCTGGAATTTCACACTTCATAACAATTACCGATGTTTAACGAATCCCCTGAAACAACAAGCATTATTGTTTTGACCACTTAATATGGGAAGTGATTATTTAGCAGACACATTGAGACCCAATTCGAAGGGCTGCATATTATGCTCAATCCACTCTGGGGCTTCCAAGGCCTTTGCTCCTGACAGTGTCTTACAAACCACCACACATGGCAGTGCAAGAGGGTGTCAGAAAAACAACATGCAAGCCTATCTGGATGCCCAAGGGAGCTCTTTCGGAGCTCTTCCATTCTCCAACAAATATTTAGATTGCTGTTTCAAGACTGACACAGGTGGTTAAATACCCAATTTAAGAAAAAATTAACTGTACCTCAAAGTTTTGTTCCATCAAGTTTCCACCTTTACTCAAGCTTTCCATGATAGCCTTGTTTCGAAGAATATCTTCTTCACTGAGATGTTCTCGTCTTTTCCTTGATTCTAACACAAGCCCATTAACCAGGTAGAAGTCTGCCAAAAAGTTTCCTACCCTTTCCTGCAAAAAACCCCAAACAGAAATATACACACAAAAACACCAGTGTTTGATACGAAGATTAAAACCGCCAGAGAACTACCCTGTCAAGCCTTGCCTTTTATTGTCTACCTGCTCCCTGTCTCTATTCTTTCCCCCAATCACTCTTATTTCTTCAAGCTTCATTGGAAGCAGACTCTCTTCTAGAACCCTAACCTTTAACATTCTCCCTGCTCTCAATACATATCACTAGGACATCAAGCATGATAGTCTAACTCATTTCATCCTACTGCCATCTCTCTGGGACACAACAGATGGATGTCCCAAAATAAAAGCAGGCTTACTGTTTTATCTTCTCGGAAAAGCCATCCTGTCTGGGCACGTGTGAAGGTAATTGATTTGGTTGATAATGTTGCTGAATAAATATCGCTGCTCATCAAAATGTCAACTTCTTCCTCTGTTTCCATCTCAGATTCCTAAGAGAGAGAAAGTGCAATTCCGTTTTTAAGAAAAAACACAAACAGAAGTGTTATCTTCTACTTTATCAACTTGCTACTCAAATAATAATTCCAATAATTAATTAATTCCCTTTGGGATCTGTCTTACCCACTGTGAGTTCATGTGCACCATGCATTTCATTGATCCAAACTGCATCACTGCAGTTTGGCCAAATTCCCAGGTACCAGATTACACTGTACTTCAATTTCAGCTTCTCAGCTTCTTTCTAAAGCTATACATACATGTCCAGTAGGGCCTCTGAAAACCTTCTGTAGAAATTCCTGTCTTGCAGCCTTCTGACCTCCTCAGACCCTAGATGTATCATGTGTTATTCAAATTAAAAAAGAATTGGCACCATTGCCATAAAGGAAAAGGGATTTTGGAAGGACACTAGTAATCTATACAGCAAAGGAGCTTAGCATATTCATCACAGTTTGCAGCTGAGCTGTCAGCTTTACTGCTGTAAAGCAGTAGATTTATAGCTCTACCCTATGCATTCCTACTGTGTAAAATGGGACTTACTCCAAAGAGAGAACAGGACTGTAGACTTGTATGCTGGCAACGCCTTACAATTGCTTTGTACATTTTTTAAAAACCCGGTATTTGATTCATTTTGGGTAAAAGAAATTAAAATATTTTGTTTTGTATGTGCATAACACTTTCAGTTATCAGACATGCTTTGGCTTACCTCATGATGTATTCGTTGGTAAACTTTTTGTTCATTGTCTAAAACTACAAAGGATTCAGAGGGTGCAGCATCACCATTGAAAATGAAGCTCAAGTCCCCTCGTTGGCACTTCATGTCAGTAAAGTCTATGAGTGTTGTGTCAAGCCTGTGGAAACATTCCAACACTTGAGCTGATCCAGAAAAACAGACATGTATTACATAGCTTAGTTCAAAAGTGTACACCTTCAGAAGCCAGTGGGGAAGGTGGGAAGGAGATCTGAACACGCCAGAAAAAGGAGGGATTCTGTTGTCAGTGCATTTGTGCCATTTCCCATGAAACCACTGCTTTATTTTCAGGAAACGCATAACTGAGAGGTGCCAGGCCTCAAGCCTACCTGAAAGTTATAGCCTCTGATTTAAAAGCCCTTCCTCCAAGGAGTGGCTGCTGGTTGTAATTACTTATTAGTGAGGGGAAAGGAAGCATGGGCTCTGTGAGAAATTAAGGATGGAGCAAAGGAAGTTAAATAAGAATCAGAGAGGGTACATGTTTGGAAGAACTTGTCTTCGCAGGCATTCAGGCTAGTCAGGTTTTGCTCCAAAAGAAGCAGTATAGTATATTGAAACAATCTGAATTTTTGTAACAAATGTAATGGACAGGACAGTTTTTCCATATAGGGAGAGATCAGGGCTCTCCGATTCTCAAAATGCAGACATTTTCAGAGAATCAGGCAGCATTCACTCCACCTCCACCCCCCAGTTACAGCACTACTATGCAATCTCCATTTCTTTTAATGGAGAGGCACAGAAACTTTTCTGCAGATACAAGAACAGAGATTTCTTATATAAGAAAAATTCTCTATACATACAAACACCAGCCATAAAACAGGGCATGGGCCGGTTCACATGTACTGCTAAGCCAGAATCTGTTAGACTTGAGCAAAAGTGCCAGTGTACACTGTGCTCCCACTAGGCTCCTCCTGCCAGCAGGAGCGGCTAAACAAGCCAGGGGCCCTCCTTCTGTGGTTTGTTTGGCATTTTGTCTGACACAGGAGCTCTGGCTCGCTGCTCTCCTAAAACCCCAGTCATAAGCTTGTTCTTATGACTCTGACTTGCGAGAAGAGGAACAAGTTCCAGTTCAGATGCCATAGTCTACACTAGTACTGAAATCCCATTCAGATAAGGATGTCCTGCAAAATTTCAGATGTAGCCAGATTGAGAAGTTTGTTTGTTTTGCTTTTTCTAATATAAGAGGGAGTGCCTTCCAATACATTAAAAACGTAGGAAGAGACAAAGTATTACCTCTGACAGAAACCTGAACATCTTTATTTAAAAACAAAAAAAGCTATCTTAAATTAAAAATCCATCACCTAATAGGCAGCTACACTAATATTCAGGGACCATATCCATCAAATGATGCTTAAAACTAGTCCTCCAGTGAAACTACACCGTTAAAGTCCAACTGCGGGGAGTCCAACTGGAACAGGCCCTGGGGTCTTCTTCACCTGCCTCTCTACTATTCTATTCTTGAAAGGGAGATTTATTTATTTTTTTTGGTGTTAGCTGCAGCTTGCATAGTAATAGCCAGCCACTGGAAGTCACAGTCTGATTTAACAATACGCTAGTGGTATAAAAAGGCGTGGCAACCAGTGCTGTTCATACAGTTAAAACACCAGAGCAGAGTCCTGAAAGGTAGCTCAAGGCACAATCCTATGCATGTTTAGATAGAAAAAAGTCCCACAACTCCCAACGTTCCCCAGCCACTCATGTTGTATGACTTTTTTCTGTCTAAACATGCATAGGATTGCGCCTTAGTGTATGACTACAGAGTTGCAAAATTTCCAGAAATTATGAAGTCATGGAAAAAGCTGGGTTTTTTCTTTGTGTGTGAAAAAAGGGAAATAGAGGGGGGGGGGGATGGGAAAATATGCAATACCATTTTTTTTAGTGCTCTTTACATATCTAAAGTCATTTTGTTACTTTAGGAACATAACATGTATTATGTGTAACTTGGTTTGCTCATAAAATTTTCTTTGATCAAGAGAGATAAATTATACGTGCCTTAAGGGTCCGCTCCTAGTGGATTATCTGCAGGGTTTGCCGCTTGGAGTCTTATCAAAGACATCAAGTCTGCCGACCCCATTTCTTAAGATCTAAGAATTTTAACTGTTTAGGAACAAAGAGAGGTTTTCTCTACAACAAAGCTGGCTCTTTCTACACTGAGTAAAGATTTTTTCTGTGATTACAAGAGATTTCAAAAACTCTTCGAAAACTAAGAATTAAGGTTAAAAGCTTCACAGAGTGAAGAAGTTTGGAAATGGGAAAGAAAGAGGTTTTTCAATCCTATTATTCTTACTTCTGCTGAAAGTACAGACAGGGGAAGTTGCCAGACAGCCTTGCAGTGTAAGACCGGTTCTTGTTTATGCTAGCAGGGAGGACAGAAAGATAAAGCACAGCAAAGATGGCCACACTGGATTTGGTTTACAATTTACTTAACCAAAGGGAGGAGAAAATGGAAATCAGGATCAATGCCTTGGAGAAAAGAATAGTTGAGAGTTTGGTCGATACCAAGATGGAAATATTACAATAATTTAAAAATATAAAGCAAATATTTGGAGAGGTGGAACTGAACAAAGATAAGGCAGAAACCTCAGAGATCGAAATACAACCACGAAATAGAGAGTCTGAAGGAGAATGAGTTTTGGCTCTAATGGAATTGAAACAAGGAGAAAACTGCCTGAGAGAAGAAGAAAATTACCTGAGATTTGGAATTATTTTAGAGTCTGATGAAATAAGAGCTTTACTGGTTCCTCTTGTTGGAAGGGAAACAATGGATCAAATTCCCCAGCAATATTTAACTACTGAAAGGGAGGGGGATGACATGGATATGGCTGTTTGGAAGATGTCAATCGCTATTTGTAACAGTAGAGATTGTGCCCTCTCTATTCTAAAGATGAAGCAGGAAAAGATTGTCTTCGATAGAGGAAGAGGATTTTAGCAAGAAAAATGGTTGGTGAAGCTGGCAAAGATGGCTTATGGTATTAACTGAAGAAAATATAACATCTATCCTTATTGCAGAATGGAATCCTCTGACTTCTTTAAAAAGAAAAAAAGGATTTGTTTATTTGTGGGTGGAGTGAATAAGATGGAAATTTTTTTTGAAATGTCTTTTTCCTTTTCTTGGGAATACAAGATAAGAATATGTGAATAAATGTATGTTAAAATGGGCCTAAAACCCTGGTTATAATGTATTAATGGAATACTGGAAAATATGTGCTTAAAATTTTTTTTATAAGAGGAGGCAATGTGGGTTTATGTTATTGGATGCAACTGCTAAAATGTATAAAGGCATTTGGGGGTTTCTTGGATATATGAATAACAGAAAGGAGTGTGTTTATCATATGTGGGATAGGGGAGGATTTAGACTTAACTGTGCTGGAGTATCCTGAAAGGTGGGAATTTTATTGTTAAGGGATATAGATTTCTTTCATTTGTGGATTTTAAGAGGAGGACTATCCTGAAATGGGTGACACTTATTTTTAAGAGAGAGGGAATCAAACTGAATTTATTTAGTGACCTAGCAGAATGATTTAAAAGAGAACTGTAGTAGCGGAAAGGATTTTTGAAATTTTTATTCGGTTTGGCAGTGTGATTAGTTTATCCTTATGTTTAATACTGTTTATAATAGAAGTGTGATGGGGGAAGATATTTGCAGTAGAATTAACTAACCTACGCTATTAGATTGTTAAATGGAAACCTCTAATAGATTATGTGTAGAGAAAATGTTTTGTTCTTCTTTGTGGTCTCTGTGCATCACACATATAGGCTCTGCGCCTGCGCTGAACTTCCTTCGGAAATTCTTTAGCTGAGGTGAACTGGGCGGGAGCCCCTCCCCCATCGTGCTTGCTCCTCAGCATGGCTCCCGCCCATTCCCTCAGTTCCTCTGAGACCGCCTATTGCTATAGTCTTTCTTCAGAGGTTCTCCATTCTTCTTTCGGCTGAGTACTGAAAAATTAGTGTTATTTCTTCTACTTTTTCCTCACAACTTTGATCCTTCCTCCCCTTCACTCTTTGTCCTATAAATAATAATAATAATAATAATAATAATAATAATAATAATAATAATAATAATAATAATAATCATCATCATCATCATCATCATCCCCGTTGTTCTGTCTTCCCCTTTTTCGACCTAACTCCCTTCAAAGCTTTCCTTAATTACTTAATAATGAAGGCGCGTGCGTGATAGCAGAGCTCCACGTGTGCTGGATGGGAGAATTAAAATCTTGTCTGTGCATAGAGGCCCATTATTCTACACACAGATCTCCAGATCTCACCCCCCTTTGCGCAGCGTTCCAGCGTGTCGGTTTGCAGCTGCCAGCCAGCTTGCCTGTAATCCGACTCTAGCTTGTAGCTTTTCTGGTTTGCAGATTAATCCAAGTAGCAAGTAGCAAGGAAACACTCTGTAAGACCACAGGTCTATTTCTACCTGTTTATTCACTTAGCAAGTAAAGTTCTACAGAGTATACATTTCCTAGTTACAGTCCATGTGCAGATTACAATGCATAGCAAGCATTAATTCCAGTGGAGTAGATTGAGCTTCACTCCACTTCAGCAAAGACGTTACATTGTTGCAAAGTCCAGCAAGCAATAGCTAGAAGAGAGAAAGAATAGAGAAAGCAGTCCTGTTCTTCTCTAAAATGGCTTCAGACAGAAAAACAAGTTAGCACGTCATCAGAACATACAAACCATGTGACTAGCTCATAATGATCCCAGGATCTAGCTTTCCCATGAGAAAGAACACGAGAAAGTAGAAAGACACAACATACTTGTTTACCGCCATTCTGTTCCTCTCCAAGTGTAAACACTGTGCTACAGCTGGTCAATGTGATTCATATCACAACATTTTTTTATAAGCTGTAGTACATTTTGTTTATACTTATTTAATGAGGCCTAGTGCCGTCATTAGTTTTTTGTGTTTTACTACAGGCAATGGTTTTGTGAAAAGATTTGCTACTATTTTTTTTGTTGCATAGTATTTGAGTATTATTTATTTTTTTTGCACACAGTTTTTTATATGAGAGTAACGAACATTAATGTGCTTGGTTTTAGGCTTACATTTTTTATTTTGTGTTATGCTTATGTAAGCTTGGTTGTTTTTAAAAATTGTAACAGCTTTGCTTACTGGTAATTGCAGATTAGTAAACAATTGTTTGAACTATTTAATTTTATTGCATGCTTGAGATAAACTGATGAATTTAGATTTTGCACTAGATACAGCTACACAAGATTGTTTTCGTGTGTACCAGTTAATTAGACTGTTGTTATATATTATTACAGTTCTACTTGTGGACTTTTTATTTGTTGTAGACTTTTAATTAGCATTAGTGGTACACACAAAAACTTTTCTTTGTGTGTGATGACAATTTCAGTTTGCAATTTATGGAACATTTTAAATACTTTTTTAAATACTTTAACACATGTTTTATAGCTAGCTAATCATACATAGAAGGATTTTGGGTTTTCCTGCTAAGCATGTTTACAGCATTGCTGATGTAACTCCACTTCAGCAAAAACGTTACATTGTTGCAAAGTCCAGCAAGCAATAGCTAGAAAAAATAAATAAATAGAGAAAGCAGTCCTGCTCTTCTCTAAGATAGCTTCAAACAAAAAAGCAAATTAGCACATCATCAAAACATACAAACCATGTAACTAGCTCATAATAATCCCAAAATCTAGCTTTCCCATGAAAAAAAACACGGGAAAGTAAAAAAACACAACATACTTGTTTACCACCATTCTGTTCCTCTCCAAGTGTAAACACTATGCTACAACTAGTCAATATAATTCATATCACAACAAATAATGGCTCTTAAAGCCCCCTTTAGGAAATGCTCCGGCTGTAAGGCTAAATTGCCTCCAGCCGATGGACATTCTCTATGTCTGATATGCTTGGGCCAGGAGCATATTGTAGAGAAATGCAAGCACTGCCAGGCCTTTACAAAGCCAACAAGGAAACAGAGGGCCTTAAAACTTAAAACTTCGCTGTGGCAACAGACCTTATCAGCAGCAGGTCCCTCTATGCCTCGAGCAGCCACAACTAAAATAGCTACCCCTCAATCTAAAAATCAAGAAGGGGCAACTTCAAAGAAAAAGGACAGGAGCAAAAAACACTCTAAACAGGAGAGAAAAGATAGAGAGGTCTCCAAGGCGAAAAGCCCAGACCATGACCGACCTCCCTCAAAGCCCGCAACTCCTGCTCATTCGGCCACGAGTCGCGCGACATCGAGATCGCCTGCCCGAGCTGAGAGGCCAGCTTCTACTTCGTCTCACCGATCTAAGCTCCTCTCGCCAGGCAAAGAACGAACCCCTGCACCTTCGACCCCTAAGAAACCCAGGGAGTCTCCGGTGCGCGTGGTCTCCATTTCTGAAGGAGAAATAATGGACTCACCAACACCTGTTCCAACCGCTTCTCCAAGAGCCGAACGGGCTCAGTCACCATGGAGGAGCCGTTCCACCTCTCGACATCGAAGCGGACGTTCCCACTCGACATCGATGTCGTCTTCTAGCTCCTCTTCGCATCGATACGCGCGCACTTACAAAAGGAAAGACATGCGCCACCGTCAATGCCGCACTCCTCCTCGGGATCGAAGAGAGAAAGCGGCGGTATCGATGCAGCCTCTGACCGATACGATCGATCTCGATCTCGACAACGGTCAGCCGGCCAACGACGCACTACCCCTCGGGATCGAGGAGACAGAGAAACCGGCGGTGTTGACACGGACCTAGATCGATCTCGATAGCGATCGAACGACTGCTCAACTTGATGCCGAAGCCGCTACGATATCGAGCGCCGCCATCGAGACCTCAGCAGCTCCATCGATGGCGATCGCCGCTCTCGGTCTCGACGCCACCTTCTACGTGGCACCGAGCGTTCTGACTGCCTGCTGAAGACCACTCGACATCGACCACCGCCGTCGATACCGAGGAAGCTCGGCAGATAGCGACTGGCGCTCTCGATCTCGGCGACGTTCTGTCGACACCGAACGCTCACCTCGCCACCGAACTTCTCTCGATATCGACCATCACGATCAAGACCGTGAAGCTCGACACCATATATCGACAAAGTCTAACTCTAAAAAGACAATTATCACCACCACATCCACAGCAGTGGAAAAACATCCACCAAAGGAGTCCTCCACTGAACTGCCTTACTCAGAAAGTGACTCTGAGCTTTCAGGCTTACCTGATTCATCCCCAGATCTACAGATTGGAGCCCAGGTATCTACATCTCCTACGGAAGACCTGGGCACATTCTTGGATCACATCATGCGGATGACACCAGCTCTGGGTATCGAAACACAGACAGAGGAACCAGAGGTAGACGATCCTGTATACAACTTTATCCTGGCCTCCCACGCTGGTGCCTTATCTGCCTTACTTATTAAAGACAGTAAAAAATACATGGAAGACTCCAACAGCCATTCCACCAGTGGGCAAAAGATTGGAGTCACTCTACAGAGTGCAGCCTGAAGGGGCAAAATTTTATTTTCCCACCCTGAACCAAATTCTATTATAGTGGAGTCAGCACAATCTTTGTCGTCCAAACAGCACACTACCCCTACAGATCAGGAGGGGAAGAAATTGGACGCCTGTGGCAGGCGCATCTATGCATCCGGTTCCCTGGGGTTGAAGGTCAGCAACTACCAGGCAATCATGGTGTGCTACCAACACTTCTTAATAGAAAAGTTGGGAAACATCTGCGACGACCTGCCAACAGAAAGAAGAGACCTGGCAAGAGCTCTGCAAGCGGAAGCAATGAGCATCTCAATGCTGCAGATGAACAACGCCAGGCACCAAACGGATTGCCATGCCAGGTCTCTCATTGGTGCTGTCTCGTTGAGGCGTCATGCGTGGCTTAGATCAACAGCATTAAATAATGACGTCAAAGCCTGCATAGAAAATCTTTCATTTGATGGAGAAGGTCTTTTTAACGAAAAGACGGACGATTCTCTAGACGCCGCCCAAAAGGCCAAAGTTTCAGCACAGAAGATGGGCCCTGGGACCCTGCCGCGGCAAAGACAATTCAAACCTCGGCAATGGACCAGATTCCCTTCTTCTTCAGCTCCCTTTCGGCCAAGGTACCAACAAAGAGGGCAGGACACGCGCCCTCAAGACAAACAGCCTGCTGGAACAAGAAGACCCTTCCAGCAGACAAGGTACCAGGGCCCTAGGAGGGGTGGAGCAATAGGCAAACGTCGCCTTTAACTCCCCCACCATACTAAAAGGAAAAAATCAACCAGGCATGACAAAGACACTGACTATGACAAACATACTGGATATGACAAAACCATCAAATTTGACAAACCCAAAGGAAATGACAAGCCCAGAACCAGCAGTCTCGTATACAGACAGACTGGCCGCGTACCTCCCGTCGTGGCACTCCATCACGACGGACCGCTGGGTTCTCAAGATCATCCAGCACGGGTACTAGATCGAATTCGACGTCCTCCCTCCTTTCCTCGGCATCAATACCACACAGCCCACCCCACCATTGCTGGAGGAGGTGGACACTCTGTTGCAGAAGACCACCATCCAGCCTGTCCACCCACATCACCTCCAGGAGGGGCTCTATTCTCGGTACTTCACAGTGTCGAAAAAGGGAGGAGGACTTCGACCGATCTTGGACCTCCAACTTGTCAACTTCTTCTTAACAACAAAGAAGTTCAGAATGGTCACCATCCAGTCGATATTGCCTCTACTTCGCAAGACGGATTGGTTTGCGTCGATAGACCTGCAAGCCGCATACTTTCACATCGCCATTCATCAAGACAGTCGGAAGTACCTGCGGTTCAAAATAGGAGACGAGGCATATCAATTCGTGGTTCTTCCCTTCGGCCTCTCCACCGCTTCAAGGGCGGCAAAGTGTATGGCGGCAGTCTGCGCCAGTCTATGCGCCAGGGGGATTCGAATCTTCCCGTATCTCGACGATTGGCTAGTTGTGGACTCGTCAAGACTTCGCCTCAAGTCAGCTCTTCACACAACACTGAACCTGCTCGAGGACCTGGGCTTGTGTCTCAACGCCAAAAAATCAATACTGACTCCTACCAGAAAAATCCAGTTTATAGGAGCGCAACTGGACGCTGCTCACGAACGAGCGTACTTACCTCTAGACAGAGTGGAAAAAGTACTCGCCATGGCAAAATCAGTGTATCGCGCCACGACCAACTCAGCGAAGATGATCCAATGTCTTCTTGGACACATGGCATCAACAGTACAAGTTGTGTGCCATGCCCGTCTGCGCATGAGGACGATCCAAAACTGGTTTATCCGTGCATACAACCCTCAAAAACAGTGTCCTTCAGTTCGCCTCTCCATTCCAAGGAGCATCAAGGCGACACTCCTGTGGTGTTCAGACAGAAGAAATCTTGTACAAGGTGTACCGTTCCATCCGTTAAAACCGACAAAAATTCTGACAACGGATGCCTCCCTCCTGGGCTGGGGAGCACACTGTGCACGGAACACAGCTCAAGGCACTTGGGACCATATACAACGCAAAATGCATATCAACATGCTGGAGCTGTTAGCAGTGTGGAAGGCCATGAAGGCACTCGAGTCACACCTGGACAATCAACATATCCATGTGGTGACAGACAACACGACCGTCGTTGCCTACCTCAACAAACAAGGAGGAACGCGGTCATTGAGATTGTCAAGGCTGACCCTCCAAATTTTCAATTGGACAATTCGAAGATCCATCTCTCTCGTGGCGATTCACATCGCAGGCAAGGACAACACCGTGGCAGACACTCTCAGCAGAGTCTCATTGCAATCCCACGAGTGGCAGCTGGATTCAGAGATACGCCATTGGATCTTCTCAATCTGGGGTCACCCACAAGTAGACCTTTTCGCCACCTCGGAGAACACTGCATGCCGCCTTTTCTGCAGCAGAACAGCGTCAGATCCAGATTCCATTTCAGATGCCTTTATGATGCAGTGGTTGGGGCATCTGTTCTACATCTTCCCGCCTCTTCCTCTGTTGATACGGGTCGTCTCGAGAGTCTGGACCGACAGGACGGACTGCATCCTGATAGCGCCGTGGTGGCCCAGGCAGCCGTGGTTCCCTCAGCTTCTGCATCTCTCAAGAGGGGAATACCGGTCGCTTCCCATTATGCCAACCCTGCTAACGCAAGCTCAGGGCAATATACGGCACCCAGACCTAAAGAGTCTCTCCCTCATGGCGTGGAGGATTCGACGCCGATGATACAAGACCTACCAATTGCCATCCACGATATTCTGCGAGCCGCCTGGAAGCCATCTACAAGGGCGTCTTACGCTAGGAAATGGATAGGCTTTACAAACTTTGTGACCCAGTATGGACAAGACCCAAAGACTTGCCCAATACAAACAATCTTAGAGTACTTGCACATGCTAATGCAGAGAGGCTTAAAATTATCTTCAATAAGCGTTTATTTGGCAGCAATTTCAGCCAATAGACCTTATACTGCCACAGGAACAGTCTTCACTCACCCACTAACAAAACAGTTCCTGAAAGGCCTGCGGAACATCATTCCTCCAGTCAAAAACCTAATACCCGGCTGGGACCTGCCACTAGTGTTGCGTGCACTCCAACAAAAACCATTTGAGCCGTTCGCCACCATAGACCACCGCTTACTGACATGGAAAACAGCTTTCCTGGTCGTCATCACGTCAGCAAGGAGGTCAAGTGAGCTCTGTGCACTAAGAGAAGACTCTCCCTATATGGTCTTCCATAAAAACAAGGTGATTGTCAGGCCTGATTCTTCTTTTGTGCCAAAAGTAGTGTCTGAATTCCATACCAATCAGGACATAGTCCTTCCAGCATACTTCCCGAACCCAACTACCGACTTGGAAAGGAAGATGCACGCACTAGACGTGCGACATGCCCTGGCTTTTTACAAAGATCGAACAGCCTCATTCAGACAAACATCGCAGCTATTCGTCTGTTATGGAGGCAAATCGAAAGGTCAGCCTGTGTCTAGGCAAAGATTTGCAAAATGGATTGTAGAGACAGTTACTCTTGCGTACCCGATAGCGCACAAAGAGTTACCTGGCTCAGTGAGAGCACATTCAACCCAAGCGTAGTCTACGTCAGTGGCGTTTGGAAAAGGCATCCCTCTACCAGATCTATGTAGAGCAGCCACCTGGTCCACGCCATCAACATTCATAAGACATTATAGACTTGACCTTCGAGCTCGGGAAGCAAACGCCTTTGGCCGGGCAGTCCTCTCATCAGTGTTGCAGTGACGTGTGCCGCCGCCCCGCCGCCGGTAAGTCAGCTTGCTACTCTGCCCATATGTGTGATGCACAGAGACCACGAAGAAGGAGGACAGGTTGCTTACCTGCAACTGTAGTTCTTCGAGTGGTCATCTGTGCAGTCACACAACCAACCCATCCGTCCCCGCTCGGCATCATTATCGATTTCGATGGATCTGCCAGTGGAGACTGGGTGCGTCGCTCCAGTTCATATATTATGAATGCATATGTTTTAGTGTGATTCCACAACTTTGAATTGGTAACACCAACGTATATCTCTCGGTTCATGGGGTCGCAATAGGCGATCTCAGAGGAACTGAGGGAATGGGCGGGAGCCGTGCTGAGGAGCAAGCACGATGGGGGAGGGGCTCCCGCCCGGTTCACCTCAGCTAAAGAATTTCCGAAGGAAGCTCAGCGCAGGCGCAGAGCCCATATGTGTGACTGCACAGATGACCACTCGAAGAACTACAGTTACAGGTAAGCAACCTGTCCTTTATCTGTAGGCTTAATGAATATGAAGAATATTTTTTGGACAATAGAAAAAAGGAGAACTTTCTTTGTATTTTTAGAGTAATAGAAAGTATTGTCACATATTTGTTTTAGAGAAAATCAGAAGTCCATTTTAGTTTTAGTTTGTGTTGATGATGTATGTTTTCTTTTTGTGGTGTTTTTGTTGAAAATAAATAAATAAAAATTATTTTTTTAAAGGATTTAATTATGCAGTAAGAAGACTGTGCTGAAGATGGGCCCTAAGTGAGTGCCAGCTTTAAAAAGCCAAACACCCTGTTATTCATATTAAAAGGCTTAGACTGAGCTGCTTTACAGAATAAATCTTAAGAATAAGTTAGTCAACTGAAAGTTCTCTGCAGATTAACAGTATGAGAGTGCAGACTCCAACAAAAGGCATATCAACAATGAGCTAAGGGTCGAATCACACTTTAACATAAAAGTACCTGGGATTAAGTGACAACAAACAGGCATAACTCCATGTATTTCAACACTTCCAAACATGGACATGCCCATGATCTACACATGTTGGACCATTCAGAATATAAGCCTCTCTCATACAATTATCTCCCCTAATCATGTTTCTGTAATAAATTAGATCACATTAGTACAATTATTTTGAGAGGCCACGACCCGAAGAAGCCCATAAGCATACTTCAACACATGCCGGGTGGGGTGGGGGTGTTGTGTCAATTCCTCTTTTAGCTGCAGAACCTTATGCTGTGCTGGATACCACTCTGAAGGGTCCCCTAATACTCAGGAGCAGCTTTTGGAGCATTTAAGGGGACTGCAGAGGAAACACAAAATGCCAAACACCCCTGTGAATGTGGCCCTTTACATCCCATCCAGAAACTCTTATCCTCTTCACCCATCATCCCAACAGGGTATGGAATTTACTAATATTTGAGTTAAATCACTGGCAGAAAAAGAATACTATATTAATTCTCTGGAGTTAGAACCAAATGTTTTAGCGATATTAGCACAGCTCAAAGATTAAGACTATTCTTACCTGATATTTATACCTTGTTTGTATATTTTACATGCATCGGAAGGCAGGATTCGGGAAAGTAAAGGCACTGTATTCAACAAAAATGACACTGTTAGAATTAATATCGTTATACAGATACTTTCATATGTAATAAGAACACTATATTTACACATAACAGCACACACATATACCAATATCATTGGAATTCTATTTAACTCCTTTAAAGCATCCAATAGCTTTGGTTATCGGGCAGCACAGAAATAAAATAATGATGATGATGATGATAAAGATAATTCAAAGCAGGGTGGCAAAGCATGTTTTAGCTTGGTTTGAGTCTGACAACCAGCAGGACACTAAATTAATTTGATATTTTATTCTCCATATAAGCAATATTAAAAATGCTATATCCTTGTTATAGAAGGGAACAATTACCGGTAAGTGGTTCCTCTTACAAGTTTAGCACAGAAAACGTTTCCCAGTACTTTAACTATGGTTAAATGACTGGGAATACACCTCTGGCTTGCATACTCCCTCTCCAACCACTCAAACTCCTCTCTCTTCCTTTTTCAGCCCTAATACCATTAGTATTACCGTACATCTCTTTTGAGTTGAATGCTAGCCACACTTAGCTTTGACTATTTGAAACCATGGCTCAAAGTGGGTTCAGACTCTGGTTTGTATTCAACTTGGCATAGACAACAAGGCTAACCATAATTAGTGCTAAAAAGGTAATGGAGCTGGGATTTTAAACAGGAAGGAGCATATGAGCCAAGAGAAAAAAAAGGCAGAGGGAGAGGAGCACACAAGCCCAGAGGCGCTCCCAATCTCTAGAGATCAAGAAACCTTATGTCTGCATCTAATCACAGGCAGCACCACATGTTAGCATTCTTAGCTTAGATTAGGAGAGGGATTAACTCCAACTATAGCCCTATTCAGGTGTTATACTTACGGTACAAATAAAAGCAACACATGAGTGCTGACTGCGTAGTCCGGCCCACAAAATCGCATACACCAAGAAGCCCCTTGCCCTGCTGTCTATGCATGCAGAGCCAACATCTGCAGGGAGGGGCTCCTCATGTGTACAGCTGTATGCATGAAGGCTTCTACACAACTTGGAGCAGGGCTGCCTGACACAGACATTCTTATGTAAAAGCACTATCAACCCCAGTAAAAAGTCTGGAAAAATACTATCAACTTTTTTTTAGTCTTCATTAAAAAAAAAAAACAACTTACCCCAACTTTGAAAATCCCAGTGAAGTTCAAGATAGAAGTCACCTAGCTGAACAGAAACAGAACTGTAACTGTTAAATGATAATAAATTTATAACTACTCTCATTTTTCCCCAGAAATGCTAACACACACAAACTTTTCATGGACATGTTAGACTTGTAGGACAATGTATATTAATGAAGTCCAGTTTGAACACCCTTTTACATTACCAGCTTAAAATATATATATATTATCTTTTCTTATTTCATCTACAAAAGAACTAAAGTTAGCATTTCTCAGTATTTCCATTAATAATTTAAAGTATTTTTGAACATAAACAAAATTGTTGTGGCCCAAACTATATGATTTTTAAATCAACCTAATCTTGCAATTAGATACACACAGTCTCCTGTATCTAATGCCCACACACTAGCGGAATGGAATGCTAGTGCAACAGGAACTAGTGGTTCCTGAAATAACCCCAGAAATGAGTGGAAGTGCTCATTTCCAGAATGGGACAGGTCAGCTCCCTTTTGTGAGCTCCACTGACCTGCCTTCTTCTGGAAAGTAGTGTTGCTGCTTGTTTCCAGTTGTTTCAGGAACTAGTTCCTGTTGCACATAGAGTAGTGTAGAATATTGCCCATAAGCTATATTCTCTCCAATGTTACCATTCCACTGATGTGACTCTTAGAAGCTGCTCAAACCATGTTTCCCCTCAGATTTTGCTAGGAAGGAAAGATTAGAAGCAGGCTTGCATCTTTCCCTTCCCCATCCCTTCCCTATTTTCTCTTGCTGCAGGAAGAAGTAAATAACCAAACTGAAGATCCTGTGGTTATTTCAGACTTTCAAAGAAGTTACTAGATTGCAATGTTTTTACTCACCTGCTTTTTACTCATAAAAGTAAGGGGTCCCTCTTAAGACTAAAAAACAAGCTCATAATTTTTGAGGCTAGAATCAGACCAGGCTAGCAGAGGTGGCATGGATCACTCCATGTCTCTGCCAGCACACTTGACTTCTGTGCTTGTCAAGGGGACATTAAAGCCCTTTCCTCTATTGCCAGCATGGAAGCCAAGTGAACTGGCCAAGGAGGCAGGAATTGATCTATGCCTCCTCCTCTGGCCCACTGTGTTTGTTTGCTGTTCGTGCAGAAGGCAAAACTCTCCATGCATATCCAGCATAGAAACAGGGTGGGCTGGCAGAGGAGACATGGATCACTCCCTGCCTCCTCAGCAAGCCTGCTTGATTTCTATACCAGACACAGAGAAAGGGGCTTCACCTACTGTATTTCCAAAATAGAAACTGACTGGGCTGGTGCAGCAACAACATTATCCCTGCTGCACCAGACTTAGCCAGCACAGAAGCCAGGCAAGATGGCAAAGCAGGGAGGGATCGCTCTGTCCCTCTTCGCCAGCCCATTCACTGTTTGCCTGGAGAGAATTCCATTCATGGAATCCCTGGTCACCAATGTGAGCAAGTGAGTGGTTAAAGAGACATGACTGGGTTATTTGAAGACAAGATATGGGAGAATGGGAGTATCCAAGCTCAAGACCAGTTACTGGTATAAAGAAGGGCACATTGCCAATTTGAAGAAAGGAAGGCTACATATGCACAGTTTCCAAGGGAATTTATGTGACAAGTGAGAAGAGAGATCCTGTTTTGGAACCCTGGATGAAACATACGCAGTAGCTCCAATTCAATTTTTTCCCCACAGCTACCTAGAAGTATCTATCATCCATTTACTTTAACTTAAGGAAGTGCCACAGTCACCTTGTCTTGACAATTTGGCTCAGCTTAGCTATCACTTCAGGGCCATTCCTCCACTTTAGAAATAACTAGTTCTTCCAGAGAAGAATGGCACCATACAGCCATTTTCTCCACGCACAAAAATCGTTTTCTACAAGATTTGCACTCACAAGAGTCTTCAACAGAAGAATGTATTTTAAGCAGTTATTCTGTCAATGTTTCTAAAAGATCAGGCTGTTATTGCTTGTTATTACATTTATAATCCTGCTTACATGTTATACGTTAAAAATCTCTTGCTGAAAATGCACATGTTCATAGTTTAAATTAAAAAACCAGTATTCAAATCTTCCAACATATTTGCATCCTCAACCTATCCCAGAAACGTGAATTAACCAATTTCATAATGACTTCAACATTGAAGAGCCAGCTGTCAAATGAAAAGGGGGGAAAGTGACAAAAGAAAGTGCACCCAAAAGGACGGGGGACAAGATCTCCTACCTAGCAATGCAATTTCTCTGTCAGAACTGTCAGTGTTGAACTGACAGTTCTCAGTGTCCTCCACTGCTTCAGCACTTCCCCAAGTCTCCAGCTACTTCAGAAAGGACAGATACTAACTCCCACCCTACTTTTTGCAGCTCCTTTTCGGAGCACCTACTGCTACGGTTACTGCAGTTCCCTGACAGTTCTAAAAAAACCCCTAAAAACCAGAGAATGTGGCTGAATGGGAAGGAGTGAATGCAGCCCCCCGGGGGGGGGGGCACACAGGTGTAAGTACCACTGGTGCTGGTGCTCCATTTGCTGCATTCTGTTCTGTCACCTCTAAGGGCCTTTAAAAAAAACAAAAAACCTGTTGGGAATATTTGTGCATTTTGGGGGGACTGGGAAAAATATGCAAATTTTAGTGGCTGGGAAGTAAAGGGGGGGAGTTGCACACCTGTATTAACTGCTCCGTTACTGCAGGTGAGCAAATTTCCCCTCCATTTACTACTCAGCCCTTAAATGTATGCAAAATTCCACTCCATTTACTTCCCAGTCATTAAATGTGTGCATATTTCTGTGGGTGTTTTTTTTAGAAGTGTCAGTGAACCACAGTAAGAGCAGCAGGAAGTGCTCTGAAAAGGAGCCCCCCCAAAAGGGGGGGAGCTAGTATCTCCCCTTTTTGGAGTAGCTAGAGGCTTGGGGAAGTATTGAAAAGGTGGAGAACACTGAAAAGTGTCAATATAACACTTAAAACCAAGAGGATCACATTGACAAGGGGGAGATCTTGAACTTTTACTCTCATGTTACCATCTGAAGGACCACATTACTGTATAGGGTTAGGCAGAAATGGGTTACACAAGCACAATGGTTCATTAATTTTGGAATAATCCAGAAGTAAAAGAAATGACAAAAGCAGAGCCAGGAAATATATCATTATCCAAGACAAAATCATCACAGCAGGAGAATAAGATTCAACAGTTGGACCATATCACATTTGAAGCTCCATATTTATCAGTTATAAACCATAGCAAAGACATAGCACAAAACTCTATGGCAGGAACAGGCAACATACAACCGATAGACTACACCCAATCACCAAGGCTTTCCCAAAGTCCATGCTACTGCTACACAGTAGCTCACCTAACATCTTAAGGGAGATGGACTGGCAGGTAAGATGCAGTTCACAGACAAAAGTTTGACTATGTCGAGGCCCTCCTTCTCCATCTTCTTCCAAGAAGATCCAAACAATGGCTTCTAACTAAAAGCCTTTGTTAGAAAATGCAAGCCTAGCAAGCTGGCTTAAAAGTACAAATGAAGTAGATTGCAGAAATCAAACACAAAAGAAACTAGCAAAGTTAGAATACTAGCCATTAAGAAAGAGCTATTGTTGAGAAGTTGATTCCAAACTAGAAACTTCTCCTCCCTTCCAGACTCAAATTACTCACTCATACACACACACACACACAAATACACACACACACACACACCCAGGTGGATCCTTATTCTTAAGGGCCAATCTTTTGGAGCGCCTGACACTTCTCAGCTGGTCCGTCCTCTTTAGCTGATGTCTGACCCTGGGGTTAGTGATGCCTGCCTGAATCGCCCTTCTCCTGATCAGAGAGCTCAGATTGCTTTCCCAGGGAATATGACACTGATTAATCCTCACTGACTGTTTGGTTTATCTCTAAGTCTTTGGCCTTGGCAAACCAGCTCAGGGATGGGGACTCGGACTCGAGGACTCGACTCGTGAGTCGGACTGAGTCCCCCCTCTGACTCGACTCGGACTTGAGTCCCAATATTTTTAATGGGACTCGAGACTTGACTCGGGACTCGAGACTAAGGACTCTTCAACATCCCTGGGCTGTGCCAGAAGGAGTGGAGAGAAGTGCGATCGCCAGCGAAGATTTTATTTTTTAAAATCATTTTCCTAAAATGCAACCTTTCAGACATTTTGGGTTTGGCTGCCTCTGCCTGCCTGCTTTGGGGTTCCCTGTCTCCTCTGCTTGCCTGGTTATTTTGGGTTTGTCTGCCTGGTCTGTTCTTGTCAAAATCAGTGGCAGAGTTTTGAAATAAAAAGGCACACTTGTGCCTAGAATTTATTTAAGCCACACATCTGAAGTAGCCTTATTTTGTTGGGGGAAAACCCCATTGATTTTAATAGGGACTCGTGGAGTCAGCTTTGGGAGTGACTCGTGACTCGTGAGTCACCATTTTGGACCAAGGACTCGGACTCGGACTCGAGACTCGGGTCCAAAGACTCGTGACTTGACTCGTGACTCGAGACCAAGGACTCTTCAACATCCCTGAACCAGCTGCAGGTTCCCTCCCCTCCATCTCCTCCCCATTAGACTCAGAATCTGTTTCCAGATCCTCCTTTGTAGGAACAGTGGGCCCAATCCCTACAGACTAGAGCAGCTCTACAGAGCTGTAACTCAAACAGGAACTTGCACAAGTGAAACACCATTTGCCAATTTGTTCTTATTAAGTGCAATCACCAGCAAATTATTTAAAAATTAATGGCCCCATAATCTTAAATCAGGAATGACAAAATCTTTACAAACTTACCTCTTTCAGGGCTTTTAATAATCGAGGTCGCTTTTCTTCAACACTTTCCCTAGACTGTTGTTTCAGTTTCCTTAGGAGTGCTGTAACTAAATAAATATACCATAAGCCAAATATAATGTAGTGATGTTAAGTATCCACTAAGCCTGGGACTGAGGACATGGGACTGCCTTTAAGATCCTTTTTGTTATTGGAAAATGTATGGAAAAAAATGGAGGGTTGGTGGCAAAAGCCAATCTGCATCGATACAGTTCCATCTACTATATCTCCATCTATCATTTAGAGAGGAATGTATAACACTTTCATGGAGCATAGTGAAAAGTCTGGGAACACAAAATGCTCCAGCATTATTGAATATAAGCAGCTGTGAACCTGGTCAGTAATCTGGACAGGAGACCACTGGGAGCCTCATATAATAACAGGCTATACATACAATATTTTCACATGCACAAAGCCGTTATGTGTGCTGCTGAATACTTCTAAGTTTTCCTCCTAGAAATGGTGCAGTTGCAGCAATGTTTTCCCTTTAAAATTTCTCACATCCAACTGCCAGACTACTTTCTGAAGGAGTTTAAACAGCAGTCTGAGAATTCTGTAAGGGACATTTCTAAAATTCAGGAACAAGCAAGCACCTCTCGGCTGTGACCCTAGTGTTGATGTTCTCATGCTCAAAAGAATCTCCCACCATTTGAACATTGGAGCTGTACATAAGCATTCTATTGATCAGATGATTTTTAAAACGCAATGAATACACATTCATCTGCCATCCCATAATACGTCAGGAGGCTATGCTTTATTCAAATTGTATATAATTAAATGAATAAATAATCTATCCTGAACATTACATGTAGGTAACAATATGAAAGTTACAGATATTAAGTAATGTTGAAACTGAACCCTGACAAGACTGAGGTACTTCTGGTGGGAGACAAGGGGAGGTTAGGGGATGTTGACCTGGTGCTGAATGGGGTACATCTTCCCCTGAAGGACCAGGTCCGCAGCTTGAGGGTCATTCTAGACTCCCAGCTGTCCATGGAGGCTCAGGTGTCAGCTGTGAGCCGGGCGGCGCTGTATCAACTCCATCTGATACAGCAGCTGCACCCCTACCTTCCTAATCACCTGCTCCCATCAGTGGTTCATGCCTTGGTCTCCTCTCACCTAGACTACTGTAATGC
Organism: Shinisaurus crocodilurus; assembly: GCA_021292165.1. NCBI lineage: Eukaryota > Metazoa > Chordata > Lepidosauria > Squamata > Shinisauridae > Shinisaurus > Shinisaurus crocodilurus. Next base: position 176,295,997 of record CM037877.1, on the reverse strand, counting down.
GCTCTATGTGGGGTTACCCTGGAAGACAGTTCGGAAGCTTCAGCTGGTACAGAACGCGGCGGCTCGCCTGATTAAGGGCAGCCGCCGGCGTGATCACATCACGCCAGTGCTTAAGGAGTTGCACTGACTACCAGTTGCTTGCCGAGCCGAATTCAAGGTGTTGGTTTTGACCAGGGGTCCTCAAACTTTTTAAACAGGGGGCCAGATCATTGTCCCTCAGACTGTTGTGGGGCCGGACTATAGTTTGAAAAAAATATGAACGAATGGATCAAGTAAAAAAAAAGGACCCAGGTCCTTTTTTTTTACTTGATAGGGGTGAATTTTTATTTTCTTAAATGGAAAGTTATTATAAATTAATGATTATAATGTTAATAAGTGATTAAATGGAGGATGGAATTTTATTTCGATGGCAAAAGTGGGTATAAATTAATGATTATAATGTTAATAAGTGATTAAATGGAGGATGGAATTTTATTTCGATGGCAAAAGTGGGTTTTAAAAAATAAGAATGTACTATCTTTTTTGCTGTCTAAAATTGAAATACATTATAAAAGGCTACATACAAATTATAAGAAATAGGAGTGTTTTGCTTTTGTCTGGCTGCTCTGTGCGAGTGCTTTGTGTGGGGTAAACTGCGGGTGTTTGTGGGCTGAGGGTGTTCGGTGAGCTGTGTTTTATTTTTATTTATTTATTAAGGAACCCAAGGCGGCTTACATATTCCTCCTCCTGTGAGGTAGGTTAGGCTGAGAGTCAGTGACTGGCCCAAAGTCACCCAGTGAGTTTCATGGCCGAGCGGGGACTAGAACCCGGATCTCCCGAGTCCCAGTCCAACACTCTCACCACTATGCCACACTGGCTCTCAGTATTGATTTTTACCCACCGTGAGAATATGTAGCTACACTTTAGCTTTTCAATGGAAGGAAGAAATTGAGGATCCCGAGGGGGAAACAATGCAAGGGAGAGGATTTCCCTGCTTTATGGACTGCCCAGAGCGCGGGGACACACACACACACACACACACACACACGGACTGAGACAATCTGCCCCAGGTTCTCACAAAGCAAGCAAAAGGCTCCCTACCAGAGTCCTAACACACAAAACCGCTGCCAGGATTAAGCGAGATCTTAAACTCGCACGATATCTTTATCCCTGGCTCTGATTACCTGGAAAGGAAACATGCAACAAGCTGTCCCTGGCTCTGAACGTTCAACACCTGCGTATGAAGCCGGCCTGCAAAACGACAAGCTGCCCCAGCTGCAGAGACTTTTTACTCTTCTGACCAGAAGCATCCCCACCTCTTTTCCTTCGCCCGACACATGACGGGCTGGGCGCAGCTCCCACCGGGGAGGTGCTAAATGTCCCGGTGCTCTCTGGGACTTGTAGTCCTTTAGCAACTCCTTGCCCGGGGAAAAAAATGAACAGCGAAGGAACGTGGAGACTTCATTTCCCATGATCCACCTCTGTCTAGAGAGGAGCCTTGCTTCTGGGAGCCGGTTACAGCTCCGCTGCTCGGCTCCGCGCCTCTATCTTCTTAGCAGCCTCCCCTCCAGCCTTTTGCAGCTGGCTTGAGCGGAGAGGGGCTTTGCCCTTTCCGCGTGAGCAGCCGCCGGGCCGGATAAAAGGGCAGGGCGGGCTGGATGTGTCCCGCGGGCCTTAGTTTGAAGATCCCTGGTTTTGACCTTTAAAACCCTACACGGCTTCAGCCCAGTTTATCTCAAGGAGCGCCTCCAACAACATCAAGTAGGACACTCAACAAGATCTGCAACAGACGGCCTTCTCCTTATCCCTTCAGCCAGAGCAGCCAGGCTGGTGGGGACTAGGAAGAGGGCCTTCTCTGTGGCGGCCCCCAAGTTGTGGAACTCCCTCTCTAGTGACCTTCACCATGCCCACTCCGTGATGAGCTTCTGCTGCACATTAAAAACATGGTATTTCAGGCGGGAATATGGGGTGGGTTAGGATTTTAAAATAATTTTTATACTGTTTTAATTATCATGTTTTATTGTATTGTTTTAATTGTACATCGCCCAGAGTGGCCGAGTGACCGGCCAGATGGGCGATTAACAAATATAATAAAATTAAAATAAAATAAACCAGTCTTGAAGTGCAATTTATAATAAGCTCCTTCTATAATTTGTTTGAATAAAATTAAACATTCAGATATGAACAAACAAAAAGATATTCATCTGTCCTGATAGTCTTTGACCTCTCAAAGACTAGAGCTGTTGGGTGAACCTGGGCCTTAACATTTTACTTCTCCAGAAAGAGTCAGTCTCTTTGTGTGTTGGGAACTTTTCAGTTGAGGAGCAGGATACAATAATAACCCCAGCACTATCACATTGCCTTCTTGAAGAATTGTCTTGATTTTAACACATGGTTGATTGATAAGTCTTATTTAACAACAACTGTATAATTTTGCTCTTGATTTACTCTAGTTAAAGTTGGTGCCAATGTAACACTTAAACTATGGTTATGGCTGGGGGAAGGTTCCTGTGATCCATTCCTGATCTCTTAACCATAAGCCAGCTTCACCTCTGCACTAACTCTAATACTAGCTTATCCTGGTGAGTCTATAGCAGAACCTAACACAAACAGTATGCTTTAAATTATCTATGATTTGGTGCTCATAATCTAAACCAGGGGTGGGCAACTTGTAGCCCTCCAGATGTTTTGGCCTTCAACTCCCATCATCTCTCACCATTGGCTATGCTGGCTAGGGCTGATGGGAGCTGTAGGCCAAAACGTATGGAGGGCTACAAGTTGCCCTCCCCGATCTAAACACTTCAGCCAGGATTTGCAATACACAGCTGATTTTAAAGGCAAAATGGGTTTCCTGTATTTATTTATTTTATTATATTTATACCCCACCTTTTTTCCTGCAAAGAGCCCAAGGCGGCTTACATAATCCTCCTCCTCCTCCTCTCCATTTTATCCTCACAACAACCCTGTGAGGTAGGTTAGGCTGAGAGTCAGTGACTGGCCCAAAGTCACCCGGTGAGTTTCATGGCTGAGCGGGGACTAGAACCCAGATCTCCCGAGTCTCAGTCCAACACTCTCACCACTACGCCACACTGGCTCTCTTTATGTCAAACAACCAGAGCGACGGTTTCTTACTCATTTGTCTATCTCCATAGCTGATGGCTTCTGCAAGAGGGCTCCATCCCTGAGCATTTTTCACTTTCACAGGAGCATTGTGGGCCAAAAGCAAGTGGGCACATTCTATAATAAAGTAAGAGGCAGTAATTATTTTCCAAATAAGACTACTAAATCACTCTTCTGCAAAAAGCCACTTATAGATGGCTATATATATATATATATGAAAATATATATTTCTAATTCACAGATAGTTGAGCAGCACATTAAAACAAACCAATTGAGGACATTGTTTGCATTTAAAACATGTTACGTAGCATTTTGGTGTAAATTCACTGTTTGGATGTCATAGCTGGGTTGAATCCAGAGGATGTTAGTCATCCTTTAGTCCTATTAAAATCAAAACTTAAGTTATGACTAACTTGTACCACTGATTTCAATAGGACGAGAACATACGTAACTAACTTTTATGGATCCAGCCCAGTATTTCCAGAGCTATTGTAAATTATCGAAAAATCAAATCTGAAAGATTGCTTATTTAACAATCCAATCCGCTCTACAATGATTCTAGGAGACTATCTGAACTGATTTACCTAAACTAAGAACCTACCATGATTTTGCTTATGATACAGACCATGCCCTTTCTTAACCACAATCACTGCAAGTACCTTCAGAATTGAATTTGAAATCAGGATACATTAATAGTTTAAAATTATTTTACATGAAATATGTCTATAATTGTTAGGAACATGGAATGTGATTTGTAAGAACATAAGAAGAGCCCTGCTGCATCAGACTTATCTAGTGCAGCATTCTGTTTCCACAGTGGTCAACCAGATGCGTATGGGAAGCCCAGAAGTGGGTCATGAGCACAGTAGCATCCTCTTACTCGTGCCTCTCAGCAACTGGTACTGAAAGGCATACTGTCTCTAATGCTGGGGATAATGTATAGCCATCATGACTAGTAGCCATTGGGGACTTATCATCCAAGAATTTGTCTAGTTCCCTTGTAAAATCATCCAAGATGGCAGTCATCACTATTCTTGTGGAAGTGAATTCTGTAGTTTCCATAATCTTGCAGGGCATTCAGAAGAAATGGTATTACCTTATCAAACAACTTGGTGAACAGTTATAATATTTTAATTATAAGTTTTAGGTACATTAACTGGAGTGGGGGTGTAGATTTTTGTGGACTGTATCTAATTGGTGTTCCTCTGCTGACAGAAGGCTCTTTGATCCAGCAGAGGCTTATATCGACAGAATGGAGAGAAAGGCAGTTTGGGCAATGCCTCCTTCCCCCTGCAACCCACCATGTACCTCACCAAATCTGCTTTGGAGGGTTATACTTTATACTTTTAAAAATTATTGGAGGGTTGGGGGGCTCTTCAGAACAGCATGGGAAGTGGCGCAAGGGGCTGCAAGGGGAAGGGGAATCAGCAAATATCACTTCCATCCCCATACTGCTGATGGAAGCCTCCATCAGATCAAAGAGACTTCTAACCAACGGAAGACACCAATTGGATCCAACCCTCTGTTTTCATAGACTTGGTTTGCATGACACAGCAACCCATCATGGGTACCTATCCACAGTGAGTTGCCATGTCATGCGAACCTGGAAAACTTCCCAAATAGTGGCTTCTTTTTGGGCAAGAACCCATGGCTTTTCTAGGGGTGTTTGGACCCACAATGGGTTGGTGTGTTATCCAAACCCGGCATACCTTTCCTATCATGGGTCCAGGGAAGTGGTGAGCGAGCCATTTGGCAAGAGCAGCAAAAACCCCTTGCCACTCTTGCCAAGCTTACCCGAGCCACTGCCAATGACAGCCACTCCACCAAGTGTCCAAGTGGCACTTTGGAGTGACCATCACTGTCTCACTCTCCCCACTGCAATTGCAACCCCTTTTGCGGTTGCTGAGGCTTCCCCCCCACACACTTCTTTCCCTTTCTTCCCCCCCAAGAGATCGCTTTTCATGATCTCCAAAGTGGCGGCCCCTCCAAAGTGCCAAGCAGCACATTAGAGGGGCCATCACAGGTTTGCCACCTTTTCTTTCCTTTTTTTGCACCAGAAATGTGCACATGTTTTTGGTATTTTTTAATTATTATTCTTATTATTATTATTTTGGTCAGTAGTTTGGAGTTGCGCAAGTGTGCAACTCCGACTAAACGAAATTTGAAGCCTTGCCTGGTCAATGTCCAGGAAACTGCCAGCCATCAAAGCTGGCACCATCCATAGACATTGACAAAGTCAGGCTTCAAATATGTTACTTTGCTTTCACTTGACAGCTGTCAAATGGCGAGTTGTCAAATGAAAGCAAAGCTGCGAAAAGATCTTTGCTTGTGAAAGGGGGTGGTGAGTAGATCACTCCCTTCGCAGTGAGATCCTCTACGTTTTAAGTGTGAGCCTGACAGCTGTGAGTGTCCTCCACCTTTTCCACCCCTTATTTATTTTATTTATTTATTATATTTATACCCCGCCTTTTTTCCTGCAAGGAACCCAAGGCAGCTTACATAAGCCTCCTCCTCCTCTCCATTTTATCCTCACAACAACCCTGTGAGGTAGTTAGGCTAAGAGTCAGTGACTGGCCCAAAGTCACCCAGTGAGTTTCATGGCCGAGCGGGGACTAGAACCCAGATCTCCTGAGTCCCAGTCCAACACTCTCACCACTACGCCACACTGGCTCTCTAGGTGCTTGGGAAAGTGGAAAAGTGCAGCCCACCCCATTTATGGGAGCACCTGTCAAAAGTAAGGCTTTCTTTTAAAACAGGGTTTTTGACAGGGCCAAACAGGTTTGGTTTTTTTGGACAGGGACATATTCACAAGACCAAGTGGGAAGGAATGGGGAACAAACCACAGTGAGCCCTATCATCTGCTGGGTGCACCGTGGGTTGTTCCACGATAACCCACAGTGCATAGCTTATTTGCAGGATGGGTTGCCGTGTTGTGCAAACTCACCCCGTGTGTAATTTAGCCATAATATTCCTTTGTAGAGTAGCAAGCTTGAGGCAGACTTTGAACTGAAAGGTGGGAAAAGGCTAAAACCTGTAGCACTGAGATTTAGTACCTAATTTATACTTTTAAAAATTATTGCTTAATGACCAATTAAAATATGTAAGAGCAGTTTTAACTCCCCACTGATGCACAAATAATTATGACTCTGAGATTAACAGGAAATGATTAACAGTCTTGACTGCCATACAGAGCATCTAGCCTGTATCTACTCTTCCTAATTAACACAGTCATACTGAGCTTGGGGGATTGTTTAGTGTCAGTATCTTACCTAGCTGAATCAGCCAAGACCGCTAGTGGATAAAGATGACATGGAGCCACAACACTCTGACTAACAGTTGTAACATGATTAGGAAGAACATCTTAATCATCAACTCAACAGAGTTTTATTTGCCCTACACTGGAAGGAATACTGAGACTGTACCCTGCTTGACCAACTCTGTTCAGTTGGTGTAACTTTCATCTGCAGTGAGGAGAGTGGGAGAAGAGCAAATGAAGGAGTGCATCTGAGCCCAAGGCCTGCAACCAGGGGGGGCAAGAATAATTTTAGCAATTTTAAAAACAAACATTTTATGAGTTTTATATTTTTAAAAGATAGAAGCTACCACCAGCCCTGCCACTTCTGGTTTGATTGAAGTCAATACAACTAAAACATACATAAGCCATAGTACTGTAGTACAACTGGGCCATGGGTTAGGCTATTACGCAGCCACTTCAAGTTTATAGTAGTACGTTCAGCATATTCTGTACGCATTCTCAGGATGCCTGGCTAAACAAGCCGTATTACTCTGCTACTGTTCATGCCAAGTTAATCCAGGATTTTACCCAAAACGGAGTACCGTATTTTTCGCTCCATAAGACGCACTCTGTATTTTTCGCTCCATAAGACGCACTTCCCCCCCACCCCAAAAATAGGGGGAAATGTCTGTGCGTCTTATGGAGCGAATATTGTTTTATATATATATATATATATATATATATATATATATATTTACTTCTTTCTTCTGGTCTGGGGGAAGAGTGGAGGGCTCCTGGGCTGCCAGTCAACCAGTTTTACTCTCCTTTAATTCCTAGTCATAGCTGCTGGTTATTTGCTGCTCATTTCGCCTTCTCTATCTTTGCACAGTACTATAGTGCATTTCCACTTCTCTTATTGCTGCCGAGCCCGCACAGGTAGGATTGCACTATGCATAAAAACCCTTGTTCCAAGATCACACATTTTTGTACCATTACAGGAGCTTAAAATGAAACATGAATGCAGTACAGACAAAATAGAAAATCAGCTGTTGTAAGACAACATCTTACATCTTTGCAATTGGCTACAGCAGTGATGTTGCTTTTATTTTTAAAACAATTTGCTGGAACCATCTCTTAGAACCGTTTTTTTTTTTTTTTAAACAAGCAATATCCTCCCAAGTCACATAGGTTATTACTAATAGATGAGCTTTGCTGCTCCGTAAAAGGCACAGTGCATGCAATTTTATTCTTGTGCAAAATAATTATTTTTTAAAGGGCTAAAGGCAAGTTCATCAAGGATCAATGACAAAAGGCACACTCCTATAAATGTTTAGACAGAAAAACGGTTTACCATTCCCAGCATAGCTGGCTGGGGAATGCTGGGAGTTGTAAGACTTTTTTTTCCTGTCTAAGACTACAATCCTATCCAATTTACACAGAAGCACCAATGAGTAAAATGGGACTTCTGCATAAATACATATAGGACTTTTCCAACATGCACAGTACAATTAATATTCCCTCAAATTCTAAATAAAATTACTAATTTCAGTAGTCACTAAACATTTGCATTGCCTTGGTAATGATCAATTTGGGGGAGCTTTAATTGATTAAATCTGCATAAATTTTCAGAATATTTTTTCCCTTGTTTTCTTCCTTTAAAACCTAAGTGCGTCTTATGATCAGGTGCGTTTTATAGCACGAAAAATACGGTATTTGCTACAGAATATAGGCTATCATTTTCTTCAGTTCAGTGTTAGGGACACTGAGAGGACCCTAAAAGCTGGATTTCTGAAATATCATAAGAGAAAACCAACAGTTTACAGGACTGGTCTTCAACAGGTGAGCTGCAAATCAAAATCAAATCTTTAGTCTGGCAATCTAATTTAAACAGATTATTTTTCTATAGAGTCATCATTGCACTTAAATTAGATTGGGATTGGCCTTTTCACATATCAGCTTAGACTCCATCTTCAAATCAAAGCAGATCAGGAGGAACAGATGTGGGAAGAAAGAGGAGGGACCATTCTCTTTCCACTTGCACTATTCTTCTGTCACCCCCACCACCATCTTCCACAGCTATTTCCTGATTGGAAAGTTGAGAGAAGGTTAAAAAGAAAAGAAAAGAGGAATTCTCCTCTTGCTTGTTCTGTGCTCCCTTCAAGAAGTTTCAAGATGTGCAAAGGAAAGAAAAATCTGGCTTGGGAATTCTAGTTGCTGACCTCTATATGGGATAATGTTTTCTTTTAAAGCAGATATAAGAGCACAATTACCAACCTTTATTCCCCAACATCACAGCAAGATGTAACGGAGTGTTTCCTATAAAGAAAAGAAAACAAAACATGTTGTTCAATGAGTTTATACAGTATGATCTTAATCAGACAGAATAAAATATTAAATTTTACACTGATCACTCATAACTGAGATTATGATGATTTAAGTACAGCAATCCTATTGTTTTCAATTTGATCTGAATAAATAGTGTTAATCATGACAAGTCGCTTTACTACATTATCTATATTGTTTTCATATTCAATTTTACTCCTGGGAAATTGATTAATAGGACAAGAATAATTAAAAAGACTACTAAAAAACCCAAGAGACATTCTGTCACCCTAAATTAATTAAGGTCTGTAAAGTCTCCATTGTTATCAGTAATGACAGATCTAGGTCACTACCTATAAGGAATTTATTCTAATAAAAAATTAATCAGTACATTTTATTTATTCATTGCACAGGTCCAGTTTTATAAATGAACTCTTATTAAAGTACAGTAATGTAAACCAGATACTGTGCAATCATTCACTATATTCTAAACTGCCCTGGGATAATTATGAAGAGTGGCATATAAATAAATTCAAAATACTTAATTATTGGAAAAAGTTAGATTAATAGCTAAAATTATATAGAAACAAAGAGTCATGGGTTTTCTGTAGTTGTTATTTGAGAGCACAGAATTTGATACTGGACATAGAAGTCAGCTTTTTGAGAATATCAACTCTTGTTCTTACAGCAGTGAAGAAAGACAATGGCTGGAAAATCTCAGAAGTAGGGCTGGAAAGTTACCGGTAAGCAAGATTTTCAGCTGTTTGGGGTGTTTCAGTGGCCTGCTGAATTACCACAACTGGAAGAAAATATATATATACAAAATGAACAGTTTTATGCAACTGTAATCAGTTTTCACCATTTGGGAAAACCATGTAATTTTTGACACAGTTAACAGAACTGCAGAATTCTGGATTTTGTGAGCAAAGAGTATACAATAGTAAATACTCATTTTATTCACATATATTAAGGGTATGCAACTTGTGTCCCTCCAGATGATTTGAGCTACTACTCCCATCATCCCTCACCACTGGCTATACTGGATGGGGCTGATGAGAGATGTAGGCCAAAACATCTGGAGGGCCACAAGTTGCCCATCTCTGATATACAATATTAAACTGTTGTCACCTTTACTAGCCAGAACTATTCAACAAATACCAGAGGGAAAAAGATGCCAGTTGCTAACTTGAAAAATAGTAAGGATTGTCCCCATTAAGAAACCTTAGCTGATTAACTGTATGAGCTTCAACTGATGAATTCAAATCTGCATGAGTTTACATAGGAATAAAACAATAGTTCTGAAGAAAAGAGTGTTCTTAGAGGACACAGACATGCTTCACAATAGACACTATTCTAGAAAAGGTATTTCCTACTATGCAGTAAAGAAGGGTGAAATTCTCTCCTAAGATGTTTTTGTAGGTACTTGGATTAAAAATAATGAACAGTATCCAATACTGTCACTGTGACTGTACTAGTTATGTTGCGCCCATGGGACCAACCAGCAGCACAACAGGAAACTGGTGCTCCCTAAAGCAACCCCAGAAATGAGCAGAAACATTCAATTCTGAAATGGGACAGGTCAGTGAAGTTCCCTTCTGCGAGCTGTGTTGTATTTTCCCATTCCAGAAACAAGCATTCCTGCTCATTTCTGGTTGCCTCAGGGGCTGCTAGCTGCACATTGCAGTAGTAGTTCATACTGCTAGCACATGGGCAGCACTGGATCCTGGCCAGTGTTACTAAAAAACATACTGCTCACTTAATCGGGGGAATTTTAGTTGATCAAGAAGTGTTTAATCAATCTGATTGTACAAGTTTTGAAGCTCCCATATCTAATGAAAAAGAGGTTGCTCTATTTGCAGGGGAAACTGCTAAGATGCGTCAAGTTTTTTGGTAATAAGAATGCATAAAGACATACGTCCACGCAGCAGCCTCTCATTTTGAATATGTAGTATCTGAACTGAGGGATTCAGTGCAGAAGCCAAAAAAACAAGCACTCCAGGTTATCCTATCTATTTTGAACAGCTACATTTTTGTTAAAATGCAAATAACTAAAATACTACCAACCGTTACAACCTGAAGACAGAAATTAACTTTAGAAAGATTTTTTTTTTAAATTAAGCCAAAATGGTTTAATACAAGCCATTAAATTTCCCATACTGAATTTTTATGTTCACTGTGTGGACTAATCCGTGGTAAATGAAGATACAGTAATTAGCAACTATGCTTTTCTAACTATGTTCTGGAATGTAGGTGTGTGAGCTTGAGCACTGCATGTTTCAACCTTCTAGAATAATCTTTTGCTGTAAGAAGTACAATCTACCTCTCTGGACTGAGGTTTAATCAAGCCTTACTTGATTACAGTCTCCTCATATGTCAAAGATATTTAAATTATACTTGTAATTTAGCACACAAAGATGGTCTGCTGATTCCTGATTGTCTCAATAGGTGTAGCACATGTGACATTAACCATGAAATATGCAAGACACGGAGCAGCTGACTTACATTACCACTGAGACTTTTAAAAGAAATTCAGATGATTTCTTCTGTGCAATAACAACTTAGGGGAAATCCAAAATACTATAGCATTCCCTCTGATATGTCTTCACTTTAGATTATAAACCTGTAGGCAAGTATTAGGCACATATTTAAAATAATGTATGCTTTCAAAATAGAGATAATTCTTCTCTATTTGATATTTTACTGCATCTGAAGAAATTTGTGAAAAGGGGCATAAGCAGGATTTGGTTTATCTTTAATATTGACCAAGGAAGTGTTTTTGTAGTATCATGCTGGCTGGGGATGTTGGGGGCTGTAGTCCAACACATCTGGAAGGCACCAGGTTGGGGAAATCTGCCCTAGCATATCAGTCATCACTGGAAAGTGGTATTTCTGGGATTTTAAATGCTGTTCTATCTCAGGTGCTCACATGAGGCATGGTTATGCCCCAGTGACAACCCGAGCAGTTACATGGCTTTGGAGCTGCTGATATCTGAACAAATATGAGATAGCTCAGATGTTCACTTATCTCATCTACAAGTAGCAATGTCAGTAAGTCAGTCATAGTGGTGGCTTATCATAGAAAACATGCCCGGTACACCAAATCACCAAATCACCGAAGAAAGCCACCCAAGAGAAAGTGTAATTTGAATTCTACACTTCTTGCTCCTCCCTCTTAATCTCATCTTGTGCTTGAAATTTCTTGGGTAAATTTCAAATTAAAATACATTAGATTTTTTAAAAATAAGATCTTACTATTTTCGCAGTAAGTCATATCTGCACTAGACTACTGCCTTCTATTTATGCTCCTCATGGGAAATATATAGGAAGGAGCAGCTCCTAAGAATTATCACAGGAATAGTGGAATTGGAATTCATTTTAAAAGTTCAACTGTATTTCTCAAGGACTAAACAGGAACCATGGACAGCGCCCACTCTATAGCAAACTTAATATTTGACTGTTTGTCTGTGGGAAGTAACAGTTGTCTCCAGGTTACCGGTAATAGGTCCCCATTACTGCCATAAGGGCTTTTGCCAGCTTGTATTTGGGCTACGATGTTTAATCAGTTAGATCAATGGGCAGTGCCATCTAATGTGGCTGCCCGTAACCTTCCAAACTCGGAGGATTATGGACATCCAATCAAGGACGGAAGGAGTACAGAGGTGAAGGCCCTGCAAAACACTTAAGACAGCCGATTTTGGCTGTCTAAGTGTTTTGTACCTGATGTTTTGTGTTTTGTGAGGAGGTAGGGCTGAGGTGCCTGCAGGATACATCTTATCCTGCTCCTCCCCTCCCCCAGGAACGCCCCCCCCAGCACTAGCTCAGAGGTCGGTCTTCCATCTTCAGAGCTGCAGCCGGCACGGAAAGAACCATGCCGGCTGAGAGGGTGGAGGGAGGGCGCTCTGACCTCAGAGCCCCAGCTACAACCTTGGAGTGAGTTTCCGAGGTCAGAGCTGGGACTCTGAATTATCCTATGGCTATCTAGACAGCGTTTAGCAGCCATAGGATTGAGCCCTAAAATTCTTTTGATCAATTAAGAAGATGGCCCTGATTAATTGAGCAATATTTTATATATATATGTGTGTGTGTGTGTGTGTGTGTGTGTGTATGTGTTCATAAAAGTTGCAGATGGCAGGAGCCATCTTAGAAAACACACACACAGAGGAGAGAAACCCTATTCTAAAGTGGTACCTGCTGAAATAATTAGATCTAAAAATTCTTTTAAACTATAGTTTTACCTATATTAAAAGTGTGCACATTTAACTGATCAACACAAGCAATAGACTAAGTTTTCTTTAATCAGGTGTCAGACTTCACTGGAATACTGTTGTGCAGAAGCCTCTACAGTGCCAGCCCATTTAATGCAGAGCAGGGCTATGAATATTGCACATGCAACTCTCTCCCAGTGGCTCTCAGGGGCAGCAAAAAACACTACTACTATTCAGCACTTGAGCCCCCATTCAACTAGCTGTGGTCTAAGCAAAACTGTTATTTTCCCTAGTCAATTAGTTTCTCTTTATAGTAATTGAACTCTCTGGGCAACAACCAAATCATTTTGTCTGCACCAAACAATCTTTTCAAACTTTTATTTTGTTCTGAAGGGTTCTTTGCCCTATTTGTAGCCTTATACTGAAGTTTTTCTCAGTGCTCATTACAACTTTTGCTTTACCTTTTACTGGTATAAAAGCACCAAGACCTGGATTACCACTATTTTAAGACTTAAACTCTTGGGAGAATCTCTGGCCACTTAAGTGCATACTGTCCAGCACTCACTGTAATACCATCTGAGTTTCTGACCCAACATAGAATCAACCTTGTTTCCCTCTTAATTCCTATGGGAAATTAGTTCTGACTGGTCAAAATTCACATGGACTCCGTCTCAAATTGCCAGTGTGCATTTTTATATAAGAACTGCTCCTAATATTTGTGCTTTGTCCTCAGTCAGCTACAACATAGCTGACTGGGTGACCATCCTTTCTCAGACTACTGCTTCAGTGACTATGGTAGTGCAATTGGATGTTACCAGTCAGACACAGAGTTCAATGTGTTCTGATTAGACTCCAATATTCCTCTAGAAAAATGGATCTAAAGCTGCGGCAATCAAACAAAAAAATTGCCCAGTTTACCATCGTAGTGTATGCAAATAAAATGCACTTTTATTCTTGTAACTGAATTCCTATGCTCTTTATGATTAATGCTTTCTTTGTTTAAATATAACTGAATCCTGCTAAGGGCTGGCTCTAAAAGAGGGGTGGTACCCCACATTTTGCCTCTACTTGTTGGTGGGCATGTTACAGCTATTGAATTTATAGCATGGTAAAACAGGGATGTGCCCAGCTGTAAAGGGATACTTCAAGTTCATCAGTTCCAGACTACCTTTGTTTGGCCTTTAACAAGCAGCACATCCACTTACTTCAGTTAAAAGATTTGGTGAAATGGTGACAGGATGTTTACTTTAGAAACCAGTGCTAGTGTTCAATCAAGCTTATTAACTAATATTTTTTCTGATCAGATTGCTCAGTTATGCTTCAACTGCATCTCAGTAAAAGTGAAGTAGTGAAGTGAAATATTAGGCCATCCAACTAACTGTGAAGTGCCACTGTAGAGGCTCTTTTCTCTCCTCTTGCTGTTACAGACCATAAGAATTTGCCAGTATGTGAATCGGTGGAATGAATATGCTACCTTTTGAATACTTCTAGTGCTGTATGTCTGGTTTCAGTATCATCTTGGTATGCAACTTGTTTCATAGGATGGACACTTTGGGGAAGGATGAAAGGTGGTGTGGTGGGCTGTCCATGCTCCCCCAGACTTGCAGGATTCCTATGTGTCTCCATGTTCACAAGTGGAGGGAGGCAGCTGGTACATGTCAGGGGACAGAATTTGGTTTTGAAGCCATAAGCAACTATGTACAGTCATGCCTTGGATTGAGAGCATAATTCGTTCCGAAACGGAAACGTGCTTGTAATCCAAAACACTCTTATATCAAAATGAAATCCCCCCAAAAAAATTTGTAGAGATTTTTTATTTAAGCCGTACTACAGTACTTGTATTGCAAGACATCACTTGTATATCAAGTAAATATATATATATATATATATATATATAAATTTGCTTGTCTTGCAAAACGCTCTCAAACCAAGTTACTTGCAATCCAAGGTATTACTGTAAAGTTTAATCAAATGCCAATGTACTAAGCCAACTGGTCATAAGATTAAACATGAACTGTGTCATATGTAACAGAATCATAATCAAGAGTCTCCATAAGGAGAAAAACTATTCTTATTGGACAGGTGCGATCGTATCCATGAATGTGCCATTGCTCTGTTCTTGCCTGAGATTTTAAAGGTGCAGTGATGGAAGAAAACCTATAATGTCAATGGAAAACAAACCACACCAGTACATCCCTGCCAGATTATGCCCTATTAAATTAAGTGGGGCCTGGAAGAGAAGAGAATCCAAAAATTATACTCATGTACTAATATCATGGGTGGGATCTCAAAGGTTTCAGACCAAGGAAAACCATTTTCTGTGCTGAAATTTGCTTGGTTCTAAGGCACATCTTTACATTATGACAGCTTTACAATATAAATGGGTTATTTAGCCAGATATTGGTCAAAAAGGATATAGAAATTGCGAACTATGCAATTCTGTTTTGAAACTATTACTGTACCACACCACATTTGCCCATTTTTGAAGTACCGTAGTTTCAACTTGGTTTCTGGCTTGCTGGTGATCTTACAATCTTACATTGCGTGCCAGTTTGCAATGAACATTATTTACAGTAAAGGGGCTAACAGAACTTTTTCTGTTAAGAAGATGTGTATCACAACATTCCAATGGATAATTACAACTGTTCATTAAATATGAAGGAATTACATAAAGTTCTACCAAATAAAAATATCAAGGTAGGAGTAGCAGGAAGAATCTCAGAGGCTCATACCAATTTTTAATTAAAAGCTATGGAAGGGAAAGGCTGAAATACGACTAAAAATGAAGCACACCCCTTGAGATAAGTACTACATTAACATTTGGTTACAGCCCAAGTTTGTGGCTGCAGGTGAAAGAAGCAGGTGACATCATAATTATTCGCCTGGAAAATATAAGCACCATGTAACAGTGAAGAGTGTGCAGAGAGGCAATTTTCTTTCCAGAAAAAGAACATTCCTAACAAACACATTATATGAAGGACAGTCCTTCCCATGGGCAGAGGAGAAGGGAACACATGTAGCCCAACCTAACACACTGAATTCAACAGGAATTACTTCCAAGCATGCATAGGATTAGAGGTGAAGAGTGCATCCCAGGTAAAGACAGGAATAGAGTGGGCAGCATGCTTTCTAACAACCATGGGGACCTAGGCTTTCTGTATATTTGATTGCAATAAGTACAGATTAAGAAACATCTATTCCTACCTAAAAGATACAATGATATACCAAAGCATTTTGCTATGAGACTCACAGCAGAGTTATCATCATGTCCTGAATACAAGATTCAGAAACATCATAAATGGGAATAATTAACCATGTCTGTACTTCAGACTGGTACATCACCTCTGGAAGAAAGAGGAGATGCTGAGCTCATAAACTGCCTTGCTGACTTGAAAACCTTAACTCCAGGATAATACAGTTCTGCCTTCAATGGCAACTACCTTGTATAAATGTAAATAGCAAAGGACTAAGTGAGTAGGCAGCCTTTGTTCCAATTCCCACAGAAAAGAAAAACTGATGTTTCTCAGAAGTACACTTCCACCCCCCAGAACTATATTCACTTAGTAACCTGTGCTTGTGTGTGCGTTGATCCTCCTTAAACTAACCTTTCTTGGTTTGACACAACCCAGAACTGGGTCAGCACTGAGGTTCTGCCGTCACAAAACCTTTCTGCACTAAAGCTACTTTACTGGGTCATCGTGATAGATTTACACTGATAGGTCCCGAGATCCCCAGGAGGATAAGAGGCCACATATATCCCAACCAAGATAAAGCGATCCCAGTCCTACCGCAGGCTCCGTTGATCAGAGACAGGGGGACTTCACCGGGATAAAGTGGGGACGTCCCTATTTTGTTTTTCTGGGTCACACTCAAGACTATCCCCTCGCGAGTGAGAGCTTGAACTCTCGGAGTGGGGAGGCAACAAGGCTATAAGGGTGGAGACCCACACTCTCCCGGGGAGATTTCAAAACCAAGCCAATCCTAGGAAGCGGAACTTGACAGAAGCAGACCGACCGCCGGATTAGCAATAACCTGGGACAAACACGGGACGGGCCACGATCGAATCTCCTTTCCTCGGGGAACCAGCATCAGAGGACACAACCGTCCGTAGAGTCGGGGGGGATTGGCAGAGGGTGGCCGAGCGCCGTCTCTTACCGTGACTGTCCTTCTGGCCGATGCCCTGTGTGCGGATCAGCGCCGACAGCCGCCTAACGTCCCCCTTGAAGACACACTCGTGCACGGGGAACTGCGCCGCCGGACACTTGTCGGGCTCGGGGCCGGCGGCGGGAGAGGACGCCCCGGGCCCTCCCTTGAGGGGCAGTCGGTGGTGGTTGGTGAAGATGCGGTGGCTCCCGGCGCGGCCGCCCTTGCCGCTCCCCGCCCGGCCTCCGGTGAAGGCGCCTCCTCCGCCAGGCGCGGCCGCCGCCTCTTCCTCGCCGGGCGCCAGCAGGTCCCCGTCCTCCTTGCTGGGCTTGTGGTCCCTGCGCAGCGAGCGCAGCTTCTCTCCGGTCATCGCCAGCGGCGGCCCCGGGCGCGGACGGGGAGACGCGGCGCCGCAGTCGCTGCGGGGGGCTCGAGGCGCTCAGAGCCGCGGCGGCGAGTCCTGTCCCGACTGCATTCCCCCAACCCACCGAAGGACACCCCGCAAGCTGAGGGGTTCCGAACCTAGCCGAGCTTCTTTCAGGCTCCCTTCCACCTGCCGCTCCTCCTCTCAGCGCCTCGACCGCGCCACCATCTTGTCGAGGGAATCTCGCGATGCCAGCGCGTTCGGCGGAGTGAGATCGCAGGAGATATCGCGAGATGGTTACCGCGACGGGAAGGAACGAATCCCGGTGCGATGGGTTGAGCCGCTCGGTTGAGGACGGTTTTGTGAGAGCTCAGCTAGGTATTCGGCGTGGAGGGCGGCGGCGGCGGCGGCGAAGAACTAGGATGCTGTGGGATGGAAAGAGCGGGGCCAGGTCTAGTGAGTTGTTGAGGGCAGTGGTACAGCTAGGGGCCCCGCAGTAAAGCCCCCAATGACCACTCATTTGAGTGGCAGTTGATGAGGGCATCTGGGCAGCAGAAGCAAATTCTATTTATTCCTGTAATCGTTACGATGCTATCATTTAAGGAAGTTTAAAATGAAAGACAGCACATGCTCAGAGTATTATTATTTTTTTAAACCAGAGTTTGCAAACAGTTTTGTTGTTTTAAAAAATTAGGGATGTAGAAAGTAGAAGCAGTTTTAAAACATGGAATGGCAGTTGGGGAGGGGGAAGAGATACGTTAGTTGTGTGCTTCACAAATGACGTAATACACATGTGCCCCCCTCCATAAGAACACGAAGTCCAGGGTTTGAAATGAATTGTGCCATTGGCTGAGGGACATGGAGAAGCTGTTCTTGGATGCTGTCAATCTTGGGAGAAGGGACTGCATGTAGAAAAAGAGAACGTGGTTTGTTGTGGCACACTTATTGGGGTTTTGATTAACAAATAATGAGTCTTGGTGTCTTTCCAAACTCCGTATTATTGGGAATGGATTTGGGGGCTAGGAGCTACCAGGTGGAGATGTGAGATCCACAGGTGGAGGAAGGGACTTGGCTCAGTGGTAGAGCACATGCTTTACATGCAGAAGGTGTCTGGTTCAATCCCGCACATCTCCAGGCAGGGCTGGGAAAACTCCTGCCTGAAACCCTGGAGAGCTGCTGCCAGTTAGTGTCGACAATACTGGGCTAGATGGACCAAGGGTCTGACGCAGTATAAGGCAGCTTCAAATGTGCCTAGGTGTATCCCAGCAAGAGAAAGAAAAAAACTCAGTCATGTGGGTCTCTTTGTTAAAAGGTCTTGAGGCCTCTGCCTTATGACTATCTCTTATGATCACCCAATTTGAAAAAGGTTATGATACAGAAAATGGTACATAACGAGCTGACAAAAAGTGAGTGGGAGAGAGAATGTGGGTGCTTCCATCTGAGACATTTATTGTGTAATTGCCCTGCTTCAAACAGAAATTTACAAGACTCCAGATGACCGCTCCCATTTGTAACCCTCCCATGTTTTCCCATTGTTTCTTCCATCTTTTTTCTTAACACAAAAGATCTGTTAAGGAGTAAAGACAGAATAGCTGTGCAATGCCTTTTGATTAGCAATGCTAAAAGTGTCCTCCTGAGAGCAACCTGTCTTTCATCCAAGGAGAAACCAAGGGTGCTTCCAGACAGGACTTTTATCATGCCTTCGCTCTGCCCTCTTCATGGAATTTTTCAGCGGGTCCAGATGATGTTATCTTCCACTTGTAATTTTCCTGTGTTTTCTCAGTGTTTCTTCTGTCTTTTCTCTTCCTGCAAAATATGCATTAAAGAGAAAAAGTGGAATAACTGCTAGTGTCTTTTGACTGGTAGTGCTAGAAGTCCTCTGCCCGCTTCCAGATAAAGATTTACATATTGTGGAATCGCCATGGCTAGTTCAGTTGAATTTTACAGAGGATCCGAACAACATCATCCTTTTGTAATCAATTCTTCCATGTTTTCCTAGTGCAGCTTTCATCTTCTTCTTTTTACTGGAAAGGATTGCCTTTTTATTAAAAGAAGGATGGAAGAGTAATACAATCTCCACAAGTGTACATTCCCATAGTACTGTTCTGTCATTTTAAAGAGGTGTGATTTTGACATAGGAAGTGACCTATTGGGCAGGTGAACCTATCATAGCTCAGCCCACATTCAGTATAACTTTTGCAGTGGATGCTATTTTTATCACCCATTTGTTTATTTGTAATCAGTCTTTGAAGTAGTCCTAAAACATTTTTAAGCCTATAATGCAATATATATATATATATATATATTAAATTACAGGGTGGGGGGGAATCCTGTAATATAGCCCTATAATGCTACCTTAAAGAAAAAGTAATATAGCATTGTAGGGGTATAACACTATGCACCTATAGTGCTGATTTTAAAAAAATCTTTTTTAAAAACCCTTTTTAGTCACCACCGTTAACCGTACTAAAATGATGGTGACTGGAAATGTGTTTTTTCCCCCATCATCATATATTGCTATGACATGGGCAGTGAAATCCTATGGCTGCTATAGAGCGTCTAGACTTTTCAGATTCCCAGCTCCAACCTTGGAAACTCCTCCGAGGTCGGAGCTAAGGCTCCGAGCTTGGAGACCCCTCCCCCACCCCTGCAGCTGGTGTGGAAAGAAACACTCCAGCTGCGTCTCTGAGGTTGCAAGAGCAACTTCGGGCACTTAGGGGGTGGGGAGGGGAGGAGACCAGTGCCACCATGATATGAAGTATCCTGGCGGCCCCTCAGCCTCCTTCCCTCCTGCTCCAAGGTGCCTCAGCTAGATGGCCAAAATCAGCCGTCTAGCTGAGTTGCAGGGTGGGAGGAGCGCAGAGGTGACCTTTGCCTCCATGGTCCTCCTGCCATCCAAAGAATGCTTGTGATCCTCCAGGTTCGGAAGGCTACAGGCATCCTGATTGGATTGCATCCTAACTGTCTTTCATTTAAATGATATTTAGCTATTAACTCGCGCAAAGGACCTGGGGAGGTCCTTCACATTTAGATTTTTTTAAATAAAAGATATAGCCAGGAAAGTGTTCTAACTTTACTTAAAAGGTCATTTAAAAAAATAAATAGGCAATAAAAATGGGTCCTACTGCAAGGGTATAGTAAATATATCCTGAGCTTTGATAGGTTCAGCTGCCTGATAAGTCACTACCCACATCAAAACCATGTACCTTAAAAAATGGAAGAGTGGCACAAAGGGCACTAATGTGGACAGAACATAGTGGGATGTACACACAGAAAATGCACAATATCCTCGGATAGTGTGGGAAATTGATTGCAATTCTGCTTGTAGTTTACAGTGGAAGATCAATGGGCAGTATTCAGTACTGCCACTCCACTTACGCAATTAATGTAGTACTAGTGTAAACAAGCTCTAGTGCAATGCCAATAGCATTACTGGTGTGACAGAAAACCCTGGGAAACCTGTCACACTAGCATACATTATTAGCATTGTGCTAGAGCTTGTTTACAGTAGCCCTGCATAAGCAGAGCAGCAGCGTTGGATACTGCCCAGTGATTTATTAGCAATACGAGCCATCGGTATAGAAGCATACTAGATTATGATTCTACCTCTCATAAAGGAAGTGCTAAAAGCCCAATTCTATGCATATTTACTAGGAAGATTGTCCTAATGTTTTTACATAAAACTGTATATAGTCTGATTCTGTTTTAGAGTCAGGTCTCCCTATTGATTTTTGCATAATATCAATCTGCACAGCAGGCTAGAATACATGGAAAAGTTAGTTAAGCTTCACGGCTACATTTTCAGAAAATGCTTGATTTTTTAAAAATCTCTTTTCAGTCCTCCCCCAGCATCACAAACCCTCTGCTGTACTTATCAGCTGGCAAACTCGTGTAAACGTGGTTGAATACTCTACCAGTGAAATGCATCCTTTTTGTTTAATTTTAAGGAAGGATGATTGTGAGTATGCAATTTTACTAAACTGTACTTCAGTATTTTTTTATTTAAAACAAAACAAAATACTTTTTCTCCTTAAACAGCCCACTAAAACTCTCTATGTCAGCATCGCAACATCACATCAAGAAAATGGCAGAAAATTGTATTAAAATGGCATTTAATGCAAAGCATTAAATGAATTAAACTAAAAGTGAATAACAATGGGGGTTCACAAGAGTTGCAGGTAACTTTGTTGGTCCATTTAAAAAAAAATCTTAGTGAATAGTAGGTTAATATTTATATTGGGAACAAGTAAAATGTCACAAAGTAATGAGCAAGCTTTAGAGTTACTCTTACCAAGAAGTCTTCTTCAAGCTGGATGTTAAATCCAAGAAATATGGGGTGACTAGTGTTTTGTGTTTTGTTTTGTTCAACATTAGGGGGCTTGGAAACAGATTGGTTGGGCAACAGAAGGCACCTAATGTTCACCAATAAGGAAAGTCAAGACAAGGCGACGTGGACTCAGGAGTGGGGGAAATGGTGGAATGGAGAATAAAAGTTTGACTGCACTGACAAAATAACAACTTCTTTGACACATTGTTCATGCCAATATGACTAAAACTTAAGCACATCCAATGAACAGTACATATATTCATTTAACTTTTCTGATTTTTAATGTTTTTATTTACATCACAATCCTATGCATGTCTACTCAGAAGTAAGCCCCATTGAACTCAGTAGGATTTACTCCCAGTTAAGTGTATGATGGAGTATGTATATGAATATGTGTAAATATGTTATGATATTTCAAATGTATACATTATTCCTAGGTTCTGAAAGTGATAATGTAATAAAATCATCAGGCTTTTATTCGTCTCTACATTTCACCATTCCAGGGAATTTGAAATAATTTGTTTTGACTTGAGCCAGCTGATTCAATCCATGTTAACTTGGAAGTAAGGGGCCGTGTCCAATGTGACACTACTGCTAATTTAAATTACGTCGCGCTAGTGTAAATGACCTCTAGCGCAACACCAATAGTGAATGCTGGCATGACGGGTTTTCTGGGGAAACCTATCATGCCAGCAAGCACTATTGGCATTACTCTAGAGGTCATTTATGCTAGCGTAACATAATTTCAACATGATTTATCCCCAAGTGTGCATAGGATTGAAGCCTGTGCATGCTTACTTTGGATTAAGTCCACTGAAATCAGCAGGACTGGCTTCCAAGTATATAATGCATTGGAATGGATGGTTCCATGTTCCAAGTCAAAATAGACTATTTCAAATAAAAATGGTTAGGAATTGAGCTGAAACTCTTGTATCCTTAATTCCATTATGTGAAATAATTCAGTTGGAACTATAATGCAATATTGCATATCCTATTTATTGTATTGGGTCACAGGCAAGATGGAATCTGCAGATTCCTGAGTCATACAAACACTAGGAGACTCAGAATGCTGACACTGTAGCAGGTTTATGCATTCACTAGACATATGAGTCAGCTGAGATAGAGAAGTTCTCAGAACTATCAGGTGGAAATCACCTCTTTCCTGTAATTTATGGAATTTCATGATACATTAATTTTATGAGCATGCACATTCCCTAAATTTTATGTATTTGTTTACTGGATAAATGTGGAAGCAAAGATCTGATTCATTTTGCCACATAATTTTCTCTTTCTGTTAACAAATTTATGGAATCAAAGATGGATCATTATGTCTGCTTTATATTTCTTCTGCCAGTAACAAAGTCCACCAGGGTAAGAGCGCAAAGTGATAATTGGGGGATTAAGGACTTTTCTGGATATAGCTGAAGATTTTAGGATCATTCAAAGAAGCCAGATAGCACTCAACATAACTCAAGCCTAAGGGTTGCCAAGGGTTGTTTTTTACTAGTCCCTGTGCCATAGATAGCAGCTTCATCCACATTCCACAAACATTAGCAGGTGACGGTGCTTTGTTCTATGCTGGGGAAGGCAACCTCTGGCCAGTGCAGGTTGCCCATCTGGCCCATGGAGGCTTGGGCTCCCTCTGTGGGCCCTTCCCCAAGCCCTACCACCTGACCTGGAGGCCACCTGGGCAGTGTGGCTTTCTGAGGAGGCAGGGAGAGGATCCCTTTGTTATCTCTGATCACAGCTTGGAAATAACAAGGGGATTGGGGGAGAAGCTGCTTTGCCTGCCCTCCTCTCCCCAATGGCAGAATATGTGGAGCTGGCAAAGCAGCTTTGCTGTCCGTGGGTCTTCTCTCATCAGAGAAGACCCACATGCAGTGAAGCTGGTTCCCAGCAGGCACGCTGGGAAGATCATCTGCCAGGGACCAAATGCTTCACCTGCCCTGTGTCCTCTCATCTAGTGCACCTGCTGGGGAACAAAGAGGTCAAAGGATGTTGCCATGCCCTTCTGTTGTCAGTCAGCCCACCCATGGAGGGCTGGGGGGGGTCATCCCCCCCCCATTTTGGTTGTCTGCCTCTGTTCTGTGTTTTGAAAAATATTGCTGATTTCTTGCAGATCAAGCTGCTGCTAAAGGCACAGAAGTAGGCAAGACTTTTACTGGTTAGTTGGTAACCTTACAGATGCCACATTTTGCAGCCAGAGAAGCAAATTTTATACAGCAGAAGTGGGCAGCTTGTAGCCCTTCAGATGTTGCCCACCCCTGTTATAAAGGAACATGTTACTACTACTAGGATAAGAATTATCCCAGCAAACATCTTGAGCTAGTAGCTGCACAACGTCATTTCAACTGGACTACTGCTTTAATTCAGCTCACCAATCCTGAACCCCTGCACCTATTTTTCATTTCAGCACCAAGGCTAGAACACATGAAAGAAGAGTGTACCTGAACATATGCTGAAATGCCTTCCTCAGTGCTAAGTGACCACACATGGTCCTAACGCACCAGGGGTGGGCAATTTGTAGCCCTCCAGATGTTTTAACCTAAAACTCCCATCAGCCCTAGCCAACATAGCCTATGGTGAATGATGATGGGAGTTGTAGGTCAAAACATCTGGAGGGCCACAAGTTGCCCACCGCTGCTATAGAGACTTAGGATTATATCCAATGTTAGTCCTACCTGGAGTAGACACATTGAAATGAATGGGACTTAAGTTAGACTAACATTGGATACAACCCTTACCTGGGAATAAATCCCATCGAACCTGTACATCACCCAGAGAGCGTCAGGTTATTGAGTGGTATAAAAGTATAAAACATAAATATTTCTGAGTAGACATGTAGAGGACCCCACTGTCAGTGTCAGCAGTTGATACTTTCAGGAGGTGAAGTTTCCCACAGAACTGATTCTCATTTTAAAAATGAAGCAGTAAGCTGGAGAGCACCCAATACCTGCTAATAATACTCAATTGTTAAACACCGCAATAAAGAACACCTTGATCATGAACAAAAGCCACTTTTTGTAACAATTGTGCAGCAAACTGACCTGCTTATTCAGTATATCTACATCCACTGTACAGATTAACAAAGTGTGCAGGTTTTAAATGAGCCCAGATTTATGATAAAATATCCAAATAGGAACAAGCTGATTGTATCTACCTCATGACATATGTAAACAAAAACACATAAATATGTTTTAAAACAGTGTAATTTAGTTGTTTTGGACAGATTGATCTACTGTTTTATACTTGTGTGACTGAATAAGAAGACCCTAGGATGGAGCCAAACTTTGTCATACTTAGAGTAGACCCATTGAAATCAGTGGGACTAAGAACACACACAGAGAGATAGCCACGCTGATCCTTGGGGGGGGGGGGAAGGCTGCTGCACCGGTCCATGACTAGCTTATATCACCTTGACCAAATTGAGTCCTATTGATTTCAATGGATCTATTCTAAGTATGACTAAGTCTGGACCCAACCATCTGCTTCTGTCTACATTTTATAACTAGGTTTAAGTGAAGTGAAAGCTTGTTCAGAAAGGGAGAATTATACAAATAAACAGCCCAACCCAAACCGTGTTTACTTGAAAGCAAGTTACACAAGGTGTGTGTGATGCTTCCAAGTTTGCTTAGGATAACAGCCAAAATAATTTAGATATCTTATGTTTTTGTGTATTTTAAAATCCATAAAAGGAGCTCAATATTCTGATTTGTCAATTTCCCCCTTTTGTATTTATTTATTTCATTTCATTTTTATACCGCCCAATAGCTGAAGCTCTCTGGGCAGTTTACAGCAATTAACAAGACAGTCTCTGCCCGCAGGCTTACAATCTAAAAAACTGCTTTTTAAATGACGAGTTTATTCTTGTAGTGCTTCCTTGGTTTACATGCTAACAGTACAATCCTGTGCATGTTAAAGAAATTCACATCATGTTCAGTGGAACTTACTCCCAGGAAACTGGACATAGGACTGCAGCCTGAAGCTGTCACTCACAGAAATCCTACAATGCACATGTGTACTCTGAAGTAAGCCCCAATGAAGTCAGTGGCACATACTTCCAGGTAACTGAGCATAGGACCGCTGCAGCCTTAGTAGATCAATCATATGCGTTTAAACAATTGATCAATTTATTAAATACATAAAAGTATATATAAATAAAATAGTTCTGAAGAAAAGAAGGATTCTTCCTTTGATTTTAAGAGTATACACATGTGTTACAGCAACCACCACACCAGAAAAGGCAGTCCTTTCTGCCATCCATGGATTTGTAAGTTCTTGCCTTAAAAATAAAAACAATTTCATAAAAAATCTGTTCCCAGATTAATTGGGGGCATATTTTTAATCAATCGCTAGAATTAAAATCAATCTGTCAATCAAAAGAATTTAAATCAATTAACTATCAATATTGCAGTCTTATTCTCTATGCAGATTAAATGTATATTTCTAAAAGCTTCCACATTTGCAGACATTGGTAAAAAAAAAAGTTGTGACATCAACCCTCACCCTTCAGAATTTTCTGTGCCACTGAATGGGCAGTTAAATCAGATACATGGGCAAACAGAACTCCCCCTTCTTGCTATAGTTGGCTGGACAGGAGACAACATCAATACAGTAGTTCTATCAACCACTGTCCAAGGCCATAGTTGGTCATAGTTTATTGGTCCTGGGTTCATTGCAAATAGGACAGTGTGTTCTGCGATTCATGTGGTAAAGGGAATGGGAAGATATGGCATTGGAGAGAGGTATGACTGGCTGAGTACCAGGAAAGGCAACAAAGTCACATAAGATCTCTACCTTCTTCCAGTCACTCTCCATACCTTTCCAGACCTAGATGACTATGTCAATCACCAACTTAGGGTGCAATCCTATGTATGTTTAGAAAGAAAAAAGTCCTACAACTCCCAGCATTCCCCAGCCAATTCTGGGAGTTGTAGGAATTTTTTCTGTCTAAACATACATAGGATTGCATCCTTAACCTATGCTCCATTCTAATCCCAAATAAGTCTTTTAAAAGACATCTGTCATTCATAATTTGATCTTGGTTGAACCAGCTGACCTGGCGTATATTAACGAGTCATCACTGAAAGACTGGGGTAGGGGGCAGCTCGCTCTGGGAAGAAAATTTTAAGAGGGTTTAAAAAACTGTTTTGTTCTCCCTAGCTTTTAACTGAAAGTGTTAATGGTATTTGCTAATTATGTTTGTTTTAAGACTGTATTTTATTGTAACTAGTTTATTCAACATGGTTGTTTATATTTAATGTGATTTCATGAATATGCTTGTAAACTGCCTTTGGCAGGTGGCATAAATTGGGGGATTCTTTGGTGACCATTTCTCACTAAACTGATTATGATGGTTTCAGATGTGGTACTGAGATCCCCCAAGCTTCAGCTTTCATCCAAAACCACTTAACAGGAAAAGCTTATGAATTACGGTAATGGCAGCCATGACAACCATGAGCTTTTCTCAGTAAGTTTTGGGAACAACATTGATTGCTGGTCACACGCTTGCTTTGTTTATTGTTGCAATCAGAGTGGGGGTGGTCCAGGAATATTACCCCCAATGATTTCCCCATTGTCATCAATGGATCACCATCTGGGCTTTTGTGTATGAATGCCTTTTGCAGGGGTGGTGGACCTCTGATCCAGGATCCAATTGGTTTTCAGACTTCCCTCAGGAAATTGACTGACTAGTTCAGCTATTCTGTTCCAGTCAGCTCCTCAAATACGGGCCTGGTCTGGGAGGTGGTCAGAGAAACTCCTAGATGTCCTCTCCCTGCTGACAAAGCCATGTTGTCACCGTATTTCCATAATAGATTGAGGGAAATGGGACCTCAGGGATGACAATTTGAGTGCAAGTGGAAGAAAACCCAGAGCAAATCCAATCCAACACAGCATTTGAAGGCAGTGGAGGCTCCTCACAAAGGGGGTGGAGCCCAACCTCACCTGTCCTGCCTAGCCTGCTTCTTTCCTTTCAAAAATAAACACTGATTTTGATTTCGCATTCCCTCAGTGTATTTTACACCCCTAAGCAAAAATGCATAGTTTCAAGTTATTTTTAGAGGATGAGAGGAAAGAAAAACAAGGGGGGGAGGAATCCTTTTTCAAAATATTGGGAAGTGATCATCATCATATAGGAGTACACAATTTCATTTATAAAATCAATTAAAAAGGATAGAAAGCTAGGAATGGATAACTTTGGATCTGAGATGTTCACACCTTCCTGTCACATGAAAAATATATGATCCATGGAAGAACATTACTTTTGAAAGTATCACACATATTCGAAGCAAAAGACCTTGAATTAACAAGTGCATTTATTGACCAGGGATATGCAAAAGCTTACTTTGCCAGTATATGTATGCAAAAATGTTTTCATATATGATATGAAATAAACTGTATTTTTATGTAGTAAAAACAGGTATGAAGATGGATTACATTTCCCAGGATTCCCAAGTATTGTAGTATAATCAAATTAGTGATAAGTGTGGGTAAAATAAAATGTTTGCTCTTTACCTCTCCATTTCTGCTCATTGTCCCCACCAATGAAAAGTTTTAGAAGGTTGTGTTACCCATCCTGATCCCTTCTGGATAGACTTACAGTAGTTGTAAAACTAATCAGCTAAGGCTGCAATCCTATGCACACTTAGTTAGGAATAAGCCCTATTGAATTAAATAGGTCTTATTCCTGAGTAAATGTTTATTCATAGGGTCAGAATATAAGTTATTTACAAGTAAAGGTGAATATGCACAACCATCTATCAAATGGTAAGTAACTTACAGGAATGTGCCTGTGATGTGTCTATTTGGTAAACTGGTTGACTGTTATCCTGCCAAATGATGAGTCACATTTCAGCATCTGTGTCAAGAGATTTGGCCTGCTCCAGTTAGACTGCCCCCCCCCCCCGGCTAACTGACATCAAGGGCCCTGTGGGCAAGGAGGAGGAGGAGTGATGGAGGCAGGAGCAGGCAGAGGGAACATCAGGACCTGCTCCAGTTGGACTGCCCCTCCCAGGGCTAACTGACACTCTTTTCCCCCCCTTGTATTTTATTGGACTGTACATCGCTCAGAGTGGCCGGATGACTAGCCAGATGGGCGATTCAAAAATATAATAAATAAATAAATAATAAATCACCGTCTGGAGGGGTTGGGCTTAGGAGGCACTGTATTGCAGTGGTTCCAGGTCCTTCCTCTCTGGAAGGTATCAGAGGGTAGTTCTCGGGGAGGAGGCTTCGGACCCTCGGCTGCTCACTTGTGGAGTGCCGCAGGGTTCCATCCTCTCCCCGATGTTATTCAACATCTACCTCAAGCCGCTGGGAGCTATCATCAGGAGGTTTGGGGTGCAGTGTCATCAGTATGCGGATGACACGCAGCTCTACCTCTGTTTTAAGTCCTCACCGAGGTTGGCCGTTGAAACCCTGTCCAAGTGCCTGGAGTCAGTGGCTGGCTGGATGGGAAGGAATATGCTGAAACTGAACCCCGACAAGACCGAGGTACTTCTGGTGGGGGACAAGGGAAGGTTAGGGGATGTTGACCTGGTGCTGAATGGGGTACATCTACCCCTGAAGGACCAGGTCCGCAGCTTGGGGGTCATTCTAGACTCCCAGCTGTCCATGGAGGCTCAGGTGGCAGCTGTGAGCCGGGCGGCGCTGTATCAACTCCATCTGATACGGCAGCTGCGCCCCTACCTTCCTAATCACCTGCTCCCATCAGTGGTTCATGCCTTGGTCTCCTCTCGCCTAGACTACTGTAATGCGCTCTATGTGGGGTTACCCTTGAAGACGGTCCGGAAGCTTCAGCTGGTACAGAACGCGGCGGCTCGCCTGATTAAGGGCAGCCGCCGGCGTGATCACATCACGCCAGTGCTTAAAGAGTTGCACTGGCTACCAGTTGCTTGCCGAGCCGAATTCAAGGTGTTGGTTTTGACCTTTAAAACCCTACACGGCTCCGGCCCAGCTTATCTCAAGGAGCGCCTCCAGCAACATCAAGTAGGCCGCTCAACAAGGTCTGCCACGGACGGCCTTCTCCTTATCCCATCAGCCAGAGCAGCCAGGCTGGTGGGGACTAGGAAGAGGGCCTTCTCTGTGGTGGCCCCCACATTATGGAACTCCCTCCCTAGTGACCTTCGCCATGCCCCCTCCGTGATGAGCTTCCGCCGTGCATTAAAAACATGGCTGTTCAGGCGGGAATATGGGGTGGGTTAGGTTTTTAATGAGAATTTTTTATATTGTTTTAATTATTATATTTTATTGTGTTTTATTGTATTTTAATTGTACATCGCCCAGGGTGGCCGGGTGACCGGCCAGATGGGCGATTGATAAATGTAATAAATAAATAAATAAATAAATAAATAAATTTTCCTCATCACTGGACCAGATAATACAGACTACAGGCCTACCAATTGGTTATATGTATGGAAGTGTGTAAAAGTTGGATTTAATACCTTCTCAATATGCACATATCTGCATTCATTGTCAGTTTTATTTAAATCAATAGTAAGGCTGCACTGAAATCAGTGGGACACTTCCAATTAACTTAGGCTTGGGCTACCTGTGTTTTGGGAGGACAGGAAAAGTGTCAAGTGTTCTAAAAATGTAATAAATATGAATTCAAAGTTTAAAAGTCATTGCCATCAGTGGAAGCTTCCTTCTGATTAAAACAGCAGCTGTGGAGGCCCCAGTCCTGATCAAGACTATGGTGAGTGCAAAGGGTTAAAGCCCCACTTACCCAACACCATGATCTGGATCAGGGCTTCCAAGGCTAGTATTTACTTTTAAACACACACACACACACACACACACACACACATCAGTTTTGTCCCTAAAATTAGGAGTGGGGAGATGGAATTTTCAGAGGGATAAGGGCTGAGGGGTAAGATACTTCACCCTTAGCAAATGTGAATGCAGGCTAGATGGCACCATGGTAAAAATGAAGAAAACCCTACAGACCCTTTGCTGAAGATATCACTTCAGGTTGCAGTGAGCCATCAGTTTGGCAATTATAGTGATTATACAGTGAGCCATCTGTTGTGGTGGGAGCCTTGTGGGCAATTGACTTGTATTGTATGGTAGCCTTGGGGGCCAATGTATCCTATTTATAATTAATAAAAT
The DNA here is from genome assembly GCA_021292165.1 of Shinisaurus crocodilurus. Lineage (NCBI taxonomy): Eukaryota > Metazoa > Chordata > Lepidosauria > Squamata > Shinisauridae > Shinisaurus > Shinisaurus crocodilurus. Next base: position 176,265,191 of record CM037877.1, on the reverse strand, counting down.
TGAGTTGTGCCTTTTCCCTTTTGTGGTCTGGATTTCTGTTCCTGAGTACACGGTCTGCCTAACCCTGGTAAACCCTTATGCTGACTAGTGTCCATGCTCACACACATCCAGCCTGCCCTAACAGCTACTGCCACTTGGCCACATGGTGGCGGTGCTGATGCAGCCACCATCCTCCCTCTTGTATTTGCTTGCAAGTAGACTTACCTGGCAGTGGTGGCAGTGACATAATTGAGTGGGAGCCACACTGCCTTTCCTCTGGAGAGGTTGACAGCTGCAGCAGACCGCTGCTGTGAAGGCGCTGGGGCCAATCCAGGCTCAGGCAAGCCCTAGCAGCCCTATCAGGGTGCATGGACAATGGCAAATGCCCCAGTATGCCAGATGTTGATGCCAGGCCTGCTACGTTTACGTTCTTGTTTTCTTGTAAAGGTGCACAACTCTCAACTCCTCGGATGCAGTATGTTCATTTCTGAATGAACTAGCTTATGCTGCAACCAGTTCAACTCTTTCAACTGAAATATTTTTTAGTTCGCTCACATGATCCACTGGGTGGGCAGAACACAACTTCTTTCAGAACATTAGCTTCTCTATCTAGTAGCAGTGATAGGAGAAAAAACACTGACGCCTAGTTGCTGTGTGTTTGGAAGTAGCCAGGGCAGAATCCCTACAGTGGGGGCAGGGCCGGATTAAGGCCAGCTGATGCCCTAAGCACAGCCCAATAATGCTGCCCCCCTCGGCCCTTCCATTGTTTAACTGGCAAAACATGAAGACTCAATAAGTTCTGAAGGTGAAATAAGACATTAAAAACTCAGTTTTCTTCAAGGCCATCCCCCACGCCAGAACACACAACTATATTAAATATAAACTGTTTTTAAAAAATATTTAACATTAAATAGCAGCAAGCAATATAAGCCAATTAGCACGTGCTTATATTGCTTAATGGTTAATTCAGGGCTGAGTGGGGGTAAGGAACGTGTGACCGGCCAGAAGTTGTTGGCCTGCAACTCCCACCATCATCCCTCACCACAGGCTACGCTGGCTAGGGCTGATGGACGTTGCAGTCCAACAAGATCTGGAGGGCCTTACGCTCCCTACAGAAACCATAACCATCAAATTCAGGTCTCAGAATGACTCCCCCCACCCCCAACCAGAAAATGGCAGCAGTGCATCTGAAAGGTTCATCTCTGCGGTGCGAGAGGTGTGTGTGTGTGTTTTAGAGAACTGAGAGCAGTGCAGGGTATTCCCTTGACGCGATTTGCCGGACGGCTCTCTTCTCCCTCCAAGGACGGGAGGCGCAGCGACCCAGTCAATTACACTGCGCCGCCCTCTTCGCATGCTCGACAGTTCCTCGACCCCAAGAGCAGCCCGGGCAAGGTGCGACGCGCCTTCGTTTCGCGCCAATGGGAGGCCTCCGCAGGACCTGCATGTGGCCGGATAGGGCTGCCGGATCTCCACCCATCGCTGGATGCGACGCAACGCGACACGCTTGCCAGCCAACCCGGGCGGAGCTTCCTCGCCTTAAGGCAGCTGTCCCCGCCAGCTACAGGCAAGCCGGTAAAGGAGCAACGCGTCGGGACATTGCGCCAGCTACAGCAGCGCTGCCTTGCCTGCCCGTCGCCGTCGAGCGCGCTCCGCTAGTCTCGCATACGCCGCCCAAACGGGCCAACCGAGCCTCTCTGAGCAGCCTCCGGTCTGCTTCCCTGCGCTTCTCTGGAAGGGACACCGTTCGCTTGAGCCGCCGAGAGCAACATGGCAAGCGCGAAGGAGAGGAGCGCCGCTTTCCTGCCGCCCTTCAAGCACTTCGCCACGCAGGCCATCCACGTGGGGCAAGAGCCCGAACAATGGAACTCGCTGGCTGTGGTGCCTCCGATCGCTCTTTCGACCACCTTTAAGCAGCATGCGCCGGGACAGCACAGCGTGAGTAGCGATGGGAGAAGGAAGGCGGCATCGGGCTGGAAGGATGGGGAGGGCGCCCTCTCTGCCTTCTCCAGTTGCTGGTTACCCTTGTCTCCACAGTGGACTCCCCGCAGATCCATCTACGGATCAATCCTTCTTCTCGAATGGCACCCCTTCTCCAGTACCGGCATCTGATCAAATCGGACTCCCGTCCCCTCGCCCCCCCAGCCGTACTCGGCCTCTCCTCCCCTGCATGCCTACTGCCCCCCTGATCTCTCTTCAGCTTCCTGCTCGAAACTCCATCCCTTCTCTCCCGAGACGCCCACAGATTCCTTAGAATTATTTTAAATATGTCATCATTTTAATTATGACCAAAACATCCCTTTTAATTTTAATGTCCAAAAACTGCGTTGCGAAAAACAACAACAAACAAAAACAAAACAAACAAAAAACCCCGGATAAAACCCACCATCGAGATACTACTAACGGGATGCCTTATGGGAGGTCCAGTTGATGACGCCTTCCATTTGTAACCCTCCTGTGTTTTCCCATGGCTGCTTCCATCTCTCTCTCTCTCTGTCTCTGTGTGTCTCTCAGTCCCTCCGCAGAAATTCCATTAAGGGGGAAAGATGCACAGTGCCTTTAGATGGGTAGTGCTAGGAGCCCTCCCTCTGGAAGCACCCTTAAGATAACTTTCTGTATGTGCCAGACCAACAAGCCTGCTTTTAGTGATGACTAGATCACTTCTGTTAATCTGCGTTGGCTCAGCTGTGCATTTCATTAAGATAATCCTGACAGAATGAAAAGTCCATCAGAAGGACCTGCAGGCTGTTTCAGAGGAAACATGATGGTCAGATACAGGATTGATGACATCACATCTTTTGATCATTTTTGCCTTGTCACTGTGCATTCTAGGGGGCAAACTAGACAATCCTGTGTTTTCCTTTTCAAATAGCAGCTCTCTGTGTGTGTTTCTGATCAGAATTAGGATCGTGGAAGAGTTTTTCCCCCAAACTGCAGTCCTCATGAAAATCCCCCCCCCCGCCCCACAATCCCTGAAACTGCAGCAGCAGTTATTTTGGGTGGAGGAACCCAAAAGAGAGGTGCATGAGGTGCAAACAAGCAGCAGTGGGGAAAGTGTGCCTCTCCAGATGTTGTTGGACTATGCATTCAATGTAGCATGTAATTTGGCTCTAAAACTGGCAAATTTAAGAGTTGTGTGGAATCCAGGAAGTCATTTTGGGCAAGAGAGTGTTATTTGGTAAGAAATAGGAGTTCCTAGAATATATCAAATTTACAATAACAGAACTGAATTTGGAAATGGTGCTTTTCAGGAAAGCCCAGGTAATGATGCTTGCCCACAAGCCATTTTCTCTCAAATTGGCACCATTCTTACACTTGCTTATTGCAGAGAATCCAGATGCAAAAGCTTCCCTCCCCCCCCCCCCCAGATCTGCTTTGCAGCAATTCACCTAACTTTCCATGTCCTTGCCGTGACAGCCTTCACATGTGGGCTGGCAAAACATGGTTGACATGCTTGGCAGAAGGAGTGGTCCATGATGCAGGCAGAGGGTGACATGGTTGGTGAAACTCCACCTTTCTAAAATGCTTGCTGATTGCGCCACTACCATTACTTGTTCCATACCTGCCCTGCACCTATTTCATAAAGGTTAAAATTCCACAGTTGAGCTGTTCAGGGGATGGCACAGAGAACTATATAGTACTGGATTCAGCCCCACTCCTTTCCTTTCCCACCAAATGGTCAATCAACAGGGTTTTAACCTACATTGGCTGCTTGCACCTCTGCCTCTACATGCCCTACAGTGACTGGGTTCAGACAACATGATAACCCACACTCAGGGGGTGAGTGTGGGTTGTCGTTGAAGCGTGGGTTATTGTGTTGTCTGAACCCAGCTGTGCTGACAAACTATGGTTTGTTAACCACGAACAACCAATGAAGAGAACCTATGGTTTGTTGTTGGGTTGTGAAGTGTGGGTCATTCGTGGTTAACAAACCATGGTTTGTGAGTGTGGCTGGGTTCAGACAACACGATAACCCATCGTTCAAGAACCACCCACGGTTCAATGACAACCCACGGTTCAACAACAGCCCACACTCAGCCCTTGAGTGTGGGTTATCATGTCTGAACCCAATGAGGTCCCTTCCTCCACTACTTTTGAACAGCAGATGTTCGGATTTTTCTTAATTTTATACATATATATACATATATATATATATGGCACCAAAGTGCAAGAATACTAATGGGAAAAAGTTAATGATCTGGGTTCTAGTCCCCGCTCAGCCATGAAACTCACTGGGTGACTTTGGACCAGTCACGGACTCTCAGCCTAACCTACCTCACAGGGTTGTTGTGAGGATAAAGTGGAGAGGAGGAGGAGGATTAAGTAAGCCGCCTTGGGTTCCTTGCAGGAAAAAAGGCGGGGTATAAATATAAATAAATAAATAGTAAATATTTAAACATTTTTTCCTTGGGCTTCCTTGGACAGTAATGCACGGCGGCCCACTTTCGCCTTTGCCATGTGGGCAGACATAGTAGAATTGCAAATGGGGAATATAGTGCTATATTGAAATGAGGAATATAGCGCTATATTAAGTGCCATGAGGAACCACAGCGGTACTCTGCTTCCAACGGATTGTGGAAGAGCCATGCTAAAGGGTGCTTGTGAGGAAGGGACAAGGAAGATTATTAGTATATTTAAGGAGGCTATGCTACTCCAAATAGGAAATGTATCACCTCTGGAGTATTTCAAATAGTCATGGAATGACCCATTACATGTACAGTGTTTGTTTTTCTGCCCTACTAGGACAGTAATATTATGGGCTTTATTTTCTTCTTTTAATCCCCCCTTTTTTGTAGGTATGGCAATTTTGCAAGTTATTTGTAAATATTTTAAAAGAAAACTCATGATTTTGTCTTGTGAAAATCATCTTCCCTCTCCCCATAATGAGATATATGTGTGTGTCCAGCTCCAACATGCTCAATCAGTGTTGCATTTCAGGATGTTTATCCTAGTTAATTCCAGATTACAAGGAAGTGCTCACTCATTTTAACTTGGCATATTCTAATGGGCAGGACACAACAAGCTGGCCTTGCTGCTCTGTCCTCTGCATGATACAACACAATGTGGAAATTGCATAAGCAAGTGGGCAACTTTCCAAACCATTGTATTACTCATTACATATTTTGGGTTCAAAGATCACGTGTGTTTTAAAAGCCATAAAACATCATGTTCATTAAAACAAGCAAAAAGCCTTGAGACACCTTGTAGTCTAAAAGATAAAGCCATAATAAATCTGTTAGCCTTTAAAGTGCCCCAAGACTTTTTGTTGTTTTGCTGCAACAGACTTAACACCTTTCTGTTAATGTTCAATAAGATACTTAATATTTTACTAGTTATCATTTGAGAGTTTAGCCAAGCAGGAGCAACAGAAGTACAAAACCAGAAGAAGAAGAAAAAAATTCCATGACGTTTCTGTATAGAATATCTTGTTCCAGTAGAAAGCCCAGTTCTCCACCCACCCACCCTTTCAAGGCTAATCTGCTTTGATCCCTAACTTGTCATTTTTCCAGCAGATATATTCAGACTTTCAAGTAATCGATTCTAAGGCAAGAAGGGACTGTAGGTATAATTTATATGGCTATAATGCAACAAAGCAACACAGGTGCATGCTGAAGACTGTCCATGTAGCCTGAGATTCCTTTGGAGTGTTTGCTGCAGCAGTTCCTGTTGCCAAAGAAGCAAGCTGGCTGTGGTTAAAAACGTCAAGGAAGGTTGTCTTTAGTGTGTTTGTTTTTTGGCTGAAGTTCTGGCTCACCTGCATGTACCGTAGCTACCTCACCAAATAAGCCAATATGTGTTAAGTTCATAACTTATTTTTTTCAGTTAGAGGACAGGAAGTCAGGCAATTCAGCTTTTTCAAGAACTTTTATTGGTTAGATTTCTGCCATGACTAAAGAGAACGTCCTTGCTTGGCTTGTGTGATAACCTCGAAGATAAACCCAGTCATTCTGCATTCCAGTTGCACCGAAGGTGCATTGGGACCTACTGGTTTATCTCGGGGTGATTTGCGGTAGATTGATAAGGAATTCTGACACGCAATTTTCTAACGAGGGCAGCAACTGAAAAGATAGTTTGCTGAAACAGCATGCTGGAGAGGGAGAAAACCAGGAGTAATTTTTTCAGCAAAATGATTTGTGAGCTTGGTTCTTGGGCTGATCATAAATTCCTGGGCTGAGCATGTGTGCAGAGGCACTCTGTTCCTTAATTTTTAGCTTATGTCTTCCTGCCTGAGTTGCTGTTTTGCATCTGGCACCAATTGGAAGATGTCAGGGTATTAGTAAAAAAAACAAAAAACAAGTGGATCCCAGAAGCCTGAAATTTGCCCACCACTGCAGTAGTGGATAGGTAGATGTTCCCAATGCAGTCCTGTATGTGCCTGTCAGAAGTAAGTCCCACTGAGCTGAATGGGGCCTACTCTCAGTTGAGTGGACATAGTATTGCAGTCTGTTTTTCATGTTTCGAACATGATGGTCCATGCACTAGTGTTTGACTTCTGGACCCATTACCAGTGTATTTTGCTCTCTGGATGGATGGGCAAACCTCAGCTGAATGCCCACTCTGAAGCTCTGGCCTCTTCTGATTACTCATTCCTTCTATCCCCTTGAAGTCTCTGTAGTTGTTATCTCATTTTTCCCATTGGCCCTAGAAGTTTTCTTTCTTTCCCAAATGCTAAGCTTCCCCTTGGACCTACCTAGTCCCTGAATGAGCTCCATATATCTGGAGTGGCCTCCTACCAGACCCATAGTCCCACCCTGGCAGTCTAGGTCTCGTCTCAGCACCCCACCCATTCCCCCTACCAGCCCCATTGTGGGCTTTGCTTCTTGGGCAAACCAGATTCCTCCAGAAACAGCCTCATATCCCGCCCGCTCCCTGCACTCCTCCTCCTCCTCCTCTTCTGCTGTCCCCTTGACTTCAGCATGTCTCCTTAGCAGCAGAGACTCTTCAGCACAGGACTCTGGTTTTCAGCAAGTTGCCCCAACCTGAATGATCCAGGGACTGGAAGACTGAATGGCAAAGTCTAGGGCTTCAGTTTTAGTATTACTCTTGGGGCATGTGGATTGCCTTATGAAACACAGGAGACTAAACCTTGGCTCTTGCTTTGGATTGAGGTGTGTTTCTGCATCTTCACCCTCCCCTCCCGCCATGAGAATTGTATCGCCAGTGTGTGCGTTTCTCATATCCCACCTTTGGAACCTTCTCATATCCCACCTTCCGAAACCTCTGTTTCGGAAAATGCATGTCTTCTGAATGTCATTATTTATTTATTTATTTATTACATTTATATCCCACCTTTCTTCCATCATGGAACTCAAGGTGGCTACATGCGGTTCCCAGGTGGCTGTCTCACCTGCCTTCTGACCATTCCCTGGGATATTTTGGGTTGAATCCAATGTTAGTCCTACTTAATGAATGGAACTTAAGTTACATTGGATAGAACCCGTTGTCGGACCTGCATGCATTGTTTGCAAGCCTGTGCAGAACCTGTCTTGGAGCCAAGTAATTGGGAAAGGAGAAAACGGTTCCTCTTTCTTTCTAATTATGTTTTAATTTAATTCTAGCTGTCTCCCATTGGTATGGAATAGTCTGTCTGTAGAAAACTCAGGTGGCCCCCAATTATGCATGTTGGCGTCATGTGTGCATATCTTTATAGTCCTCGGATGTTACTGTATTTCCTTTGAATAGTGTTGATTTGTTGTGCAATATTGACTTGATCCTGAATGCTGAAAAGAAGCCTGACTGATCACCCTCAAATCCCCCAACTTGAGAATAATGACCTCATTAGCATAAAGCACTTCTAGCTTGCAAAATTTAATCTGTTTTCATGATTTGAGTTCTCATGTACTGTGTGTGGCAACAAAGGCAAATGGAAGATTCCACAACCATGAGGTTTAGCAAATTTCTTTCCTTACTTTTTTTTTAAAAAAAAGTGAAAACAGATTTTCAGGATTCCTAATTTGTTTGGCAAAACTGTAGTAGGTTTCTGTACTTGCCATAAAAATTTCATCTACTGATAAAGATATATTTACAATTTTTGTTTTGATCTTTCACAGGGCTTTGAATATAGCCGTTGTGGAAATCCTACTCGCAATTGCTTGGAAAAGGCTGTGGCAATGCTGGATGGTGCCAAGTATTGTAAGCTGTCAACATTTTAAATATGAAAAATAATGATTATATGTACTGTTGGAGACGGTTAAGACCATCTGGAACAATAGCTAAAATGACAATAATTTAAACCATAAATTTATGCTTAACTCTAATCTAGTTGTTATGCTATGTGGCAGTACAACTACATCATTTCATTAGATCTGTTTTGTTTAACCTGATTAGAGTTTTTGTCCACTGTATTAATGCATTTGCTAATCCACATTTTCAGGAGTGGAGTATCTAGCATTTGAAATAGTGCATAAATTTGTGCAGCTCCACAATATAGTGTTTTTTTCCAGAGCTAGAAACGTTAGGTAATTTTTTTGGTTCTAGATAAAACTATTGTGCTGACTTTGGGGTCAGAGCCCCTAATCCAGGAGTGGGCAACTCTGAGAGCTCTGGGGGCCATTTGTGCCCTCCAAACCCCCCCCCCCGGCTGCAGTCTGTGTGGTAACCTGAAAATGAATGTTAAAAAATGGCATCCATAGCTGCTATAGAGCGCCAAAAGGGTCAAATTTAGCTTCCTTGCAAGCTAAATTTGACCCTTTTGGCATCAGAATTTTGCAAACAACCTAAATTTGACCCTTTGGGCAATCTTTAGTGCTACAGACAGCACTTTTTTTCAAAAAGAAGAAAAAACAAAGTTTTTTAAAAATTGGGCGGTGGTGGGGGCTGCATGTTGCCACCCCTGCCCATATCCAATCCCAGACAGTATTCTTGGACAGTATTCGCAGTGCACTCTCCCTTCAAAGGCCTAAGTTCCACCACAGTTCATGTTTGCTATAAAGCTCAAATATATCGAAGAATTAATTTGTTCATTTATCCGTTTTGCTTTGTGTTTCTCTCCCCCCCCCCATCCCTTTAGGTTTAGCTTATGCTTCTGGGTTAGCAGCTACTCTGAACATTGCCCATCTTCTGAAGGCAGGAGATACTGTTGTTTGTACAGATGACGTCTATGGAGGTGAGTGGTGTACCTGTGTATGGTAGGCCTTAACTGTCCTGGATGTAATTTCTTGGGTTGTAACCCGGAAGGCATTTAAACAGGGTTAGCTGGAGTTCACACGTTTATATCTATCACTCCGTGACTGTAGCAGCTTGGAGGATGACTTGAAGGTCAACAGCCACAACAGGTCAAACACCGCAGGTGGAGCTTTCATATCACTTCAAGCACAGTAGTTTTTAGATGGAGGCAGTTGATGCATCCCGCGGTGAGTCCCCAACTGGTGCCCATGAATTTGTGAATCAGCCCTCAGTCTCATTGAAATCCGTGTCCCCGTTTGCCCCTTTTTATATTGCTTATATGCCTCATAAAACTATCATGACCAACTTCAGTTATTTTGGCAACGGGCACTAATGGGTCCTCCTCCATGAATTTTCTTGCCCATACTGCACATATTGTGCCCTGGAAATTGATGGATTTTTGTGCACTTCCTTTAGTTTGATCGGGTGGGGTGTTCCCCCCCCCCAAATAGTGTGATTGGTTCAGATGGCAACAACCCAATCTTCCAAACCATTGTTTTAGAGGGTTGAGAATGTGCTATAGGGTCTCTCATCTGCTTACACACTCAGGGCGCAATCCTATGGATTCCTCCATCGATGCTTTTAAGCCCCCCGAACTCGGAGGCTTATGAGCATCCAATGCAGAGTGGGAGGGGTGGTGGAGGCAATCTCTGCCTCCCTGCACCCCAGCTCTGCATTTTAGCTAGATGGCCATTTTCGACTGTATAGCTGAGGTGCTTCAGAGGGGGAGGGAAGAGGCTGGAGCACCTTCAGGATACCTCATATCCTGGTGGCCCCAGCTTCCTCCATGCCCCTGGAACGCCCCCTTTACCCCCTCTCCAATGTCGCTTTCCCGACCTTGGAGAGGCAGCTAGTGCGGTTCTTTCCACGCTGGCTGCAGGAGAGGGAGGGGGATCAGAGCACAGATTCCCTACTCCCACGTCAGAGCTCTGACTCTGACCGTGGATCTGGGAATCCAAATTATCCTATGGCCCTCCAGACAATGCCTAGGGGGCGTAGGATCGCTCTCTCAATCAATTAGATATTTCCTCTTTAGTTCAAACCACAGTTTGCCGTTACATCTGAACCGGCAAACTATGGGTTGTGCTTGCCTTCCAAACAGATTGAAGCTGGTTTGTAATTCTGGTTTGGAGGACAAGTGCAAAACCCAGTTCTCAGGTTCAGCTGTAAAGGCAACCTATGGTTTGCGTCAAAGAAGAAATAACTAATTTGATTCTGAGTGGGGGAAGAGGGAGTTCTTGGGCTTATAGCCTCCTCATGCAATGCTAAACTATGAACTAGCTCAGAACCTTTTGAAAGGTTTGGCTATTTTAAACCTAAGTTTAAGCAAAAACAAATACATTCCATTGTTTTTATTGCAATTTGACATTGTGCAATTGGGATAGTATGCTATTTTACCAAACAATCCTAAATTTGCCAGCCATCTTTCAGCTGCTAATTCATTACTTCTCCTAGGTTCCTTGTTTTCTGTCTGTCCATTGGGTTCTGGGCCACAATAGCCCTAGGCCACAGTGGACTACATATCAGTCCATGCTTCATTGTACTTTCCCTAGAGGTTGCTACCCTAGCTCCCATCTAGGTGTGCCCAGAGACTGGAGCAGCCCTAGCAAGATGCATATCATTCTTTGCATGACTTATTTACAATTAGGATGGATTTGTCCCATTGGAAATAAATCTGAGTAACTACCATGTTTTATTTTAAGACAATGGGGATAGTGCTTTAAAATAGCTAACACATTGGTTAAAATCTACATTGTCATAATAAGTTCAACATAATTTGTTGAATTTTAACACTTGCTCTTTAAAAACAAATACCGCATATGTAATAAATGGGTGTTACAGACCTTTCTTGTATTATTTCACTGGATAAAGGTGGAGATCTCTTATTGGGGATCTCTGTGCTGCTGACTTTTCTGCTACTAGTGCATAGACTTTCTGGGCCAGCAGCCAGGGATGGCTTTAAGGATAAGCAAAACAGGTATCCATTTACAGTAGCTACAAGCAGCAGGCATAGCCAAATAATATGTCCTAATGTGACTGAGCTGAGAAGGAAAACATGTTTTCCTGAAAAGCAAGAAGGACATCACTGGATGAATGCCACCTGCCAAGATGTACTTCTTATTATTTATTATATTTATATCCTGCCTGTTTTCCTGCAAGGAATGCAAGGCAACTTACATGATCCTTCTCCTCCTCTCCACTTTATCCTCACAATAACCCTGTGAGTTAGGTTAGGCTGAGAGTCAGTGACTGGCCCAAAGTCACCTGGTGAGCTTCATGGCCGAGAGGGGACCATAACCTGGATCTCCTGAGTCCCAGTCCAACACTCGAACTGGTACGCCACACTAGCTCTATTTATTAAAATATTTTAATAAATAAACAAATAAAAATGTGTTTATTTATTAAAATATTTGTATCCTGCCTTTTGTCTTTAAAAGTGTTGTAGCTATCAGATTGGTCCAGCACCCAAAAGGTCCCCAGATTGTAACAGGATTGGCCTATAAATCTGTCCTGCTTCCTTGGAAGGCAGGTGCATATGGAAGTCGGCAGGGTTTGCTATCGGTACTACTTAGCATACAGCTGCCGTTAAGCACATCACAAATTCCGAAAGGGTGAAAAATATTGGTCCTCTTATGCATTGAGTCTTCTTCCCCTTTCTCCCCCTAATGAAATTAATGTAAGGTGCAGATCACAAAGATGGGTATCTTGGTATCCTAGGTACAAACAGGTATTTCCGGAGGATAGCGTCAGAGATGGGTCTGAAAGCTGTTTTTGTTGACTGTAGCAAACTGGAACTCCTCGAGGCTGCAATCACACCAGAGACCAAGGTAACAGAGGAATGTTCAGAAAGCTGTCTCTTCAGCATGCCTGGAGCTATTTTCTTCTAGCAACCCTACTCGGTGTACAAGAGCCTGGGAGTTATGATGTTTTGCTGAAACTGCCCAAAGCAAAAGCGCAAGAGAAAAATTAAAGTGATATAGGGCACACCTCTTTATATTGGCTGTGATGGAACAAGCTTTTCTCGTTCGGTATAACGGTTAAAAAGATTGCATTCAATGGGGATGTAACTACTGACCACTTTGGCAATTATCTGATGACTATTTACCAATGTAAACATGTACAGTATGGCCTGGTTTGCATGTAATGCTAGCCCATGGTTTATTAACCCATGGTTTGTTGCCCTATTTAGGGTTTGTCTGGCAGATGATCGAACAAACTGGTTTGTTTTCTCAATCCCAGGGTTGTTTGTCTCCCTCTTCCTTCACCTGCTCCCTCCCTGTATCCCAAATGCCTTTGTGGCACTGTAGTACTGGCATGTAGAGCACATGTGTGCTTTTTTTTACTGCTCTTGCCTGCTACTTCTGTAGACTGGCAGAAAAAAACATGAATAAGCCATGGTTCTTCTTTGTGGTCTCTGTGCATCACACACATGGGCTCTGCGCGTGCTGAGGCCGCTTCGGGAAGATTCCATAGCTGAGGCAAATTTTGGGCGGGAACCCCTCCCCCCTGCGTCTCTATTACGCGGGTTCCCACCCTCTCCCTCAGTTCCTCTTCGACCGCCATCGCGTGTGGCTGTTTTCTTCGAGAGGTTCTTCGATTCTTCACAGAATCCAACAAAAAGCTGAGAATTCTTCTTCTTATCTTCTTTCCCCCCGTTCTTCGTGGGATCCTTCAATCTAATTATGGCTCCGAAAGCCCCCTTCTGCAAATGCGTGAGGTGCGGGACCAAGCTTCCCCCGGCTGACGGGCACTCGCTTTGTCTCTCATGCCTTGGAGAAGGTCACAACGTGGACGCTTGCCATCACTGCCAAGCGTTCACGTAACAAGCGAGAAAGCATAGGGCGGACAAACTGACGGCGATTCTTTATAAAAAAGCCCTCCAACCGCCCGCGGAAAAGCCTTCCACTTTACCAAGGCCTAGTACGCCGCCTTCGCACACGGTCTCCTCAGCGGACGCTCAGGAGGTCTACATGGCCACAATGATATCCAAAAGCAAGGCCAAGAAGGCACGCAGAGAGAAAGAAGAGGCGAAAAGGAAAAGCAAGGAACGAAAGGAAAAAGCGAGGAGATTAGCAAAGAAACTGGCTTCATCGCTCTCGGGATCGAGATCGACGCTAGCTATGGACCCGACGGATGTTGTGGCCATGAACGCCCGGCTGGGCATAAATCTCCTACCGCTTCGGTCCCCTCGGGCTCGAGGGACCCACCGCCTTGCCCCGCTCCAAAAGCTCCTTCGGGCTCGAAGGAAGCTGAACAGGCCATCTCGTGTTCGGATGGGGAGATCGTGGACTCGCCGTCGGAATCGAGACCTTTGGCACAGACCTCTGCCCTGCCGTCTTTCGCCTCCCCGGTTCGTGGAGTACGGGCTCGTACCCCACGAACTCGATCCAGATCACTCGAGATCGAGGAGGTTCTGATCACCCGGGACCGGGCTTCATCCAGATCCTCAGCCTCAAGATCACGGGATCCCCAACGCTACAGGGTGAGATCCCGCGATTCCAGAGACTCGAGATATTCTTCGAGGTCACGGGACACCTACCGTCGAGGACGTTCTCCGGTGTCTGAGTATAGATACCAAAGAACTTATTGGTCCCGAGATCTCCACCTAGGGGACGTTCCCCACCAAGGCGGGAGAGAACACCTGCGAGCCCCTGGAGGTCTCCACCGACTCGACTCCTGGCCCTCCCGGCACACGGTGAAGGAAGAGAGGACCAGCTAACGACCTTTTCGTTGGAGGCTGTTTCCCGGTCCCGTAGATCGTCGACTCCGGGCTCACCTATTTCGAACTCGAACTCGATCATTTCTCTCTCTCCATCCTCCACATCTGCGGACCAACAGGTCACCACCCAGTCGGCGGTATCCCCTTCCGAAGATATGGGCACCGTCCAGGAGCAGATCTTCCGAATGGCCCAAGCCCTCGGTCTAGAGACGGTGGTTAAGGAGAAGAAGGCAGTGGACCCCCTATTTGATGCGGTCTCGAAATCCTCTTCGGGCCCGACACTGCTTCCAATTACTCCCACGATGTTGGAGACGGTGCAGGGTTCATGGAGCTCCCCATCCACAGCTCCTCCCGCGGCAAGGCGCCTTGACGCACTGTACAAAGTTAGGCCAGACACAGCCAAATTTCTCTTCTCACACCCAACTCCGAACTCAATGATAGTTGAGTCAGCGCAGTCCAAGTCGGGCAAACAACACTCGACTCCATCAGACCCCGAAGGGAAAAAGCTAGACAACTTCGGACGAAGAGTCTACACTTCGAGCGCCCTGGGGATCCGGGTCGCCGGGTACCAAGCTACAATGGCAAGGTACCAACTTTTCCTTTGGGAGAAGATGAGCGGTCTGATAGACTATTTACCGGATGAGAAGAGAGACTTGGCTAGAGTCTTCCAGGCCGAAGCAATGAACACGTCCAGGCAGCAGATCCACACTGCCAGACACCAAGGGGATTGTCATGGGAGGTCCCTGGTGAGCGCAGTCGCCCTCCGCCAACACGCCTGGCTATGGTCCTCAACCTTAACTACTGAGGCTAAAGCCAAGATCGAGAACCTGCCCTTCGATGGAGTTGGTCTCTTTAATGACAAGACAGACGACTCTCTCGATGCGGTCCAAAAAGCCCGGGTGAATGCAAGGAAGATGGGACTTCTTCCGATGCCACCGGCTAGGCCATACAGGCGCCATAGATGGGCCCCGTACTTACCTCCGATAGCTTCAGCCCAGCAAGGGCAACAGCACCAACAGTGGCAGGACAGCCGTACTCGTCCACAGCAGCCCCGAGCACCGAGCCGTCATTACCAGCAGCAACGGTACCGGGGCTCCCGTAAAGGAGGTGACTCTCAAAGGCGACGGGTTTGACGGGACCCAAGGCACGACTGACGCCTCGACTCCGATACTTTCGACTCCGATCCTTCCGGCTCGACCTCAGTTTGGAACTCGACTATCCCTCTTCCTACCATCGTGGAAGAAAATTACCACCGATCGTTGGGTTCTGAACATTGTCCAGCACGGCTAGAAGATCGAGTTCGCCTCCCTCCCACCCTTCCTTGGCATCCGCACAACACAACCATCTCAAGCACTGCGGGAAGAGGTCTACTCCCTGTTGCTCAAAGGAGCCATTGAGGTGGTTCCTCCACACCTCGCGCAGGACGGCCTTTACTCCAGGTATTTCACGGTGTCAAAGAAGGATGGTGGACTCCGACCGATCCTGGACCTTCACTCATTGAACTTCTACATTCCACCCAGGAAGTTCAGGATGGTCACCCTCCAGTCGATCCTGCCTCTCCTTCGCAGGAACAACTGGTTTGCATCCATCGATCTCCAGGATGCATACTTCCACATAGCGATCCATCTGGACAGCCAAAAATACCTGAGATTCAAGGTCGGACCCGATGCCTTCCAGTTCAAGGTACTCCCATTCGGACTCTCGACGGCACCGAGGGTGTTTACCAAGTGTATGGCAGTGGTGTGTGCTTCGCTTCGGACTCAAGGGGTGACTGCTCTACCCTTACCTGGACGATTGGCTCATCGTAGCACCTTCTGCTCAGGACCTTCAGAGCGCGCTACACTTGACTACCAACACTCTGAACACCCTCAGACTCTGCCTCAACACAAAGAAATCCACACTCTTTTCCACTCAAAGGATCCAATTCATCGGAGCATTGTTGGATGCTACTGTCGGTTGCGCCTTTCTACCAGAGGACAGAACTCTAAATATACTTACCCTCGCCTTGAAATTACACAAGGCGACCTCGTGCACAGCCTTCTCGATTCAGCGACTCCTCGGCCTCATGGCCTCAACCATACCGGTCGTTCCTCTCGCTCGACTTCACATGCGCCAGCTCCAAAACTGGTTCATAAGGTCGTTCGATTCCGAGACGAATGCACATCGAGCCCGTCTGTCGATCCCGTCCACCGTAAAGCAGTCGCTTCTTTGGTGGACGACACGACACAACTTGACAAAAGGCCTACCATTCCAACCCGTCGTGCCTTCGATCACGTTAACGACAGATGCGTCTCTTCTGGGTTGGGGAGCTCATTGTGGGGGCCACACAGCGCAGGGTCAATGGGGCCCGCAGGACCGAGGAAACCACATCAACATCCTCGAACTCAAAGCTGTGTGGAATTCGATGAAGTCCCTCGAATCCATACTTACGGACAGGCACCTACAGGTGGTCACCGACAATACTACTGTCGTTGCTTACCTGAACAAGGAGGGAGGTACCCGCTTGATACGGCTGACGAACCTGACCCTCCGTATATTCAACTGGATGATCCCCCGCCATATTTCCGTGAAAGCCATCCACATCGCGGGAAAAGACAACTCTCTTGCAGATGCTCTCAGCAGAATATCCTTCGACTCTCACGAGTGGCAACTCGAGGACCGAATTCGTCAGTCCCTTTTTCGGCGATGGGGGACTCCGACGGTGGACCTCTTCGCAACGGCAGCCAACGCGGCGTGCCAGGTTTTCTGCAGCAGAGCGGGTCACAACAGTTTATCGATCGGAGATGCGTTCCTGTTAACCTGGTCGGGGACCCTGTTTTATATATTCCCTCCGATCCCGTTATTGACCAAAGTCATTTCAAAGATCCAGTACGACCGAACGAACTGTATACTCGTGACCCCGTGGTGGCCGAGACAAGCCTGGTTTGCGCCACTTCTCAGGTTGTCCAAGGGAGAGTACCTCCGCCTACCGAACTCGACAGCAATCCTTTCTCAAGCTCGAGGTTCGGTTCTTCACCCGAATCCGTCCATTCTGCAGCTTACTGCCTGGATGATCTAATTCCAAACTCACTCCCATCAGAAGTCAAGCTCGTGCTGCGGGAAGCCTGGAAACCGTCCACTAGAGCCTCTTATGCAAGAAAGTGGAAAGCCTTCTGCGAATACCTTGGGGAGATCGAGGTACCCTATCCTAAAGCACCTATTCATTGTGTACTGCAGTTCTTGCTCCATCTACAACACAAAGGGCTCAAGACGAGCTCGTTGAAAGTCTACTTAGCTGCATTATCGGCGTTCCATGAGGGCCAGGACGGATATACGTTGTTCTCGAACCCGTTGGTCAAACGCTTCATGAGAGGTCTAAAAAATATAAACCCCTCGTTCAAACCAATAACCCCTGTTTGGGATCTACAGCTGGTTCTACAGGTACTTATGTCTAAACCGTTCGAACCAATGGCGACATCAGACCTTCGATTACTAACTTTTAAAACCGTATTCCTTGTCGCCATCACCTCTGCCCGCAGGGCATCGGAATTAACGGCTCTGAGAGTAGACCCTCCATACCTTAGTTTTCATAAAGATAAGGCGGTGTTGCGCCCAGACTTAGCCTTCCTTCCGAAGGTGGTCTCTTCCTTCCATCTTAACCAGGACATTGTGTTGCCAGCGTTCTTTCAAAGCCCGTCGACTCCTCTAGAACATCAACTCCACATGTTGGACGTGCGGAGGGCGTTACTGTTCTACAAGTCCCGCACCGAATCCATCAGGAAGTCCCTCCGCCTCTTCGTCTGTTACGGAGGTCACTCCAAAGGCATGCCGGTATCGAACCAACGCTTATCTTCGTGGATCGTAGCCTGTATCAAGCTGGCTTACGATCTCAAGCGACAACTGTTGCCAAACTCGATTCGAGCCCACTCTACCAGGGCTGTATCAACCTCGACGGCTTTCGCAAGAGGGGTCTCGCTGACGGATGTCTGCAAGGCGGCAGCATGGTCCACGCCTTCAACGTTCGTTACGCACTACCGTGTCGATGTCCGATCCCGAAAGGACAATGCGTTCGGCAGAGCTGTCCTTTCCTCGATCCTACAATGATGCCGACACCGACCCCCCCACCGGTAAGTCAGCTTGCTACTCTGCCCATGTGTGTGATGCACAGAGACCACGAAGAAGAAGGACAGGTTGCTTACCTGTAACTGTGGTTCTTCGAGTGGTCATCTGTGCAGTCACACAACCCGCCCATCCATCCCCGCTACGGTGTCACTGTCGAGTTCGATGGTGTACTGGACCGGGACCCTTGGGCACACGTTAGTCGATGCCATGTAGTACCATCGAATTCGACACTAGGTATTGGTGTCAAAAAATTAGGGAAATTATTCCTATGTTCTTCCTTAGCACTGGGATCGCGATGGCGGGCTCAGGGGAGCTGAGGGAGAGGGCGGGAACCCGCGTAATAGAGACGCAGGGGGGAGGGGTTCCCGCCCAAAATTTGCCTCAGCTATGGAATCTTCCCGAAGCGGCCTCCGCGCACGCGCAGAGCCCATGTGTGTGACTGCACAGATGACCACTCGAAGAACCACAGTTACAGGTAAGCAACCTGTCCTTCTGAGTTCGCACATAATGACAACCCATGGTTTAAACAACCCAGAGGTCACAACCCAACAATAAACCATGGGTTCTCTTTCTGGGTTGTTGTTGGTAAACAAACCATGATTTGTTAGCGCAGTGATGGTCACACATGACATTTGGAATTCAACTACCGAAACCATGGGTTAGCGTTATGTACAAACCAGGCCTATAAATGGAGTGCACTAATGTGTCAAGATAGAAACCAATGAGAAAACTTCAGAATCTTTTCAGATGGGGTGTGGTAAGTATTATGGCAGGATATTTGGATCCTGCTAAAGTTGTTGGAACCTGCCTGGCTCTTCATGATTGCTTGTGAGATTTTCATAGGAATCCATAACATTGGTGAACAAATAATGCCAGATAAGGTCCCTCAATCTCAAAGGGAGTCTCCCCATAGTGCTGCTTTCCCCAACCTGGTAATGTTTGACCAAATGTATTCTGGAAAGACTAAGATGTAGTCGTAGACTGAGAAGGAACCAAAGAACCACCTGTTCCCTGTTTAAATGGTAGGGCCATCCACCCATCCTGCATTCCAGAACTTCAGCCTACACAATCCAGGCTTGCATCTGGGTGGCTGCAGGTGTAGCTGAAATATTCGGCACACAGGATTGCAAGTCTGGAAGTCTCTTTCCATGGGACCTCTTGTGATAGCCAATATGAAATAATGAATTTGCCACAATAGTTGAACAATCTGTTCAGGGAAATTATGACGAAGTAAATGAGTGTGTGTGCATGAAAGAGAGAGAGGTCTAAATATATCCTCTTTCAATTTACTGCATCCTACAAATGTAGGAAAGGAAAATAATATACAATTTTGGTGATGGTGATGTTGCCAAAGAATATATATTTATGTGTCATTTTATAATCTTGTCTTTTCAATATAACAGCTTGTCTGGATTGAAACTCCCACAAATCCAATGTTGAAAGTTATTGACATTCAGGGGTGTGCCAACATTGTCCACAAACACAAAGGAGTTATTTTAGCAGTAGACAATACCTTTATGTCTGCATATTTCCAGGTAAGCTGATTATGCAATGTTGTCTCAGAAATGCTTTATGAACAGTATTTTTGTCTTTTCTTTTCAAAAATGGCTATTGCATGAGAGTACTGGCCATGAGAAACCATGGATTTGATCTTTTGTGTGTTAAATCTACTGGCAGTGGTGCTGAATTTTCATTATGTAGTTGAGATTTCACCAGTGTATATATATTTTATTGGGCTTTCACATGTCATGAAAGTGAGCCAGCAGGGTCCGAGCGTCCTGGCATGTGGAACCGCTGTGTAGGAGGAGATGTTTTTCCTTTTCTAGAGCAAGCTACAGCATAATCCTATGCATTTTTGCTCCAAAGTAAGTCCTGTTGTGTTTGATAGGATCTACTCCCAGGCAAGTGTGTGGATTGCAGTTTTTGCATCTTTTTCTTCCACATTTGCGCTGTTCACAAGAAGGATGAGAGCACAGAGTGCTCTTCCTTGCTCTTTATGAGCAGACAATCAGTGCTATCATGTCTAACGCAGGCCTTCTTTTTCTCCCTTCCAACAATACTTCCTCCTTCCCGCAGGCGTTAAGTGCGGTGGGAGTTGACAGCACATGTCATCTGTTCTGCAGTGTGTGCACAATGCATCTTCCACGTAAGGATGCAGAGTTTTCCCCTCTAATGTAGCATAGTCATTAAGAGTATGGGATGGAGGTTGGGACTCATCCAGCTCTTCTATGTGCTGGCTGAGTCCACTTTGCTCCTCCACCAGAAATGCGAAGGAGCAGCGAAGCTGTCACCATGGTGGTCTTTGCTCCAACCAGGTTTTCTTTAGACAGGGAAAGCCCAGGCGGAGGAAAGCTGGTTCCTTGCCCAAAGTGCTGGCTGGAGGAGTTCCAGCCAGTGCTTCAGCAAGGGACCTGATGATGTCACGGGGTGGGGGGGTCACCCCCTGGCATCACAGTGGGGGTCTCACCCTCTGATGTTCATCTGACAGTGCTCTGTAAAAATCCCTTGAGAAAATAAAGGTGTCCTGTAACTGGTTTAGTCATATTTATTGTATGGCCTTGCACAAGAGAGATGCTATATTAACTCTATAATGATATATGACTGGTATAATGGGATTTGTACTTTAATGCCCTAAGAGTTGCTGTGCCTGCAACTAGGCCTGTGACATGGTTCTTTCAAAGTGCTGCGTCAGCTCCACAGTTTAACACAGGTTATTACAACGGTGTTGCAAGGTTGTAATTTTCTGTTCACAGCACAAATAGAAAAAATATTTCAGCACAAGTGTTTAAGAAGCAAGGGAAAAGTCTTTGCTGATCATCATGGCCAGATCATGATTCCAGTAGCACTTTTATTTAAGAAGCAAGAGAAATGTCATTGCTGGAACATTATGGCAAGATCATGATTCCAGTAGCACTAACTGACAGGCCTGTGGCTTATGCTGGCTCAGCTTGTCTGAGCATGGAAAGCTAAGCAGGGTCAAGCAAGCCTGGTCATAGGGTTGTACTGTGAGCATACAAAATATAGGGTTTAAACATTAAGGTGCAGAGTCTGTAATTTAGTGACTTATTTGAAAACAGGAAGAGCAGTCATGGTTAATAATTATGCCACATAGAGACATCCCTGGAAAATAGAAGGGCAGTAAAATGGAAGGACTTTAATTCCATGGAATTAGAATTCTGAAAATGACGTGGGCCTATAATCTAGCCCATTATCCCATACTAATCCTCCATGACCAAACATTCCTAATAGATTAGCCAATATAATAGAGGGAAACAGTGCCCAGTGATCCAAATTTCCGTGTGCCAGAAGCAGAGAGCGGAAGAAAGGGATGCCATGACAGTTTCAGTATTTCCAGGAGAAGAAAGCATGAACACACAACCGAACAGACCCCAATGATGGAATAAAACAGATTATTCCATATTCATTCTCTATGAAAATTCAGGGAAAGGGGAGAAAGCAGCAGCAGCAGCAGCTGTTTCTTATGGCATCTGTTTCTACCCTAGCACCTATTAATGTATTAATCAAATGGTGCAAAAGGATCCTTCAGCACTAGTCCATCCTGCTAAAAACCCACATCCAGCCATGGTAAGTCCCAGGGCCAATTCACGATACCATGAGATGAAGTTTTCCCTTCAGTTTCCCTGTGGTGCAGCAGTCTTGTGGAAGGATCTCCACACAGTAAGATGGTTTACCACATTCTGAAGAGGACTAGAAAGTTGGGATACAGGAGACTGACCATGTTTCAGGTGGAGGAGGTACTTCCACAGGACCATTTTTGCTCTTGCCAAAAACAAGTCAGCTAGCCTGTAAAAACAAAACTGGGCATACAACTTATTGGTTTACCTGGTATGAGGTGCCCTGGTGACTCTTCTAGCTAGAGTCTATGAAAAGTGACGCCTTCCTTTCCCTACAGACAGGCTGTACGTGCTGTTTCACCAGCCAAGATGTGATCATGCAAAGCTGTGATGTCATCTTGCTCATTTTATTTATTCCGCCCTTCATACAAAGAGCTCTTGGCAGCATGTCTCATTTTACCCACAAACCTTTGAGGAAAGTAAGACTCAACTGGGAAGCTTCATGGTTGAGTGGAGATTTGAACCCGCTCCTTCAGTCCGTGTCTATCACTCTTATCTACTACAGCACCCTGGATTCCACCCTTAGAGTTCAGTTCCCACTTGTTTGCTCTTATCCTTTTCTCTGGCTCGTCCCCAGCCAATATTCCATCTCCTCTTCATTTTATCCTCACAACAACCCTGTTTTTATAATAATAATAAAAAAATATTATTATATTTTTACTCCCAGGGAGAGCCACTTGCAAGTTTTTCTGTTTTGTGTGTATTCACACTTTTTCAGGCACGAGCTTTTACTGCTCGTGTTGATTAGTGAGCACAAGCGGTGGTTGGCAAAGTGTCCATGGGACTCATGAGCAATTTCTCAGCTACCCCATCTGCTTATCCTCTACTGAGGACATTTCTGCAATATGTTTGTGTCTGATTTCTTGCATTTCCTTTTCTTCTCTTCTGTTTTAGCGTCCTCTGGCTTTAGGAGCGGACATCTGTATGTACTCAGCAACTAAATACATGAATGGTAAGTTTCTGGATGTTATATAAAGCTTGTGTGTTGATATTTATTTAAACAAACAAACAGTCAAAATACCTTTTAGTGCTCCTTTTACCATCAAGTTCTTATTTTCTTCATGCCACATTGTGGGGAGCAGGGAAGAATAAGAGCGCCGTCCTATGCATGTTTCGATAGAAAAAAGTCCTACAACTCCCAGCATTCCCCAGCTGGCCATGCTGGCAGCAGAATGCTGGGAGCTGTAGGACTTTTTTCTGTTGAAACATGCATAGGATTGTGCTCTAAGTTGTTTTATGTTGGCATCCATAAATGCTCAGTGCATTTGCCCTTCTCCCAGCAGAGTACATGTACACAGTGGTTATTGTCCAGACTGGTTTTCCTTCTGGGGTTTTCCTCTGATGTTTCTTTAATTTAGCAATAGCCCCTCAAAGCAGTGTTCTATTTGTATATACACTTGTTGAATGAGGAATTCTTTCCTTTGAAGGCTTTCTGCATTCCCATTTCTCTCCTAGAGGGAACAAAAAGTCTTTC
The DNA here is from genome assembly GCA_021292165.1 of Shinisaurus crocodilurus. NCBI lineage: Eukaryota > Metazoa > Chordata > Lepidosauria > Squamata > Shinisauridae > Shinisaurus > Shinisaurus crocodilurus. The sequence goes on along the minus strand of CM037877.1, from coordinate 176,242,120 downwards.
TCAAATGTTTGAAAAACATACTGTTTCCATCTAAAAATCCCATTGGCCAGGGCTGAAAGAAATCCTTCAGATGCCCCCGAGGTCTCGCGTGCAGCTAGTGTCTGTCTGGACTGTTTTTCCTTCAAACTGCACGTGCGCTTCCTATATCTCAAATGGCTGTAGAAACACGTATTGATGCCCAAATGGGGTTTGCCATGTGGCTCAAGCAAGCCCCCTTCATGTGTGAATCATGCGAAAGCGCATCCATCCCATGTAGAAAGGGGTGACAGGACCGTTCCTCTGCTCCCCACCCCCCCATGAGGTTGTGCAGCTCCTTGGCCCTGCTGCCCCCAGTGTCCACGGGTTAGTTGTGGCCATCTGCAAAGAAAAGCTTCCAGGCATGTTGGTCTACAACCCCCGTAGCATGGGGATGATGGGTGTTATAGTCCAACAATTCCAGAGGGCACCCGATTGCGGAAGGCTGATGTAAGCCATACTAGGGGTATATTATATCCTTCTGCAGCTTTCCCCAACCTGGGGCCCACCCAGATGCTTTGGACTACAACTCCCAGCATTCCTGACCATTGGCCTGTGGGCTAGGGCTGATGGGAGTTGAAGTCCAAAACTTCTGGAGGGCACCCATTTAGGGGCGGGTGCTCTCCTATTTTCTCTTGGAGAGTAACTGTTACATTCCAACAAATCTCAGTCTTTGGCTTCCGAGTAAACAGCTCTAGGAAGATGGCACCCTGAAGCAGAAATCCAGTGTCATGATTTAGAGAGGCAGTGTGGCGTAGTGGTTAGAGTGTGGGACTGGGACTTGGGAGATCCGGATTCTAATCCCCGCTGAGCCATGAAGCTCACTGGGTGACTTTGGGCCACTCACTGACTCTCAGCCTAACCCACCTCACAGGGCTGTTGTGAGGATAAAATGGAGAAGAGGAGGAGGTGGATTATGTACCGGTAAGCCACCTTGGGTTCCTTGCAGGAAAAAAGGCAGGATATAAATATAATAAATAAAAAAATAAAAAAATAATGGCTTTAAATTGCACAGGAGGAATGCAGAATGACAGGTGAAAGAACGATAAGGAAAAGAACAACTATAAAACCTGTGTCTTGTTTTCTACTTAAATAAATGAGCAATGAACCATTTCTTTCCCTTTGCCTTCTTGCATTCTCAGGTCACAGCGATGTTGTAATGGGACTTGTTTCAGTAAATGATAATGATCTCCATGAGAAACTCAGGTTCTTGCAATATTGTGAGTATGAAATGTACACACACAAAAACAGTGCATGATGTATGTAGATTTCCGAAACTTGCCGATCTAAATTCGGAAATACACCTTCATGTTTTTATGTAAAGCACTTGTGCCTGACGCTTATCTTCTAACTTATTTTCAAAAAACTCCATTGGAAGAGATTCCATTACCCCTGTAGTCAGTCTCTTCCACCACCTCACTTTCCTTGCAGTAAAGATATTGCAACATTTTAAATAAAATCTTTCACTCTAAACCAGTACATTCCTGTGGCAAGTTCATTCCCACCGCCTTCATGTTTTTTAAGGGTTTGGTGCTGCTCTACATTAGGGGAAGAAAGAAGAAGACAGCAGAGCTGTAAACTAAAAATGAATAAATAGTGACTTAAAATGGAGGGAGACTTGTGATTAGATAACCTGCCAGTTTTGTTTTTTGTTTTATACTTCAAAGCAGTTGCAGCGAGCTCCATTTTTTTAACCTGGAACAGCAGCGCAGAACATGTGTTTAAGTTGCCGCTATTTTCCTGATCTAATTTGCCCCTCGCCCATGCCCCAAAGCTCCTATTAGCCCTGCTGGGAAAAAAAGGATGGCCACAATACAGGCGCCTGTGTTGCAACTGCTTTGACCCAGGGTTAGCCCAAGACATTTTGCTGCCTGAGGCAGACTAGCCAATAGTTCCCCCTCATCCCCAAGTCAATGCACTTCATAGTCAAGGCTGGCCCAGTTATTTTGGCACACAAAACAGAAAAACTTGCAAGTGGCTCTCCCTGGGAGTAAAAATATAATAATATTTTTTTATTATTATTATAAAAACAGGATTGTTGTGAGGATAAAATGAAGAGGAGGAGGAGGATTATGTAAGCCGCCCTGGGTTCCTTGCAGGAAAAAAGGCAGGATATAAATATAAATAAATAAATAAATAAATAATAATAATAATAATAATAATAATAATAACAACAACAACCATTTTCATGACACCCCAAATCAGCTGGCTGAGGCAGCAGCCTCACTCCACCCAATGGTGGGGCTGGCCTGCTATGACCAATTCCTAAATACAGCACGATGTGCTTCAGCATAGAATAGGTACTGGTGCCCCATTGGTCCAGGCTTGGCTGGGGCCTTCAGTGGTCATACTTGTATTGAGACTGAGGGTGTGTTCACTAACTTAAAGTCCCTGACTGAGGTCTGTGGCTTCAGCTAGAAAAGCTGGGGCTTGAAGTGTAGAAAGCCAAAGGTGCTTCTGTATTGTCCAAGCCAAGGCAGAAAATTCCAGTCTCCCAGAATTTGTGTCTGGCCTGGCCAATCCAGAGGGTTCATGCTCCCTGCCAAATGGAGAGCTTGAAGTTGTACATTGGCCAGGCTGGTATAATGGTTACAGTGTTGGACTCGGACCCGGGAGACCCAAGTCCAAATCTCACTCAGCCGTGTGACGCTCGCTGCGTAACCTTGGTCCAATCACTGCTTCTTAACTCAACCTACTTCGTAGAGTTGCTGTGAGGATAAAAAGTGTGGGGAGGGGGAGGGAACCATGTACACTACCTTGAGGTCCTTAGAGGAAGGGATACATTATAAAAAAATATAATTAGCAATTAATATCACTGTTTCCTTCTTTGCCAGAAGAAGACTCTGAGAGCTGAACAAGAACCGTGTTCTTTCACTAGAGTAGGCTGCCCAGCCTCTGACCTTGAGGCTCATGATTCAAACCTCAGAATCCCTATTCACCCCTATGCCACCAGAGTGCTGTGTTTTAACTTTTTCGATTAAAACTCTGCTAAAGTTGGGGATCTTACTCTGAACATGTGGATATATTTTGATGGGCATGCAGAACTGTCTTGCGCAGTTCTTCCTTATACTTCACCCCGCCTGGATGGGAATGGCTGGAACTGCAGACCAATTGATCTGCAGGGCAGCAGATTGGGGAAGGCTGACCTAACCCAAGGGGGTGACTAGGCCAGGAGCAAAGAAGGTGATTTCTGTGTCTTCCTTTGCAGCCATCGGAGCAGTTCCATCTCCCTTTGACTGCTACCTTTGCAATCGGGGCTTAAAGACACTGTCGATCCGCATGAAACAACACTTCCACAACGGGCTAGCTGTAGCCCGATACCTTGAGTCAGATCCGAGAGTTGAAAAGGTCATTTTCCCCGGTATGTTGACTTTGCAGAGCCTGCCAGTTGCTGAAGTATTCCTGTAATTAAAATGCCATGGGACGTAGTGGGGGAAGACCAGGCCAGTTGCGTGACTAAGGCTGCAATCCTATACCCACCTGCCTGGAAGTAAGCCCCACTGAACTCACCGGGACGTCATTCTGAGTAGACAGATATGGGCTTGGGCTGCGAAGTGGACTCTTTCAACTCCGGTTTGGAGGCTGAAATGGCGGATTAAGGGTGGAAGCAGCAGGCGTGTGTGAATGGTTTCTTCCATACCCATTTCATGGCCACGATCCCGCCCCTGCAATCCTCTTTATTACCATTGGCTTGTTTCTTTACACGCACTCATCCCAGGTAATGCATTCAGAATCCTAGCCCTTCTCATACATTATACACGGGTAGGGCTTTCACGCGGAGGAGGTGGAGCGGGGCTGCGACTCTGGACCTGCCTCCAGCGTTGTGCCCCCTGTTGCTCCTGCCCCCCTCCGGACTTCCCTGCCTTCATTGTGGACATCTGCAAAGAGGTGTTAGCTGCCCCTTTGTAGGCGCCCCTGCTGAACGTGTGGGTGCAGCGGGGAGGGGGGCTGAGGACAGCAGGGGGTGCTGGGGCTGGGCCAGAGATGTGGCCCTGCTCCGCCTTATATGTGTATCCAGTGGGCTGTGCCCAGTATTAGTCTGACTTGAGTCCCATTTATTTCAGCGGTTCTACTCTGAGTAGGAGTAGCGTTGAATACAACCCAGTGTGTGAACCAAAATAACATAATGACCGCCGTCGGGAACCCTCACTTGCTTTTGTTTGTGGCAAACACTATTTCTGGGAACTTGTTCGGTTTGACTGATGGCCAGTGAATGCTCATTCCATTTTTACATCTTTGGCTAGCTACTTCAAAGCTGATATAGGTGTGTGTGTGTGTGTGTATGAAGGTAGTGATATAAATCAGGCCATTTGTATAATGGGTGACTCATTTCAGGATTGCCATCACACCCGCAGTACGAGCTGGTGAGGCGTCAGTGCACAGGCTGCCCGGGAATGGTTTCCTTTTACATTAAAGGAGACCTTGAACATGCCTCCAAATTTCTCAAAAGCTTAAAGGTAAGAAACTCCTAATGGTACGTCACCTTTAGAAGAACAACAGCACCTCCTTGTGGCCTAGTTAGGATTTGGACATGGACACTGCCAAAAAAAAGCATAGGGAGCTGCCTGCCTTCCTCCCTGCAGAATAATGCATCATCGTGGCAGCCTTCCCAACCTGGGTTGCCCTCCTCCAGACGTTTTGGACTTCAACTCCCATCAGCCCCAGCCAACGTAGCCAATGGTGAGGGATGATGGGGGTTGTAGTCAAAGTATCTGCAGGGCGCCTAGGTTGGGTAAGGCTACCTTACGGAGTTAATCTGTTTGTAGGACATCCCAAAATGTAAATATAATAATTGTAGGGAGTGGCAGTAATGAGAGAGAACAGAAAGGGTGTATCGAAATTAACGTGAGGTATTTGTTCAGGCACCTGGTGGTTGCCTAACAAGTAAGAGCCACGTAATGCCGCTCTGCACCAGCTGCCCTCCCTCCACAATTATACATGGAATTTTGAAAGCAAGAGAGCTTTTGCTGATGTAACATCAGTATTATATTTTCAAATTGCCTGACATAAATGTTTTGACTTGGAAGACTCTGTCAAACTGCTTTTTCAGCACGTTTCGCTGGAAAGGTATTCTCTCTCACATACAACTGTGCAGTTACTTCTCTTGAATATCTGCCGGCAATGTATTGTTTCGTCTCGGTTTGCATCCATTGGCTGTGGACAGATGTGCCCTTGTTTCACCAGTGGTTTGCAGCTAAATTAACGACAACAAAAAATAACAAGGAGCTCTTCCTGTTCTATAGTAATAATTGAGAATAAACCTATCCCGCAAACGAAGAGCAGGGAAAATACGTATTTTGCTTTGTGTGCCACCCCATCCCAAGGGCTTATAATTGGGATTTTGTGATGAAACCCCCATTTTGCCCTTAAAACCAACTTGCCACTAAAAACCAACTTGAGTAACAGTATCTTACATCACTACCAGAAGGTGCCCAAACTCAGGCTTTAGCACAGGAGTGGGCAACTTCAGGTAACTCGGGGGCTAATTTCCACATTCCTGTTACTCCTTGTCAGGCAGAAAAATCACTTCTCTGGCAGCCAAGTGAGAAGAGCTGCACTTGATCATCGTATTTGGTTTCAGGTCTCTATAACTTATCCTTTTAGATTGATAAGATACCCTAGCACCTTTTACTGATATTACATTCTCAAAGATGTGGTATTGTGTAGTTCAAGACATACAAAAATGTGCTCCAAAAACTAAAACAAAGAGTGTCTACATTTCATTTTTGTTAAAATGAGAGCTCTGTTGCATGTGATACATACATACATACATATTTATTTATTTATTTCTCTGCCAAAATAATCTCTCTTGTTGCCTGACCTTGTGCAGAGTTCGGTGCACTCGTCCATTGATTTCATTGGGCTTGGGCATGCCAAATTCTGCATAGGTCTGAGTTGCATGTTTTCACATGAAAAGGTGAATGGATGTTTATTTAAACATGTTGTATTCCTTTCCCTAGCTTTTTACCCTGGCTGAAAGTCTGGGAGGATATGAAAGTTTGGCAGAGCACCCGTAAGTGAAGTTCAGTCTTTGCTGGGATAAATTCCTTTTTGAAAACAATGTATACTAACTGTGGTATACTAACAAATGTGAAATACATTTTTATCAGAATATTTTGAGTCTCAACTTGCCGTGCATGGTAGGCAACACAAAATGGTTAGTTCCCTTAACTACAGAAAGTATTAGCTTGGGTGCAGGGCATAGGTTCACACTGGATACCATATGTCTGAGGGCCTCTGGTAACAGAGCTCCCCATAATAAGCCTTGTGTGTGAAGCTGCCTCCTGCACAATTTTAACCACACCTCCCTGTGTCTGAATTTGGCCTTATTGTTGCTACTCATAATAAACTCATAATAATACTCCAGGGATGGACATAGATTTTTCACCTAAATGTTTTTTCCGGGAGTCACCTGTGTGCTTTGTGCTGTACCTATATTTGTTTCAGTCCTGCGTAGGTGTGTGTTTCGGATCTGGTAAGTCTACCATGAGTGAATTGTGAAGTGCCTGAAAAAAAAAACCAACTGCCACCCATGAGGTGATTGACAAAATACATGAAAAGACAGCCCCTTCCCAATGGGCTTACAATCTAATATGGTGACTTTTTTTTTTTTTTTTTTTTTTTACTGTTTTATAGGGTTTAAAGAGCCCCTTACCATCACTGCTTGTGAGATACGAGTTTTATCTTGCCCTACAAAAGAAAGTCTGGTTTATGCCATGATATTTGGTATAAGTTTGCAGGAAGGAGGAAGCCAAATTCTGCGGGATATGGGCTCTCTCTACACAGAGGCACATTCATAAAGTTAGGCCTGGTTCACACATAATGGCAACCTAAGTTTTGGGGTTTTTTTAAACCTTGGGTTGTCATAAATGAGCAAGCGTGCTAGTTCATGCTGCTTGATTACTCCTGCTTGGCTTCTTCTGCCAGTGGGAGTGGCCAGGCAACCCAGGGATACTCCATCCCTGGGTTGTTTAGCATGACATCTCAACCCAGAACTCTGGCTTGTCCCTCCCAAACAAACCAGAGTTAGAAACCAGGGTTTAATCTCAGGCTTAATCTCAAGTGCCTCAGAAATTGTGTGTGTTTCAGTAATTTGAATTGTTTAAGGGGTAGGGGGAGAGACAAGCCTGCAAATTATCCAGTGAGAGAAAATGCCACTAACCGAGACACCCCTGTACATATTGATTTCAGTTTTGCTAGTAAAACACTAGTCTGCTGTTTGAACTATGTACAGAGGGGGGCATATTTGGTACAGGAAACTACTGAACTCATAAAGTACAGCAAATAATGTTGTAATAACATGTATTTAAATATACACAGTGCAGACTGAAAGCACCGTGTAAATACTTCATTACTTCTAAATTGCCTGACTTAAAGATGAATAGTTTCAAATTAGAGGAGTCTAAGACTAGCATTTGTCTGCCTCAGAGAAAGAATTATAACCAGGAAAAAGTGAGAATCATTTTTTAAAAAATGTATGTTCTGTATCCAGTGTCCTTATGGGTGCTTGCAGACGGAGGGCTTCTTGCACTACCAATCGAAAGATGCTGTGCAGCCATTTTGCCTATTCCTTAATGGACTTTTTGTGGAAAGAAAAAAGATGAAAGAAGTGGTGGGGAAATAAGGGAGGGTTACAAATTGGAGACATTGCTGCCTGGACCACCTGTGAAAGTCCGTGAATGAGGCAGGATGATTGCAAAAGAAAAGATTGGCCCGGAAGCACCCCTGGTGAACAAAATAGGCTCCCGTGCACCCAATTGGATAGAATACCTATGAATCTGGGGAGCAAAGTCTGAAAAGGCCATAGCTCAGCAAAGCACACTAATCCCATACATCCTGTACCAAATATCTAGAAATACATGCGGCCGTTTTCAGGCCTTGTGTCCAATACTTTCTTTTTTCTTAGAAGCTTGTGAAGAAAAGAATGTTGGGATTTTTCCTTTTCGGTTTGAGATTGTGAAGCTAATTTTGCCAGAATATGCCTGTTGTTATTATTATTATTATTATTATTATTATTATTATTATTATTATTATTATTATAAAAGGGCTTAATTTTTGGGACCAAGTCTTGAGCTGACAAAAGAATTCATTTGATTCTGCCCTCTGGCTGGTGTAGTAAACTCTAGCACTCTGTAGAGACCGGAGGAGTGCTCGAAGTTGGGGTGCGATGCTATCCTTTTCAGGCTAACCTACAACTATCACACTTCTTGTATCTGGCCTAATTTGAAATTAGATCAATCCATTCCCCCAGCCCTTCTAACCAACTTTAAGCCCTTTTAACCCTGCCCCCTCACATCCCATCCAATGGATCAGTGTTACTGTTAGTATACTCCAAGATCAACATTCTCTGTTTAAGTTAAAAATACTGTAAGTTTAGTGTCCTTAGAATGGAGTCAGAGCTGGTCCAGTGCCTTCATTTTCATATATTTTAGAGACCACAGAGTTTCCATAGTGCCAGCCCATACTTGACTAGAATCAGAGTTCTGTCTCTGAAAGAGAATCTACTGGCATATTGCAAATGGACTGAGAGTGCAGTGCAGTGCAGTGCAGAGCATAACTTTACTTCGTTCACAGACCTGCTTGCTACCTGTAATTCTTTTTAAAAACTGTTACATTGCTGGTACTGGCTGGTCTGGTGCTTTTATATATGAATCTGGAATCATGGTCAATCTGTTCTTTTTCAGTGCCATCATGACTCACGCCTCTGTTCCCAAGGCAGACAGAGAAGCCCTTGGAATCTCTGATACGTTAATCCGCATGTCTGTTGGTTTAGAAGACTCGGAAGACTTGTTAGAAGATCTGGACCAAGCTTTAAAGGCAGCGGTAAGCCACTTCATACTTTAATGCAGTGTTCTCCAACCTTGGGTCCTCAGATGTTTTTTGCTGGGGCATGCTGGGAGTTGTAAGCCAAAAGCATCTGGGGACCCAAGGTTGGAGAACACTGCTTTAGTGGCTCCAGTGTGGGAATTTCCCCCCTTTTCTTTTACCTTTTTACATTCCCATTTCACTTCAGAAATTAATAGTACTTTGATTGTATCCTGAAGTTCAGTTTGTCAAAAAACTTGCCAAAACACTTGTGCTAAGAAATGTGTTGGGGGGGTTTGCTTTCATTTTGCAGGAGCTTAGTGCCAGGTAAGGCCCAAATACTTCATTTCTGGAACGTTGCAGGGGGATGTTTTATGCATATAGAACTTTTCAAATCAGACAGGAGATCACCTCTCAGATGAAGTGTATGGAACACTTTCTGGAATGGTCCTGGAATGCATGTGGAGGTTCTGCAGGAGGCCAGAGGGCTTAAAAGGCTGCTCCTCTCTCTTTAGCCCCTCCCACGCCACACTGGTGACCAATCACCACCAGCCCACCCCCAGTATGGAGTCTTCACGCTCGACTTACCACCTAGGATTCCCTATGTTGTTTGTGTGCTGAAAAGACTAAAATGTTCAAAACTGTCATGTGCGGCCGCAGTAGAGGACAATGCTCCTTTAGGAGCCAGAGGAATTTGCCTTTATACCAAGTCAGGCCATCTAGCTCAGCCTTTTCTCCACCAGCCTTTCCCAGCCTGGCACCTCCAGTTGTTTTGTGCTGCAACTCCCATCATGAAGGGAATTGTAGTCCAGCACATTTGGAGTGTGCCAAGTTCGGGAAGGCTGGTCTACACTGATCGGCAGCAGCTCTTCAGGGTTTCGCTCAGAAGTCTTTTCCCAGCCCTACTTGGAAATGCTGGGGATTGAACCTGGGACCGATGAACTAGGGTCCTTCCCTGTTCTCCAAAAAACCAATAACAATCAAATAACCCAGATGTCACCTTCTATGTTGTCCGATATGCATACAGCTTCTACCTGCAATATGCAACTGGTGGCCAGAAGTGATTTTTATTTTTTTTGTGATAAGCTCTTGCACTATTCCTTACTATACTATATTTCCATGATGACTGAGCAGGCCAGCTTCAGGCTTCTGTGGGTCTAAACAGTAGCTTTTCAGTGTGGTCTTTAGAGGTCAAATTGACAAACACTTGCTGCACACTTATTCCACAATGTATATTCACACATGGCTCATCCACTCCTGTAAGAGTGTGTGTGTATATCTGTGTGCTTGTGTAGATATATAAATACAAACACACACACACTATTCCAACAGCACATTCATTTGACCAATGCACATATACTTCCATATAGATATTCACTTTTCCTCCCTAGTCAATGTTCTCCCTGCCCTGGCACGCTCAGTATCATCATTCAACCTATTCAAAAGCCAGCAAATTTCCACTCCCCTGCAGAACCCAGCTCTGTAAAAGGCAGTAGTCGTGAAGGCTACATAGAACTGTGAGAGATTGGACTGACCTGGGTTCAAAAGCTTACCCAGCCAGTGACTCCCAGTCCCACGGACGGAAGGAGGAGATAACAGCAGTTATAAAGATTAAAGAGTTTATTCATTGTAGGGCCCAATTACATGGGATTAAGGCAAGCAATGCAGGTTTCTCTTACGCAGAAGAGATGATTCTATCTCACTACATCATTGCAGAAAAGTCCAAGTGAGATGAAGTGAAGTGACTGTGATGTGAAGAGGAGAAGGAGAAGAGAAGTCTGACTGTCAACAAGTGTCTATCTTTATACCCAGACCCTGTACCTATAAATAGGATATTACTCACCAGTTATATAACCTATTATTCACAACATGTTGACTGCAACTTGTCCCATGATTACTGACTCATATCACCTTGTGACTATGTCTGGTGACTATCAGGAGACTCTGTGTACTTCACCTCAGGAGACATCCTCCATGTCAGGTGACAATCTCGTTCTGTCCACCATGCAAAACCTAACAAGAACCTCCTGTGTTCAGTATGCCTCTGAATACCAGTTGCTGGAGAACACATGTGGGTGGGTGCCATTACGCTCATGTCCTGCTTGTGGGCTTCCCATAGGCACCTGGTTGGCCACTGTGGGAACAAAGTGCTGGACTAGCTTTCTGGCCCAGTATAGCTTTTACGTTCCCAGTAGTCTATTTCTGTTTAACTACTAGCTATGAACCTCTTTTAGCCCGAGGGCCACATTGAATTCCAGAGAAGGTCTCTGGAAGCACATTCAAGTGGTGGGCGGCACTGAAGGCAAAGGAGGCAGGGCCAAAAGTACAAAAAATAAAATACCCGCATATTTTAGCATAATGCTCTTCCTGCCAGTCACTAAGCCTTAGGAGAGGCATTTCAACCTGTTTAGAATGTGAAAAAAACTGCAAAAGCCAGGAAACCAGCAAATGATGGTTGGTCAGGGGAAAGGGAGTGGGACCAGGGGAAGGTGATCTAGCCATCTGGGGAACCCCCAAGGGCCAGATTTGGCCCATGGACTTGAGGTTCAACACCCTGTACCTAAGACAGTCACCTTCTGATAGTCATGATGCTGAAAACGCTTCCATGGCTGCAAAGCACCCCTATTCCAACACGAGGCTGAGGACAGAGTAGGGTTTTCTTCCTCCAACCATATCTCGATTGGGCAGCACAAATGTTTTCATTGCCCCAGCCTTTCTGTTGAGTGAACTTGGGGTGGGGCAGGAAGCTTTCTGGCGCTTCACAGTGCAGTCCTATACATGATATACAGGCCTGTGGCTCACGCTGGCTCAGCTTGTCTGAGCGTGGAAAGCTAAGCAGGGTCAGGCCTGGTTATTACTTGGATGGGAGACCCCCTCTAGTTTCCTGCATTGAGCAGGGGGTTGGACTCGATAGCCTTGTAGGCTCCTTCCAACTCTATGATCTATGAAATCTATGAAATAAGCCCCCTTGACTTTGATGGGACTTACTTCCAAGTAAAGTGGGCACTGGATTGCAGCCTTAGCGGTGCCATTTAGAGTGCTTAATAAAAAGAGCTGACATGGGTGACAGCAGTACTGAAGACTAGCATAAAAGAAACACCACCTGACAAGAAACAAATGGAATTTTAATGACAACTCCTCCTCTTCTTTTGCAAAGCAGCCAGGATTGCTTAGAAGCCTGTGATGCATTTGTCTGTGAACTTCCTCATTTTGCTGGACTACTGTTCTTCTAATGTAACTGAAAAAAGCAGCTAGGAGACCCTTAGTTCAATGGAGATGCCTGCAAGTCTCTGAACTCAGAGGATTATGGGCATCGTACATAGGCCGGCAGGAGCGCAGAGTTGATCGTTGCCTCTGCGCTCCTCTCGCCCTGCAACTCAGCTAGACGGCCGATTTCTTCTGTCTAACTGTGGTGCTTCAGACGGGCAGGGAAGGAGGCTGGAGTGCTGCCAGAATACGTTATATCCTGTTGGACCTGGTCTCTTCCCTTCCCCCCCCCCCCCGGAACACCCTCTTCACTCCCCCTGCGAGGTCGCTCTTACGACCTCGGAGAAGCAGCTAACAGTTCTTTTCATTCCGGCTGTGAGGTGGGTGGAGGGGGATTGGAGCTGTTTTCCAACCCCAGAGCTGGGAATCCAAACAATCCTATGGCCCTCTAGATGCTGTCCAGGGTCCATAGGCTTGCTCTGCCCAAGCCTAAAAACGGGTGTACAGTTTTCTTTGTGTCCCAAATGAGTCTGCTCTGTGATCATTCAGATAATTTAAAGATAAACAGTGATACAAATCCACTTGCTTTCTCTTTCCACAGGTTCCCGATTACAGAATCCGTAACTAGGAGACTTAAGACTTGAAATCACAGTTGATTCGTTTGCAGCTGTAATGCAAGGAAAACGAACTGGACGCTCATCTGCTCATGAATTTTCATTGGATTTGATTTCATGACAATTGAAAAAAAACAAAACATTTTAACATTTTTGAAAGCAAGCCAAGGGTGGCTGTTGACCTCCTCAACCCATTGATTCAGCAAGTGCCTTCAGATGTGTCATCCCCTCATTGTTTGTTTTTAATATCAAAAAATTGGTGTAATTAACTTTTTAAAAACTAATAAAAATTAAAAAGTATATTTTATTTTATTTATTTATTTATTTTGAAATTTTTTAAATTGAATTTTCCAAAACAACATTTGGCTTCCGCCTCATTGTCTGACAAACATTACCAATCCTTATCCAATATATAAGTTTCTTCTATTTTCACATAATAAATTTCTATCACCTTACCCATATTCAGAAATCAAAATCCAAAAGTTATTAAGTCACTTTCCCTCCTCCCCAAGAAGTCCACCAGAGGTTTCCAGTCTTTCTTGAATGAAGTTAAAAAAATTTCTCTAATTAAGCAAGTCAATTTTGCCATCTCTGCTAAGTCCAACATTTTCAACAGCCAGTCTTCTATAGTTGGTATAGTTGCTTCTTTCCATTTTTGAGCATAGATTATTCTTGCTGCCGTCATCATATATTGTAATAATGTTCCATAGTCTTTCTCAAGTTGCAAGTCCATTATACCCAATAAAAACATTTCTGGTTTCAGTTTAATATTCACTTTTAAAATCTTTTGTATCCATGTGTGTATTTGTACCCAATATGTTTTCACTTTTTTACATGTCCACCAAACATGATAAAATGTTCCTTCATGACTTTGACATTTCCAACATACATTTGACACATTATTATACATCTTAGCCAATTTCACAGGAGTTAGGTACCAACGATACATCATCTTGTAAAAATTCTCTCTAAGATCAGAACACAGTGTAAATTATATACCTTTAGTCCACATGTGTTCCCATTGTTCCATCATTATATTATATCCAAAGTTCCTTGCCCATTTAACCATACAGTCTTTAACTTGTTCTTCTTCTGTCCCAAACTTCAACAAAAATTTATACATTTTTGCAATTACATGATCATCACACAATTGTATTTCAAATTCAGACTTATCCTCTTCTATATCATACATTCTTTTATCCACTTTAAATCTCTCTAACAATTGCATGTATGAAAACCAGTGTAAGTTATGACCTTGTGTTACTAAACAATCCCGTGTTTTAATCCAATGTGTTCCCTGACGCAATTCCAACATTTCTCTGTATTTTAACCAGTTCTCATTGCTTGTCATTTCTTTCCTGTATAATGCCTCTTGGGGTGATATCCATAAGGGTAATTTTGGGCATAACCTGGGCTTGTATTTATTCCAAACTCTTAATAACGCCCTTCTGATATAGTGGTTCTTAAAATCTACATTAACCTTAGCTTTGTCATACCACAAATATCCATGCCATCCAAACCTTAGATCATGCCCTTCCAATTCTAGAAGTCTGTTATTTCTCAATGTCACCCATTCCTTCAACCAAACAAAACAGCAAGCATTAAAATACAATTTCAAATCAGGTACACCCAATCCACCCCTTTCTTTCGCATCCTGTAGAACTATATATTTAACACGTGGTTTCTTTCTTTGCCATATAAATTTAGATAAGTCCTTTTGCCATTCTTTAAAGGGCACATCATTAGTTAAAATCTGTAGTGTTTGAAATAAGAACATCATTCTTGGTAAAACATTCATTTTTATCACAGAGATCCTACCCAGCAAAGACAATTTTAGTTTCTCCCATTTCAACATATCATTTTTAATTCCTAACCATATCTTAACATAATTGTTTTGAAACAACGTGGAATTCGAATTTGTCATTATGATACCAAGATATTTTACTCTTTTTTCAATTTTAAAACCCGATGTTTGCATCAATATCTGTTGGTCTTCCGCTCTCATATTCTTCAACATTTTTGTTTTTTCATGATTTACCTTGAATCCTGCCAACCCTCCAAACTCATTTAATTTATTCAACAGAGTTTGCACTCCTTGTAGTGGATTTTCCAAGACTATCATCAAATCATCTGCAAAAGCTCTCAACTTGTATGATTCTTTTTAAATTTTTATTCCCGGGATTTTTCCATCTTGCCTAATATCTCTAAGCAAAACTTCTAGAACTAAAATAAACAGTAGTGGAGATAATGGACATCCTTGTCTTGTTCCCTTTTGTATCATACAGGGCTTTGTCAATTCACCATTAACAATTACCTGGTATTTGTGCTTTTTGTGTCGAATATATCGATTTTATTCCTTTAATAAAATTCTCTCCAAAATCCATTTCATTCATTACTCCAAATAAAAAACTCCAGTTCACGTTGTCAAAAGCTTTTTCAGCATCCAAAAAAATCAGTGCTGCTTGTTTTTCATTATGACAATTTAAATATTCCAACACGTCCAACGCAGTTCTAATGTTATCTCTTAATTGTCTTTTAGGCAGAAAACCACATTGATCCTGATGAATAAACTCTTGTAAAATTTTCTTTAGTCTTTCAGATAGAATCATTGTAAATAATTTGTAATCATTATTCAATAGTGAAATTGTCCTGTAATTTTTAACAGAAGTCAAGTCTTGTCCTTCTTTAGGTATCAATGCAATATTAGCCTCTCTCCATGTATCTGGTAACTTCCCATTTTGTAGGATATTATTCATAATCCTTTGTAGTGGTTGTAACAACTCATCTTCAAAACATTTGTAATAAATTGCTGACAGTCCATCAGGGCCCGGTGTTTTCCCTTTTTTCGATTTCTTAATTGCTTCAGATAATTCTTGTATAGTTATAGGGCCATTCATAATTTGTCTTTGATACTCTGTAATCTTTGGCAAGTTTTGCTGTTGCAAATAATCTTCTATTCTTTTTTCAGAAATTTTTTCCCCTTTATATAATTGTGAATAAAATTGAAAAAATGCTCTTTTCATACCCAAATTATCCGTTATTTCAGTGTTGTCCTCCAACAGCTTAAGTATTACTCTCTTCTCTCTCTCTTTCCTTATTTTATATGCCAACCATTTCCCTGGTTTATTAGCAAATTCAAAATTCCTTTGCTTGGCATAACTCAATTTCATTTCCAGTTCTTGCGTCATCAACATAGATAACTGCCTCTGCAGTGCTTTAATTTGCCATGAAATATTAGTATTATTTGGAGATTTTTCTAATTCCTTCTCTTTCTCTCTGATTTCCAATAAAATCTTTTCTGTCTTTTCTTGTCTTTTTTTTAAGAAAGGAGTTATGTCGTATAAATTGTCCTCTGATGAAGGCTTTACTTGTATCCCAAACTATTTGTAAGTCCACACCTTTGTCTAAGTTGTTTTCAAAAAGTTCTCTCAGTTTATGCTTACAGTCTTGGACCACCCTTTCTTGTTTCAATAATGATTCATTAAATCTCCATCTAAATGAACCCTTCTTCCTTTTGAAAGTCACAGAAACTGGATTATGATCAGAAAACGTTTTTGGCAATATTTCAGCTTTATAGATTTCCATAGCCATAGCTTTCGACAACCAAATCATATCAAGTCTTGCATGTGATTTATGTCTATCAGAAAAAAATGTAAATTCTCTGGAGTCTCCATTTTTAGTTCTCCAAATGTCCACCAACTCCAGATTTTCTATTAATTCAAAAAAACTTTTTGGCAATTTCCCCTGATTTTTTCTTATATCTTTTTCCGAATGTCTATCTTGTTTTGGTGACACCACTCCATTCCAATCTCCCATTAAACACCAATTTTCGTATGTAGATTCCAAAAGTCTATCCATAAGACGTTTATGGATAAAATATAAAAGTATATTTTAAAAGCCACCTTTCTTTTCAGCAGTAGCTGTTGGGTAACTGATTCACACTCAGGAATATTCAGTCCAGTTATCTCCTAGTGATATTTAAATTAGTTCATCATATACTGGTGTAATGCAGTGGCTAAGACTGAACTGCAAATTGCAAAGTTCCCCTGTTCAGATCTCACCTTGAACTCACTAGGCAGGCTTAGTTAAGCCCCCCGCCCTGAGCCTCAAACCCCCCACCCCCATCTGCAATATGGGGGATAATAATACTAGATAATACATATAAGCTACTTTGAAGACTTGAAAACACTATACAAATATTATACCGGACAATTAAAAATAATACTGCTATTATACCAGTATATCAGGTTCCCTCTTTTCTCTGATATTCATGCTGTTAAATTAAAAAAAAAAAAAAAGTTGATATCTGACTGGGAAAAAGACTGCTTCAGATGTCAAAGACCATTTCAGATTGGTTCCTTAGACCTGTTGTTATTTCTCTCTCCTGTGCAATATTGAAAAATGAAGCAAAGTCAATTGCATGGCCCCATATGCATTGCTTAAAAAAAATAAATAAAAAAAAAACCTTGAGTTTGCTTTGGTTTCTGTTTTGAATTATCTCTGTCTATAAAATCATATCTTTTGGTTACATTTCTTGTCTTTATATAGGGCGATTCTTGTTTTGGAACCTAAATTGCTTGTTGCAATATGTGAGATTAATATGTGTGATTAAGAACTGTTTCTATAAGCAATTTCATATCCAATTACACTTCTCATAAATTATATAAAGCTGTTTGATTTATTTTAGGTCCAATTTTTCCAACAAATAGGCAAACACTTGGGTAAAAGCTCTCCTCCTCCTCGACCCATAACAACCAATCCCCTCCCCCCCCCTTATTTACAAAATACTGCAGCAGGACTTAAAGGGGGGGGGT
The DNA here is from genome assembly GCA_021292165.1 of Shinisaurus crocodilurus. Taxonomy (NCBI): domain Eukaryota; kingdom Metazoa; phylum Chordata; class Lepidosauria; order Squamata; family Shinisauridae; genus Shinisaurus; species Shinisaurus crocodilurus. Next base: position 176,224,665 of record CM037877.1, on the reverse strand, counting down.
GACTGATAGGGAAAATCCCCACAACAACCAAAAACCAAGGAGGTATGGACTTCCTAACTGCTCATCAGCTCCTCTCACTGAAGCAAGCTTCACAGAGGGGTGATAACCCACAACTCCTAACGTTTTCCACCAGACTAACTCTGGCTGTAGGGGAGGAGGAGGAATAACTATCTCCTCTTGATTGCAATCTACTGTGAAGCCAGGCAGAGACACATTCCCAGCACCCTCCCTGTCCAAAACTTGATCAGGCCCTAAATGAAATCCTATCTCTGAATCAGATTCTTCCTCCAAGACTGCGGTTTCAGGGGAAGGCATGACATAACCACTCATTCTCTGCCTGTGGCTCCCCTCTCGATGCACCCATTCAACAGGAAAAAGAGGGATCACCCACCCTCCAGCAAAAACCCTGTTCTCAGAGAACAACCCAAAGGGGCAACCTGCCACTGGTGGCCTCCAAAGAGAGAGCCTCCGACCCTGGAAACTAATGCAGGTGTGGCAAAAGTTCTGGCGTAGGTGGGACTAGCTGGCTGAACCCAGCCCCTCCAACTGAATTGCTGCTCTCCTGGTACAGCAGAAAAGGCTGAGAAGGCTAAATATGTTATCTGCCTCCCAGCCAGCAATAGTCCTGCTCATTTTAAACTTTAAAAGAAGGAAATGTGTGTGTGTGTGTGTGTGTGTGTGTGTGTGTGGCCAGTTTACTCACACTTTGTTGTTTTAGAACAGGACTGGTCATTGCAAGAAAATGAATGCAGCATATGGCAGGTAGTAAAAAAGAAAAGAAAGGGGCTTCAAGAAGTAGGATAGCTTTGTCGTGGGGGTGGGGTTTGTGTTGATCTTCATCAGGACCGAAGAGCGCACGCTGTCCTTCCCCACCCGCTCTGGTGCCAGCACTGCTCAGGGTCCCCTGCAGCTACTATTTGCAATTTTTACAACATGCATATTAATTGCATTCATGCCTACAAGAACATGGAGGGTCTATAGCAGGCCACACCAGGCAAGCTGTGAAACAATACCATGTATATGAACTGAAAACGTGAAAAAGTTCATAACCATCTGGCAAGAGATGAGATTAGTGAGGGACTGTTGCCGCAAACTAGTCATAACTTGCCATGCTATATTATTTTGAGCAAGGCAAGTGTAACCACATTTTAATTGATTGTTGAAGCATGTACAGGTAATGAGGCTTGCCTCTTGGCCTATAATCCATAACATCTATTATTGCTCAATGAAAGTCACGCTCTCGGGTATTTCACAGTTGAGTGGCATAACATCTTTGTTAGCCAGAAGATTGGTGTAGGTAACCCAGATAAACCTTCTGACTTCATAATGTGTTTGTCTTTAAATTGGTTTGAAAATAGGGTATGTTCTTTCCTGTCAGCTCATGGTTTCCATAGCAGCAGCAAGCGCTCTTGAAATTTAGAAGGCAAGGGTGCAATCCTATGCATGTTTAGACAGAAAAAAGTCCTAAAACTCCCAGCATTCCCCAGTCAGCATGCTTCTTTTAAAAACAAAGAATGGAAATATAGCTGCCAGCCCAATAGTTTACTGTTGCTGGCAGGCACTCAAAACGTAAGCCATCTCATGTGGAGATCACCTCAATGTCTCCTCAGAGTGGGACTTGATCCCACATCTCCTGTTTCCCACCACAGCCCAATTTTCCACTGAGCTACCTAGCCAGATTACATTGCTGCTTACTCTGACCATGCTGAGGTGCTTTCCGATTAGCATCTGCAATCGTCCTGCCTCATTCACAAAATTTTACACGGTGGGTGGGGCAAACAATACTTGCAACTCTTCCCATGCTTTCCCACTGCTCTGTCTTTTTTATTTCCATGAAAGAAAATCCAGGATAGTTGCACAGTGGGGTTCACATGCCATGACAACCCATTGTGGCTAACTAGCCATGATGGGTTGTTGCATCATCTGAATCTAGACCATTTCCCACAGGCTGGCTTATTTTTCAGCAACAAGCCACCCTGAAAATCCATAGATTGTTCTAGGGGTTGTTGGATCCATGATGGGTTGTCGTGTCATCTGAACCCAGGAGAGCAATTTCATTGTGGATTGTGGCAGTCAGCTAGTGAGCTGCTTGGCAAGGGCAACCAAAAACCCTGCTACTTTGTGATCTTGCCTTTGCTGCTGGTGACAGCTCCTCCCCTGATGCCTAAGCAGCACTTTGGAGTGACCATCACTGATTCGCCACGTGTTTTAAAAAGTTTTTCGCCCTGCAAAATATTGTACAAATGTGTTTGTGGTTTTTTTTTGTTTTTTGTTTTAAATAGTATTAATTTTGCCGGTCCTTCGCAGGTGCACAAATGCACTCTTATGGCTGTCCTTGTAGTCTTGCCTGGTCAATTTCCTTGTATGTTTCAGCTGTCAAAGGGAGTGGTGAAGTGGAATAGGTAACATACATGGAAATTGACAAGGTGAGAACATATAGGTTAAATTTGAGCACAGTTCCCAGGGACCAATTGCTGAGTTGTCAGTTGAAAGGCACCAGTAAAGGAGAAAACGCTGGCAAAAGACAGTGCACCAAAAGGGGACGGACACACACAGACATCTCCCACTTAGCAATATAATCTTCTTGATTTTAAGTGTTGAACTGACACTTCTCAGTGTTCTCCACCAGTTTTGACACTTCCCAGAGTCTAGCTAGTCCAGAAATGGGAGATATTGTCTCCCCCCCCCACTTTTCGTGGCTCCTTTTTGGAGTACTTACTGCTGCAATTAGTGGCAGTAACATAGTTTCCAGTGAATCTGTGGGACAAGCTACTACTGCTCCTATGTTGGTTTTCTTTAAAATGCTATTTTGCTTTTGACTTTGCTGCTGGGGGAGCTTAGGCTTCTGACAGTGTGACCCCAGCACAAATTCTGGTGTAGTGGTAGGAGTAGTTTTCCCATCACTTATTTCAGTGGATGACTGGGTTTTTGATGAAATCTGACTTTCCAACCATGCTGCAATACTGGGTGAGATTGTGCTCTCCCACTGAAAATGCAAAAGGAGTCTGATGCCCTTGGCAGCTGGACAGCTGGATTTGAATGAAGTGCTTGTAAGGTATAGCGCATTTTATGTTTCAGAGAACCATAACACTGTGCTATAAAGGTTAGTGGATTGTAATGCAGTAAGCTTCCATCTGTGCAACTTGTTCTGCTGTGCTGTAACCTTGCAGTTTGTAAATCATAGGCATGACTAATACCCGAGACAAGCAGTTTTCAGATTTTTGTGTCTTTTCCAACAAGGAAGGAAATAAATAAATAAATAAACAAACAAAGGTGTAATATATATATTATACCTTGGTCCTAAACACATTACTTGGAAGTACTAGGTACCATGATACTTAGCTGAGTTTAGGACTGAAGAGCTAGTTTGTAAATTGGAGACCTTTGTCATCCACAAGATCACATTCCTTTAATATGGATTACACCATCTCCTAATTCATACTCATGTGGCTTAGAATCACCACCCCACAGCATTAACCAAATAGAGGTCATTACTATTTTAACTGCCCTGATAATGGGTGAATACAGATACCAATTTATCAAAAGTAATTTACCAGGCAAGCATGTAACCATTTGGTCAACTGGATGTCTGGGTGGATACAGATGGCCATTTTACCAAACATCCACACCTAGCATATATTAAAAAATTCTCCTTACCACTTGGCAGGGTGGTATAGACAGCTAATCAGTCCAGGGTGAGTTAATTCACTTTGGGGCAGTTTATCTGTATGAAATTCCCTGTATCTTCCTGTGGTGAGGTAAAATAAAATGTATGGTATTTGCAAAATACCGTACCTTTACTACTGAGGATGTTTCCAGATGGAGGGCTTCTAGCACTAAGGGCTTCTCTACATGAGGCTTTTAACCCACCACTTTACCAAGGCTTCTGCTTCCGTTTTCTTTGCAGGATTAAGAGTGGGTCCTTTACACATGGTTTTTTTCCAGGGATTTTCTTTCTCTGACTTTCTATATATTCCATTGTATAACCACAAGGTGGCACTGTGTGGAATAGCTGTGATCTAACAGAATTGCGAAACTACGAGCTTCTCATAGCATCTTATCACGAGATTAGGAAATGATACTTGACTTTCTTCACTCTAAAAAAGGTCACAAAAATAGCTACAGAACACGGAAGAGGCCCTGGAGGATGACAACATTGTGTAAAGCTCTCGCAAACTACCGTGAGTGAGGAATCACGAGCACACAATAAATGCCTCGTGTAGAGAAGCCCTAACAGAAGGCATTGTGCAGCTATTCCATCTTTTCTTCCTTAATAGTGAGAAAGAAAAGATGGAAGAAGCAATGGGAAAACACAGAGGATTATAAGTGGATAATAACTATGTCTGGACCCCATGTAAAATTCCGTGAATGAGGCAGGGTGATAGCACATTAAACGCCTTGCCTGGAAGCACCGTTATTCTTTAATTTTAAATTTGACTTGCTGGTTCTAGAACCATTTGTTGTTGTTGTTGATTGTTGTTGTTATTATTATTATTGACACATATTCGAAATCAGACACATATCTCAAACACAGTTTTGATTGGTTTTTTGCAGCACACTGTTCTGATTCCTATATAACAAACATGGACAAACCAGTGGTGGCTGGTGCCCACTTGAGCTGGTAGGGTGGAGCTCAGGGCCACCATAGGTGAAGTCAACTAGATCTGGTTTTCTACTGATCCCTCTGCACAGCAGCACAGGAAAGCAGTCTTCTGAATCCACAGCAGCCAGAAACCCATAGCACAGAAAGGGGAAACTCAGGCAAATTAACTCTGAGATCAGGCTTGCAAGGCAGAGTGTTTGGATGGGGGAAGGATCTGCCCAGCAAGGTACAATGGCAATCTACTGAACCCAGGTGTTCCCAATCTAGCAGGAACCATTGCAATCAGCAAAAACAGAAAATTGAAGGGGAAAATCAGGGGAGGGGAAGAAAAAATGAAGAAAAAACAAACAAACAAACAAACAAACAAAATACATTGAGATAAGCATGGCACATACCTCACAAAGGCTCCTACATATTGCCACTCATCAGGTGTACCAGTTTAAAAAACAATATGTTGTTTAAATATTTTTTTTTAAAGGGCACCACACAATACAAAGCAGTACACCTGGTTGTGCTGATTGCTTACCTCCAGACAGGGGTGGTGCTAGGTACTGAAAAGGTCTGGGGCTCAGGCCCATGGGGGGGGGAGCATGGATTTGCATATGCTAATTTTCAAATGCTCTAAAGTCTGTAAAGGATCCTGTCTCCTAAGGGCACCCATATTTGTAAAAAGGGAGGTATGGACAGGGGAGAGAGAGGAGGGCATTTGATTTCAGAAACAAAAAAAGAACTCAGGCAGAAAGATTCAAGGTGGGGGAGCAGGAGGAGGTGAAGCACATGTGGGCAAAAAGGCAGCTAATCCAGGGGGATCAGATGCAATGGAAATCATCACCTCTATTCAGCAGGTGCCCATGGACAGCAGGGTGGTGGGGCAGATGGCCTCCCAGAGATCTGGGACTGCAAATGAAAAATGTGGGACTCCAGCCCTAGTGAGCCACCCCCTAACATTGCCTCTGCCTCCAGTATTCTTCTGGGACTCACAGTCTGAGACACAAGTAAAGACACACACTGCTGTCTGACTGGCAGTGTTCTAAGAATGAAGTGGTGAGGGTCTCAGTGATGTCCACCACACTACAGCCTCTCCCCTGTTCTGACATTGACCAAGGCAAGAACAGAAAAAATGCTGGACCATTTGTTTGGGTGCTCTGCACAGGTGCATGAAAGTACCTCCTCCTCCTCTTTTTTTTTTTTTTTTTTTTTAAAAAATCTGATTTGGTTATTGGCATGCAACATGAATGCCCATTTCCACAGTGAAAAGCTGGATCTGCCACAGGTGCAGGGGAGCAGGATCAGGGCCATATTTGGTACTAAGAACTTCCAGTTGACTCCTGAATCCACCTGAATGGCTTTGGTTCTCATTCTATGGAGATGTCTATGGTTAGTAGCTTGATTTGGGGGTGGGCAGTGAGGGGGGGGGCATTTCCATGCCCATACATAGCATAGGACTGCCTCTGGGACAAACTCTGTCCATAATATGTTTTCTACATATTTATGGATTGGGTTCCCAAAATATGAACCATCCATTCCACTTTGAACAGATTGTAACCCTATCTTAGGTTTCCTCAGGTGTCACTTTGATTTTTATTGTTACCCAGTTCTGGGAGCCAAACTGAGAGCAGGGCAAACGAAAAGAGGACCAGCTCACCAGCACCTGTTTTTATAGCATTTTCAAAGTGCCTCATAATAAATACCTGAACTACATGTTCTGTTTAAATTAAATTAAAACCTGAAAATGTTGAGGCCTTCAAGCAATGCAAAATGTTGTTTGTATATCTTAAAATAGAAGGGTAAAATAGTAAAGATGGAACTCTCTCCCTCTGTACTCAAACTCACCAACGCATTAACCCAAACTATAGAGTGCAAAAGTGCATTATAAGAGGGGGGCACTTGCCTTCTGCATTAAAGCCTAGAAAAAGCAGAGGCAGCGGGCAATCTTTTTTTGTTGCCATCATCCATTCACCCATAAAATAAAAAAAATAAATCATAACAAAGACATGACTCCTCATTTCCTCTTTGCTTAACTTGAATTGCTCCGTTTTTGTCAACTGATGCCTCCCGCTTACCCGAATGAACATTTTTGTTTTTAATCATCAGCCTCTTCATCCCTTATTAGTCAAAAGCTGTTCTTAGAAATGGCCAACTTTGACTTACAGGAAAGTTACTAAAATAGAAATGCAAAGATGATTTGTCATCATTAAGTGGCGCTTATTTATGTAGCATTTGTCAAGCACTACGGTGCAGACTTTCCATCTCAGCAGAGACCTCTACCCTTTAGCATTAGGCAGTGGCTGTTGACTGTCACTGTGAGTCTATTAAATGGAAACACAGAGCTGCTTTATCTTGCCCAAATCAGTCTGAGTCAGCTTCGGGGGCAGAACTTCAGGGCAGGCATTTTGGCATCCAGCATATTTATGATTCAAACATCTGGATCTAAACAGATTAACTATATTTGAGCAGATGTTAGCACATTGCTATACAGTCCCGTAACTCCATTAGTTATGGCTTTGTCAAACATAAGAATGAGCGTTTTCCTGTCAAATTGCATTGTCACAATGTTTGTTCAATTGCTTTCTTCTCTTTCATTGCTTCCAGCATCCTTTAAAAAAAAAAGAAGTAATTTTATTCTTCTTGCAGTTTATTGTTTTCTACTGAAGATTATTGGTTGTCTCCTTTTTTTATAGCACAAACAAACCGTACAATTGAATGATAAATGTAGAAAAACACTTGCTGCCTGGAGCCAAGATTGGCTGACTTAGATTGGCCAGAAGATTAAAGTAGAAAGCAACTGAGAACCAAACACCCTCTCATTGCTTTACGGTGAAACCTAGGATGTTGCTGTTTCCATCAGACCAAAGGCCTTCTATAGCAGAGGACCTACTCCATTATATACAGTGAAATTTACTGTGTTGTTCCTTCATTGTACCAGAACATTGAGCAGGAGATGCTAAACTAATTTTATAGATAGTAAGATCCACATTCATTATCATTTGGTTGCATATACATTTGTGCTTTAAAGAAAGAGGCCCATCAATCAGTCATTTTAATGGGAAACTTTTCTTCTTCTCATTCCTCTGCTACTGGAGGTTGGACATCTTCATGGCTAAACAGTCTTTAAATATTGCTGCTCTAAACAAAGATATTAGGAGGGTTTGCATGTCACTTGAAACCCACAGAGGTCCTGGAACCTCTGTGGGTTTAAAGTGGCCCCGGGCCCCGGCTCACTCACTCGGCCAGCAGCACCTCGCTCTGCTGCGCCGCCGTGGCCGCTCGCTTGCCTGGCCGGCACCTTGCCCTGCTGCGCCGGCTCCCGGGTGGCTCCACGCTATGTGGAGCTGCCTGGGAGCTGGCGCAGCGGCCGAGCGAGAGGCTGCGCCGCGCCTCCATGTAGAGCTGGCCCTGGAGCCAGCAAAACAGAAGGGTGAGGCGCCGGCAGATCAAGCGGCCGTGCCGCGCCTCCCCGTGGAGCCTCCCCGTGGAGCCGCGCAGGCGGCTCGAGCGGCGCAGAGAACGGGCGGAGAGCCTCTCTGCACTGCGGAGAATCGATCATCGGGGGGGCCCTGCGCAGAGAGGCGAGGTGCTCCCCCCAAGATACGCATTATTTACAGTATATGATAAAATGGTTGTGGAACGAATCATCTGAGTTTCCATTATTTCCTATGGGGAATTTCGCTTTGATATACGAGTGTTTTGGATTACAAGCACGGTTACGGAACGGATTATGCTCGCAATCCAAGATATTACTGTACTTTGCATCTAACCCATTGGGCTCAGCTTGTCTGAGTGTGGAAAGCTAAGTAGGGTCAAGCCTGGTTATTACTTGGATGGGAGACCCCCCCCCCTCTAGTTTCCTGCATTGAGCAGGGGGTTGGACTCGATGGCCTTGTAGGCTCCTTCCAGCTCTATGATCTATGAAATCTGGAAAAGCTTGTATTGTCATGTGAATTCCATAAAGAACTGCAGATGGTGATCAGATTGCCTTTAAAAAGGCAGCAGGCCACATCACCAGTACAAACATCAAATGTAATTCAGCAGTTTTCATTACCCTGACTTCCAGAAAATACTGTTGTTTTTCTGATGGTGTTTCTTAGAGTGTGTCCACTAGGAGGACTATGATGGAAATTGTAATGTTGCCTGCTTAAATCAATGAGGTAATGTAACCACTAGTCACAGTGGGAGGAAAGGGTTAATTGAACAATCCCCAGGGTGCTTGTTTTGCAACCCCTCCTCCCTACTTCCGGCCTCTCTGTGGCCAACTCGCTCTCTCTCTCCCTCTCTAACATGATGGACACACGGTCTGAGCTGGCTTCCAGGTCCAGCCTGTGATCTTCAGTGAAGCAGACTCTTAACACCAACAATTCTAATCTACCTACGTATGTATCCAGCATATATGAATAAACAAATTGAAAGTAAAACTAATAAATGTCTTTATTATTAGTTTTAAACCTTGTTTGGACAATCCGTTTCCTTTTAAGAGCCTTTTAGCAGGGTTTAACAATCCACGTGGTGGTGGTGATAACCAGTTTCAATAACCAGGCTGTGTATAAGGGGGGAAACTCTGCTTGTCCTAACCAGTACAGGACCAACTCCTTCCCATATCCTCCAACAGACTATTTCACAAAATTCCATAATACAATATCTCCTTATTTGGGTCTAGGGTGGTGCTACCTCAGAGATACTGAGGGAGAACAAATGGAGAGAACCTTAATACAGGAGAGGTGGTTGCCATCAATTCTTAATCTCCCTGGTTACCCAAGTTAGGGTCACAAAATGAGAAGCAACGTTTCTTTGCCTGTATGTTTTCTTTCTAGTGCCCCAAACTCAGGCTTTGTATAGGATTAAGATACCACACTGGACATAAGAAGAGCCATACTGGATCAGATCAAGGGTCCACCTAGTCCAGCTTTCTGTTCACACAGTAGCCAACAAGCTGCCCATGGGAAGCCCACAAGCAGGACATGAATGCAACAGCACACTTCCACCCATGTTCCCCAGCAACTGGTGTACATAGGCATACTGCCTCTGATACTGGAGGGAGCATATAGCCATCAGGACTAGTAGCGATTGATAGCCTTATCGTCCAGGAATTTGTCCACTCCCCTTTTTAAGCCATCCAAACTGGTGGCCATCACTACATCTTGTGGAAGTGAATTCCATAGTTTAACTATGCACTCCTGCCTCACTCCCCCCTCCCTCCTCGCTCCTCCTCCCTCCTCGCTCGCCCTCCCCTCTCGCCTTCAGGGGAAACCGGTTTTCCCAGTTGCCTTCTCTGTGACCTGGGTACTTGGCGGTACTTGGCAGCTCTTTGAGACTGCTCAGCCCTTGGCGCCCCTCCTGTTGTTTTCCTGTTGGGCAGAAATGGGAGGAAGGAGCTACTAGGGGGCGGGATATGTAGATGGCCCATGGAGGTGAATGTATGTAGATGACCACGCTACCCGGACGGATTGTTTCTGCCCTAGGCAGAGTCTTTGCTGATTGAGGTGGGAGGGGGTTTGTCTGGGCTAGCTTTCTCTCCACACATAATTTTGTACACCTCTGTCAAATCTCCCCTTACTTGCCTCTTTTCTAAGCTGAACCATATAGCCAAATAAAAATCCAGGATTTGCCATGGCGAGACATCATCTTTCAAGAGAAGGTGCTTCTAAGTTCCTTAACAACTTGGACGTGATGTGAGGTTTGATGATAAGTGTATTCTCCATGCCCATGGCCTATAGCAGCTGGTGTTTTGGGCACCCCCAGTTTCTGGTAGTTGTACTGTACATAAGTGAGTCCTGGTCTATTCCAGATTCGTACAGATGGTCAATTAAAGTCCACAAAAATAACATTTGCTTTGTATGTGCAAATGAAACCCAGAGAAGTTAACATTTGCTTGGTAAATATCGAAAGGAGCAGGAACAGATGGAGTGCATTCAGGACCCAATTTTGTAGGTCACTCAAAATTTTTCATTCCCATCGTGTATAAGGATCGTAGGTCACTGTTATTTTAAAGCAAGTACTCTTGCTGCTACAGAAAACCCTGTCAAAATTTACTTCTCATTGGCTTTGTTCAGACAACACAATAACCCACACTCAAGGGTTGAGTATGGGTTGAGTGTGGGTTGTTATTGAACCATGGGTTGTTGTTGAAACATGGGTTATTGTGTTATTTGAACCCAGCTGCACTAACAAGCCATGGCTTATTAACCATGAACAACGCATGAAGAGAACCCATGGTTTCTTGTTGGATTGTGAACTGTGACTTGTTCACCATGGTTTGTTATCTTGGCTGGGTTCAGACAACATGATACCCCATCTTTCAACAACAACCCATGATTCAATGACAACCCTCACTCAGCCCTTGAGTGTGGGTTATCATGTTGTCTGAACTGAGTCATTGTCTTTGGTGACCTAAAGACTAATCTCCTGCTCTGCAGAAGATTGATGTAGGGTCCAGCCTACCATATTTTTGGAGTTCAAAACAGATACAGTCATGCCTTGGATTGAGAGCATAATTCATTCCAGAAACATGCTTGTAATCCAAAACACTCTTATATCAAAACGAAATCCCCCCAAAAAAATTTGTACAGAGATTTTTAATTTAAGCTTTACTACAGTACTTGTATTGCAAGACGTCACTTGTATATCAAGTCAAAAAAATTTAAATAAATACCGTATTTAAAAATTTGCTTGCAAAATGCTCTCAAACCAAGTTACTTGCAATCCAAGCTATTACGGTATAAGCAGCATGCACTGATAATGTAGAGCTTGGGTGTGGAATGGCCTCAGGTTCTGGTCTGGATGGTGATGTCTGTGCTTTCAGAGGAATGTGGCTTGTTAAAATATCCTTTATTTTTTTTTCCATTTTCAGTGATAACGATGAAGAATTCAGTAGCTGTGGTTCATCTGTATTACTGTCAACTAAGTAAAATGCATATTATAATAGTTTTCCACTAAAATAGTACGGGCAGCTTGTGGTCCTTCAGATGCAGTTGGATTACAGCTCCCATCATCCTTCACCACTGGCTATGCTAGCTGGGGCTGATGTAGGTTGCAATCAACAACATCTGGGGGGCAAATATCCCCCCTTGCACTATACCATTTATGTAAGCATTAAATACATTTTAAATCTTCAATAATATAGGATAATCCTCAATAATATACTTCATGCAGAGGGCCCCAAGGTCTGAAGACTGTTTTTATCTGCTTTGATATGCAGTGATTGAGAAGAGAACCCTTGTTTTTGTCTCTCACTCTTATGTTACTGCTAAAAGAACAGAATCTGAGCAAACTTTTGTGGCTTTAGAATAATTTAAAAATGAATAAATTATTTTTATAGTGTTGATATGCTGCTTAGTCATTAATGTTCTCTGGACAGTTAACACTAGAATGGTTATAGTATTGTTCATTTACTTGGTCGAGTTATTAATACTGAACTACAGTAAAACCTTGGATTGCGAGTAACCTGGTCTGCGAGTGTTTTGCAAGACGAGCAAAATTTTTAAATACAATTTAACTTGATAAACGAGCGAGGTCTTGCAATACAAGTACGGGGAAATTTGCTTTGATATACGAGTGCTTTGGATCACAAGCACGTTTCCAGAGCGAATTATGCTTGCAATCCAAGGTTTTACTGTACTATGATTGAAAGAACAATGGGAAGAATGGCACCTCTATTTTCTGCTGCCTCTCTGAATTAATTAACATCAGTGTCTTTGTCTTTCCAGAAATTGCACATAATGTGATACTATTTCCTGTCCTTATTCAGACAAGTAGCTGAAGAGAACATTTAGTAAATGTGGCATGATGGAGGATCTGCTTTTAGCATTCTCTATTAGCTCCCACTATTGATTAAAAGAAATCACTTCAGTTGTCAGCTAGGACTCAGTTTATTTGTTTATTTGATGATGGGGAATCCTGATCTGATTCTTAGTGCAGACAGATTGGATCTGGCCATCATACCCATTTCATAACAGTGTCAGGGGTTTACCAATTTGTCCGTATAATTGAAACGGTTTCACAAATATGAATGTAGGCATACTGGTCGGTATCTAAAACAATACGGGGTAGTATCCAATGTTACTCTAGTTACTCTTAGAGTAGACCCATTGAAATGAATGCAACTTAAGTTAGTCATGACCAACTAAAGTCCCATTCATTTCAGTCGGTCTACTATAAGTAGGACTAACATTGGATACTACCCTGTAGTATTCAAGTGAGTTCCAGTGACAAATGCTACACTTTATCCCAGCTGTAATTAATTGAAAGGGTGTGTATGTGTGTATAAACCTCCATTAATCCCACATACAATGTTTTCGGACAGGAGTGGGCAACCTGTGGCCCTTCAGATGTTTTGGCCTACAATTCCGATCAGCCCAAGCCAGCATAGCCAATGGTGAGGGATGATGGGAGTTATAGGCAAAAACATCTGGAGGGCCACAACAAGCTGCCCACCCCTGTTTTAGATACTTGACTTCCACCTAAAAAGGAGGAAAACTTGATTGAATAGAGTTGGTGAGAAAACATGTGCTATGTGAGATGGGGATCCCACCAGATGTTGTTGGACTCTAACTCACAACAGCCCCAGCCATGATGGTCCATGGTCAGAGATAATGGGAGTTATAGTCCAACAACATCTGGAGAGCTGGAGGTTCTCCATCTCTATGAGAAGGAAGCTGTAATGAGCTGAAGCATGAAGCTGAATAATAATAAATGAAGATGAAATAATGAGTGCTGGTTTCTGAAACACAATAATCACAATGTGTTTTCTCTGTTGACTGCAATAAGCAGATGTCCCATACTAATGGAGATAAAAGGTAGTGCTCCAGTCTGTAGTTAAAAATTTACACCAGATGCTTATTATTCTGTATTGTGTGACATTCCCCAGTTGCATTAAATTCTCAATCTTAAGGCCTATGCAGACAGTTCTTAAATGCAATAATTGTGCAATCATTACTTGCAAAGGACCTGGACACATTTCTCCTGGAAAGTAACAGAATAATCTTTCCCATCTCTCCCCCAGGCTTTTGTTGCATTTTGCCAACAGTCAAACCACATTTTGTTGTTGTTGTTACTGGGAGGATACAAGTACAACCCCCTGCATCTTCCAGTTAGAACACCAGTTGTGATAATGCCCTTGATGTCTCCAGGTGATGAATGAGGTAAGCCTTCTCCTGCGCACAACAAAGTGGTAAACACCAATAAAGCTCCCCTCCTTTCTCCATCTGTGCCCTATTCTTCATATATATGGATCTTACTTGGATCCATGTTAACTGAAAGACAACATCCTCCCATATATACCTGCCTGGGTGACACTAAGACCATCTTCCAATTTTGCTCCTTCAGGTGCATATGAGCCAGTGTGCTTGTATAGTGGTTTAGAGTGTTGGACTGGGACTCAGGAGATCCGGGTTCTAGTCCCCGCTCGGCCATGAAACTCACTGGGTGACTTTGGACCAGTCACTGACTCTCAGCCTAACCTACCTCACAGGGTTGTTGTGAGGATAAAATGGAGGAGGAGGAGGAGGAGGACTATGTAAGCCACCCTGGGTTCCTTGCAGGAAAAGGATATAGGCGGGATATAAATACAATGAATAAAAAATAATATAAATAATAATAATTTCGTATTGTACATTTAGCAGCGTGTGCTGTGAGCAGTGACTGCGGAACATGAATATAGCAGTACTGTAATGCTAACTTGACGATATACCATGCAGTGTAGATCTGGCCCTGGTCTCAAAATGTTTGCCAGGTTATCATTCACAATATATCCTCAGCAGCAGAGGCCAGTCTACAGGGTTGAATGAGCAGAAGTGTTCAACCATCACAGGAGCTGTTAGTGGGACAAGTCTGTGTTCTCTGTGTTGCCGCCCCACATCTAAACTTCATAGTGGTAATACTGGGTGTTGCCTTGCACATGCAGGGGAAATGGCCCTTTAAGAGAAAAGGTTTGGGGGTTTTTTTTGGTTCATCATATATGCGCAGGAGCAAAGGTGTGAATGAACGCAAGAGGAAGATTGTTTTTTTTTTTAAAGGGGGGGGAAGTTCCTCCTGCCCCCTCACAAAAAATCATGGAGAAGGAGAAGGGAAGAGAGTGGGAGGCTGTGCTGCTGCTGCTGCTGCTACCACCACCACCCTCCTCCCATGGGGTGAAGCAAGCAGGATCTGCACGCCCATTCCCTCCCCACCCAAAACCAATTTCCCAAAGCAGTCTTCCTCCCATGCTGTTTCCCAAGCATAAGCTCCATTGAAGTCAATGTGATGTACTTCTGAGTAAGGCCATTGAAGATAATGTGATTGACTTCTGAGTAGACATGCAGAAAGAAGCTGTGGGGAAGGAAGGCAGGGTCCTACTCACTTTGTGATTTACGTCTGAGGAAGGCCATTGAAGATAATGTGATTTACTTCTGAGTAGACATGCGTTTGGGCTCATTTACAGCTGGTTGTACTTTGGGGCAGGGGGTTGAAAGGGGCATTCAAAACTTTATTTTTTCAAAAGGGTAGGGAGGGGAACAGAGAAGCACTTACTCTTCAGTTCACTTTGAAAGAGAGAGAAGCCGTGGGGGGAGAGGGAGAGAGGCGGGAAAGCAATCTCTGCTTTGCCAAAGCCCCATACAGCTTTGGGAGATAAAACAAAAGCCACATGTTCCCCTCAAAAACAATTGGATAACACCACTTAGGCCAATTTTGTAGCCACACTGAGACAAGCAACGACAGCGCCCGGTGAGAACACACATAGCCACGTACTACAATAGTGAATTGCAATAACAGGAAAAATCGTAATAAAGGTAGTCCAGGAAATTATGGAAGGAAAGAAGAATGATACTGCAAGACAAATACAACCAGAACTGAAAAGTGAGTGTGTCGTGTGCCCTGCAAGTCACAGAAGCAATCCAGTACGGCAATAACCGTTACCGTATTTTTCGGACCATAAGACGCACTTTTTCCCCCCAAAAAAGGAGGGGGAAATGTCTGTGCGTCCTATGGAGTGAATATAGTAAAAAAAAAAAAAATTTTTTTTTTTTTATTTTTTTTTTTAACTTTCCTCTGCTGGTCCGGAAGAGTGGAGGACTCCTGGGTGGGGTGGGGGAAGCCCCCACCTCTCAGCTGATTTTTTTTTTTTAATTTTTTTTTTGTACCATACAGTAAGTGCGTCTTATGGTCCGGTGCGTCTTATGGAGCGAAAAATACGGGTATGTGTAGATGGCCCCCATTTCTCTTTTTGTCCTAATAGTGCAGAAATCTAATGTAGGGTCTGTGAATTGAACAGATGTGCTCAGATCCTAGTTTCAAAAGAACTAGCCCCAAATACTGTAAGTAATCACTTGGAGGAAGAGGAAGAAGAGCTTCATAGTGAACCGAAAATATTGTCATTCTTAAGAGCAGTGAAATACAAGAAAGTTTGAGACAAGCAATATAGGACATGCAGTGAAATCCTGTTCATATCTCTGAGTTTAATGGGTGTCACTGAGTTTAATGGGTCTTAGGATTGCAGCCCTAGGATGATTGTGCATCTGTGTCTCCAAGATAGAATGTGTCTTATAGAGTGAGCAGATTGCACTGATAAAACTAGCACAGCACGGCATACGTGAAGATGAAATGATATTTCAGGTCTCTTTCATGCTGTCATTTCAATTCCAGAAGGCAGTAAGAGAAAGCTGCATTGGAGGAAACAAGATTGGAGGAAATTTCCAGGAGGGCTTGTGTGAACTACCAGGTGGTGTTTTGTTTTGTTTTGAAACCTCCAACAATTACAATGTGATATATGGATGCAGAACTCCTTAACACTACATGCTTTACATGGTGCAGGCTTCTGCTGCAAATTATTAGCATTTCAAAATGCTGATAAAGAACTTTATGGTTTGTTTAATATTTGACAAATTGCGCTATCGAGTACAGGAGAAGGCAGCCAGAGTTTTCTGGCTAACTCTTCACTTCCTTTGACTAATTTATTGAATGGAATATCTTTGTTTTTATGGGCATTTTTATAGCATATGTTGCTGCCCTTGAGCATTCCAGATTATAATTTGAATGTTTTATTACCTGCATTAAATCTTATGACAGTTTTGGTGGAAGATTGCCATAAAACCTTAATACACATATTGGTTATGCACTTGCATCATCTCTTCTTTTATACCTCGCTGCACACTGTGTAACTTCAGCTGCGTATTTGTCGGCTATGTCTAATAAGTTACCTTTAAACTCTGAGTGCTGTATTTACAAGTTGCATAGGGTCAAGTTTGGGTCATTTCAGATGTCCACTAAATGAAAACAGTTCATTCTGGCACTGTCCGATGGAGGGATAGGGGCAATCGTGTTTGGCACAGAGGGCCAGAAAGGAGGGGTTGAATCCAATTTTGTCCTCTCCTTTGTCAAAGGGCTTTTGAACCAGTGGAAAACTGCACTAATGGAAGGGAAAGGGAGGCAGTTTTCACCCATTCCCACTTTTCCCTGCAGCCCCTGAAAATCTGCTTTAGAGGGATAGAGGACCCTCCAGAACAGCATGGAAGGTGGTGTGGAGATGGCAGGGGAAGAGAGTATCCCCTTTTACAATCACCTCCTCTCCTCTTCCTTTAGTGGAGGCCTCTGCTAGATTAAATACTTCCACAAACAGAAGTACGTACTCCTTCCATTTGCAAAAGAGCACCCTTGGATATAGCCCAAAATGCCCTACAACAAGCCAGACAACCACAGCTGATTTTTAATTTAGTTTCATTGGCATAGTTAAATTGGCATAGTTTGCATGCCATCCACATGATGGGGTGCTTCCAAACAAGGCTTTTATCCTGCTATTGCCCTGCCTCAACTTTTACAGGGGATCTGGATGACGTCATCTTCCACCTGTAACCCCTCCTGTGTTTTCCCACTGCTGCTTCTATTTTTTTCTCTTATGAGAAAAAAAAAAATCTGTTAAGGAGGGAAAGACAGAATAGTTGCACAATGCCTTCTGATTGGTAGCTCTAGGAGCTGTACATCTGGAAGCACCCTCAAACCTTTCTAGGGGAACAAACGGCTCACTCAGTTGAAATTTGAGAACTAAGTTGTGGAGTCTGGGAAAGAATACCAGAGAGAATACTCAGGCATTCCGAAGAGGAGAAAGGCAGAACACCATGATACAAGCCATGTGAGGCAAGACAAAGTAACAGTCAAAATCCAGGGAAAAAATCTGATATCGTGCAGAATAGCTGAAAGTGACCAAGAGCAGAACTAGAGGTTACAACAGATGTGAAGCTGCCACTGCCTTGCGTCTCTCTTTCCTCTTCTTCCTGGTAACATCTAGTGTAACACAGACTGTGTGATGATGACTTTGAGCTGTGTGTTTCTTCATCTCACATTATCGTTGTTGGTGACAGGGATGGGGAAATGTACATCAAGATGACATCCTGTCACATATTGTGTTATACTACACGTTAGTATACTAGAAAGAAATGCAGACAGGGCCTGTGCGAGACATTTTGCTCCCTGAGGGGAAAGATAAGATAGATGCCCCATCCTCCTCCTCATTCCACAAACAGAAGCTGACTGAACTGGCAGTGGAATCTTACCTCAGCACTGGTGATGGGATAGCATGAGGACAGCGTTACTGACTTTATTTTATTTTATTTAGGGAAATATATGCTCTGCCTTTCCAATGTGAATACAATGTTTATGGTGACTTACAGCATATTAAAAGTAACATATTAATTATTAAAAAATAATTAAACATTTATAAAACTGAATGCAATAAAAATGATATGAAATGAACCAGAATAAAAATGGAAGCCAGGCATAGCAGACAGTTCAGTTCTTTGGGGCTGTATTTGTATGAAGACCAGTATAACTGAAACATCATCTGGACTCTTTATTTGTAAACCTGGTTTACAAATACTGCCCCAGATACTGGAGGTGATATATAGCCATCAGGACTAGTTACCCTTTTCTTCCATGAATTTTTCTAATCCACTTTTAAAGCTATCTAAATTGTTGGTCATCAATACATCTTGTGGTAATAAATTCCATAGTTTAACTGGTATGTGAAGAAGCAAGCGTCTATGCTTAGTTTCAGTTTTCACTAGTTTTATGAGCAGCTTGATTCTATGGTTAAACATGGCTGCTACCATCAAGTGCCATGCCCCGACAGAACATGTGTTTGTGGCACAGGCGAAATTGAAGATATTGCGCATGTCCTACTTAATTGCAAACTCTATGCCTCAGCAAGGACCCAATACCTACTTCCGCTTCTCGATAAAACTAAATGCTGGAATCGTCATAAACGATTGGGTTATTTCCTCCAGGGCACAAGTTCATATGTAGCTCTAAGATCTGCCAAATTCATAGCTAGGGCCACTCAATTGAGATCACAATACATAGAACAAATTGGGGTTGTATGCAAAGGCGATGGATTAATCTAAACTTAGACTGTATTAGTATTTTACTCATTATAAGTTTTGCATCTGTCTCTCTTCTTTTTAAATCATCTAGTCATCTAATCATTTATTGATCCTCTACCTATTTTATCCTACCATTTACCTCAATCCGATTTTTATCCAATTTTATTTTGTTTTATGTACTGTAGTTTTGATATGGTCAAATGGACTAATCAATAAATAATATTACTAGTTTTATGGTGAAATGATTATTATATTTTATGTTTTGGCTTGTATTTTATGCTTCTTGAGCTTAGCAGTTTTAAAATTCAGTGAACAAATCAAACACATCTACTCTCATGTGGCATTATACTTCACATTAGGGGAGGTCATTTGTGAGGTCCAGGCACCAGGGCCGGTGCTACCATTAGGCCAACTAGGCAGCTGCCTAGGGCGCAGGGCTAAAGGGGGCACCAGAAATGCCTTGGGGGGAAAATATAGCGCTCTCAAGTGGGAAGGGGGGCGCTAAATATCTGATCTTGCCTAGGGCACCAAACTGCCTTGCACCGGTCCTGCCAGGCACATTGGGAACCAGATCTCCCAGATCAAAAGCCAACACTCTTTAATACATGGATGGGGGGATATTGTTGGACTGCAACTCTCATCATATTGTTGGAATGCAACTCTCATAATTTTAATTATACACACACACACATATATATATATAAATTGATGGTTTAATTCTATTTTTAACTTTTGTATTTTTCTATTTCTGTTTTAATTGTATGAATTTTAAAAGTTGTGAGCTGCCTGGGGTCCCAGTGTTGGGAAAAAGGTGGGATACAAATAAATATAATAATAATAATAATAATAATAATAATAATAATAATAACAACAACAACAACAACAACAACAACAACAACTCACCATTGACCATGCTGGCTAGGGCTGATGGAAATTGCAGTCCACCAACATCTGAATGCCCACACTTTCCCCATCCCTGCTTTAATACATTACAATCACATCATCATCATCATCATCATCATCATCATCATCATCATCATCATCATCATCAGTTTGTTTGTTTACTGCATGTTTAAACCATGCAATAACCAAAGTTCTCAATACATTAAAAACATAAAATACAAGCACTAAAACAAGGAATAAAAATAGTGCACAAAACCCCCAAGGTAAAACCAGCAGCAAAGAATAAAACCAATCCAGCCCTTAAACCAAATTAAACCCAGCAGCAGAATAAATTACTAACAGCATGATCCAATGAGGCTGCCCGTAACCCTCCGAACTTGGAGGATTATGGGCATCGTATTGAGAAGTGCGGAGGCAAAGGTAGCCTTCTCCCACCCTGAAAAAGACTTAGACGGCCAATTTCGGCTGTGTAACTCTTCTGGCCCAGTGCGTGAGGAAGAGAGGCTCAGGTACTGCCAGGATACATTGTATCCCGGCGGAGCCTCACTCCTCCCCGCCCCTCCCCCTCCCCACCCACATACCTCCAGCTCCGAGGTCTGTCTTCCAACCTCGGGCCTGCAGCTGGTGTGGAAAGAGCATGTTTCCAAAGGCAGACCTGGGATTCCAACCTCTGCTATGGCTGCCTAGACAGCGTCTAGCGGGCATAGGGTTGCACCCTAAAAGGGCTAAATACAGTTCTTAAAATCTCTTGGAGAATAAAAAGGTCTTCATCTGGCACCGAAAAGACCATAACTTAGGTTCCAGGTGAACCTCTATGGGGAGGGCATTCTAAAAACATGGTGCCACCAATATAGGTATTTGGTACCCTATAGAAGTCTTCTTTTAAATCCATAGCTCCACTGGAAAGCATGGCTGGGTTTTTAGCACCAAAAAAGAACAATGTGTCCAGTATATCCCATATCAAATGCTTCAAAATAGGTTCCCAAACCCTTCAGATGGCAACTACTGCTCATTCTGAACGCACTGTTTGTTCTGCTTAATATCTGTTCTTTATAAAACGTTGGGTCTATCTCATTAGAGGGAGGAATGCTATTAATTCAATTATTTCCAAACGGAAAGAGTTCTACATATTTACTTTGAGAGACCCAGAAACTTAATGGATGGGGGGGGCATAACAACATTAAGCATGTTTCATTTGCACTACTGCAGTTATGAGACTACTCTCCCAAAGGAGAGTGAAGATTTTATGTATTCTGCTTTTAAAATGAGATGGAAATGACTATAAATGCTGCATGAGACATAACAAAACAATAACTCTGCCCTGACATAAAACAAAAGCATATAGATTTCACATGAGGCCTTTTGGGAGAACTTACAATTAATCTGAGCTTCCTGAGGATATCTGTTTATAATAAATATTCAATAAACAAAAAACCTTTTGGTTTAACATGTTGCATAAAGGGCTTCCCATGTTCACTCAATCATCAAAATGCCGGGAAATTATAGCTGTGAAGGGCCATGTATGGTTAGTTTCAGCTATAGTTAGTTCCAGCTTCACCACTACCTATTTAATTTCTTAAACCCTATCTGTAGCCAGCCCTGGCTGAAGGTATCTCATTGCCTGATGTGAAAACACATGCCGCCACCTGCTATATCACACCCCTTCCTGGCTACAGGGCTCTTGAGAAAGCTTGCATGGACAGTCATGCAAGAGGTCGCCCCGCACTCTGGCAAGAGGTTGGACAGGCCTTGCAAGAGATCATAGAATCATAGAACAGTAGAGTTGGCAGGGGCCTATAAGGTCATCGAGTCCAACCCCCTGCTCAATGCAGGAGAACAGATGTGGGCAGCCCAGGCAGTCACCCATCCAAGCACTGACCCGGCTCATACCTGCGAGACCTGCGGCTGCAGTAAGGGGAAGTGGGGGGCACATGACAGGAGGACCTGCAGCTGCTCTGGAGAGCCCTGCCAGCCAACCCTGGCTGGCGGCAGCAGCAGGCAGGCGGAAGAGGCAGTGGGGTGGGGCGGGGCACTCTGCCTGCCACTCCCATCAGTTCGCTGCCAGAGCAAAAGATTCACCTTGCCTAATGATAGGGCCGGTCCTGTCTGTAGCTGTGCAGTCCAGGACTCTGAAGTAACTGTAGGCCGCCTCAATGATTGACCATTGATTATGCAGCCACTGCTGCCTGGTAACTAGTGGAAGGGAAGAACGCTGCTGCTGTTGCTGCACTCTTTCCTGGTCTTTACTCAGGACTTGTCTTTTCTGTCTCTTTCTCTCTCTCTCCACAGTTTCCTCAAAACCTCTCTTCCCAATCTCAGTCTCCTTTTCTCCCCTCAGAATACCTCTCTCCTTTTACACTGCTCCTACCTGCCTTTTATGTAGCTACTAAACCAGGGGATGGGGGGCCAAATTGTTCTCCCAACTGGGCCCCTGTGGACTGGATGATATCAGTGGGCATGGTCATATCCACTGTCATTGCCTCCCCACCCATCCATTTCATCTTTCTCCATGCTAAGAAAGCATGACGCAAAGAACTTGGCTGGCGCTGGGAGTAGCAGTTCTTCCTCAGAGTGGTGGCTGAGTCCCCGGCTTCATGCAACACGACCTGTCCCCAGGCAGTTGCCGCATGCTGCGCAAAAGGACTTGAATGTCCCAACACTGCTCCTCCCAGCGCCTCCTCCTTTCCTTGCTCCTCCCAGGACCGCCCAAGTTCCCTGTCACCCACATTCCTGCTGCTATCTCCTGCCTCAGACTGGAGAAAACAGAAGGGATGCCTCTGGTTGGAGGCCAAGCCCCACCCACTGGAGGAACCCTAGAGGATCTGCACCCGTGTACTAAAGAGACAGACCCTCTGTCCATGTTGAAATGTTAATATGCGGGTGCCTAAATGCACCTAGTTGTTGTTGATAACTGGGAAATAGGTGGAATCCAATAAGTTTTCCCAAGGATAGAAATGCTAGGGACTGAAAGTGGAACTGAAAGGGAAGGGCAATTCCCTTCCCCCTAAAGTCCTCCATGCACCCTCAAAATCTGCTCCAGAGAGTTGGGGGATCCTTTAGAGCAGATTTAGAGTTGGGGGCAACAGGGGAAAGGAGAGAGGGAGAAAGTTCTGTCACGCGAGCAGGCTTCCACTCATGTGACATTGGATTCCTCCCAGTATCTCTACATTTATCTAGATTGGCTTCCAAGGGCTATGCAAAAAACAAAACAAAAACTTTTCTGTGTTCCTCTAGGCAACTAGAGCTGGCTCCAGGATTTTGGAGGTTTCCAGACAAGGCCCCCTTAACCTGGAAGAGACAGTGTGCCGCAAACTTAAAGAGTTTTCTCACATTCTCTCTGACCACCTTAGGAACCCCATGCAAAACGAGAATGGTGTCATTGGTTGAGAAGTGAGCCCTTTGCTGGTGTTGGAACCCCAGCAAATTCCAGTTCTGGAGCAGTCAGTGTGAAACTGGTTGTGCATCACTGTTTAGTAAGGAATCTGTTGTTAGGGTAGCTGCTCATCTGCATTATATATATCACACCATTATTCTTTGGCTTGTCCCAAACCTGGGACCTTGGAATGCATGCTGGTGGTGACATTTGAGGGAGGAGAAGCCTTCGGGCTTCTCTACATCAGGCTTTTAACCCGTTTTAACGCACCACTTTACCAAGGCTTCCTCTTCCGGATTCTTTGTGGGATTAGGACTGGCTCTTTTACACATCCCCCCCGGGGGGGGGGTTCTTTCTCTGCCTTTCTATATAATAATACATGTTTATTTCTAACGCCCCTTACACCAAAGGGCAGGACTTGTAAAACATATACAATAAACATATGTTCCATTTATACAGCCACAAGGTGGCGCTGCGGTATAGCGGAATTGCGAAAATACACAACCAACTTGTAGCATTTTATAGTGTCATCATCATAATCAGGCGATCACTCGTGACCGAGTAAGATTGTCTTCCGGGATAAAAGGAGGAAATTCTAAAGAAGATTGTGTAGACTCTAGCGATGGGTCCGTAAGTGACTGTGGAGGCCAATTCTAGATCCAAAGACAGAAACAGGAGGAGATAAGCATCCAAATGCAACGGAAAAAAGGAGAGAACTAGGTTCTCAGGATGCAAAAATCTTTATTAAAGGAGCCCGACGCGTTTCGGCCTGTGTATTTTTCAAGGCCTTCCTCAAGGGGCTGTGAATATTCAGAATACATACATTAAATTAACTTAACATGGTTAGGACAACACATAATAAAAATACTTTCTCACTGTGTATGGAATTTCTTTACATTCTTATTAGAAATCATTTCAAAACATTTTCTTAAAAATGAGAAACAAGAGGTCTTAATGAGGATTTGGAACTGTTCCCATTAATGTGACTGCAAAATCACTGTGGTGCTGTAAAACAAGCTGTGTCCTGACTGGGTGTCCTTGACATTTTGCCAACGAGATAACATCGAGAAAAAAAGAAAAAAACTGTACCATAATATAATCATGTTCAAAAAGATCCATTTTTTCAGTCGCCAGTGAAACAGTGAAAGACACTAGTTGTTTAAGTAATCTGCAGACTCTTTTACAAGTAAGTTATTATTTATATAAAGAAAATATATTCCTTTTTTAAAAAAGCAGTACTTGTTTCTCATTTTTAAGAAAATGTTTTGAAATGATTTCTAATAAGAATGTAAAGAAATTCCATACACAATGAGAAAGTATTTTTATTATGTGTTGTCCTAACCATGTTAAGTTAATTTAATGTATGTATTTTGAATATTCACAGCCCCTTGAGGAAGGCCTTGAAAAATACACAGGCCGAAACGCGTCGGGCTCCTTTAATAAAGATTTTTGCATCCTGAGAACCTAGTTCTCTCCTTTTTTCCAATTCTAGATCCACACAGCTTCCCACAGTGAGGACACAGGTTACCAGATAGAAGATGGTCCTGTAAAGGATTCATTTGACGTGCTTTTCGCTTAGCACGTTTCTCCCTTTCACCTTGCACTCGGGCTTCTTCAAAGTCCATGGAGCCTTTGTGAAAGGCCAACCTCCATTTAGATCGTTCATGGGCCAGAGCTTCCCAGTTTTCGATGTTTATATTGCATTTTTTTAGATTAGCCTTATGAACATCTTTAAACCTCTTATATTGACCACCGATATTCCGCTTTCCATCCTTGAGTTGGGAGTAAAGTAGCTGCTTTGGGAGACGGCAGTCAGGCATTCGAACAACATGACCGGTCCACTGAAGTTGGCGTTGAAGGATCATTTTTTCAATGCTAGTAGTCTTTGCTTCTTCCAGTACACTGACATTTGTTCGTCTATCTTCCCAAGTAATTCACAGGATTTTCCGGGGGCAACGTTGATGAAACCTTTCAAGGAGGTGGAAGTGACGTTTATAGATAGTCCATGTTTCGCAGGCATACAATAAAGTTGGTTCATAAACCAGTGTTTTGGTCTTCTTACAAATATCCCGATCCTCGAACACTCTATGTTTCATTCGAGAAAATGCGGCACTTGCGGAGCTCAAATGATGCTGGATTTCACTGTCGATGTTAGCTGTAACAGAAAGATAGCTGCCAAGATAGAGAAAATGATCGATATTTTCCAGTATTGTCCCGCCAAGCTGGATAGATGGCATCACCAAAGGGTTAGCTTGCACTTGCTGATGAAGCACTTTGGTTTTTTTGATGTTAAGTGAGAGACCAAGTTTTTCGTATGCTTCTGCAAAAGCATTTAGGATAGTTTGGAGATCATCCTCTGAAAGTGCGGAGACCACATTATCATCAGCATACTGAAGTTCCACAACGGAGGTTGTAATTACCTTACTTTTTGCTTTCAGCCTGCTGAGATTAAAAAGCTTTCCATCTGTTCGATATATAATTCCCACACCAGTGGGAAGTTTCCCCTTGACAAGATGTAAAACCATGGTGATGAAAATGGCAAATAATGTTGGGGTGATAACACATCCCTGTTTAACACCTGATCCCACTTTAAATGGAGCACCATGAGAGCCGTTGTTGTCCAAAACCGTTGCCGTCATGTTGTCATGGAGAAGTCGCTAAAAAAAGCTGCGGAAATGCTCAGAAAGCACGGGAGAGGTCATGGTGGATGACTACGTTGTATAAAGCACCTGCAAACTACCGTAGGTGAGGGAATCACGAGAGCACAATAAATGCCTCATGTAGAGAATCCCTTCATGGGGGAAGTCTTTCATTCCATTCTTTTTCTCTCACCATCCACCCCCAGTTTTCTGTCTTTCACCTCCAACAAACACTCAGTATTCTGTGGCCAATGAATATGATGAGTCTTCATTGGGCTTTTCTTTCTTTCTTTCTTTCTTTCTTTCTTTCTTTCTTCCTTTTTTCTTTTTCAGAAAAACATTGTTAGATTTCCCCCTTAAAGTTTGATGTTTTGTACTTCCCCTCAGCCTGTTGATGCTTCCATCTTGTGCATGGGTGGTGCTGTTTTGCTTACATAAGTACCAACAGAGATTTGATTTCATGATTAGCCTGTACAATTATGTCACTATGATGCATTATAATATTTTATAAGCCATAGAGAGCATATTAGGGAGATAAATATGCATTTTACCATTTATTTTTCAACTCTGTGCATTTCTCTTGTGTATCGATTTGGTCGTTAATCACATTGTAAAGTGGTTTTGTTAAAATGTTTGCGGAAAGCTCAAATTCATTGGCAAATGCTCTCTTGAATGCTTTTGAACAACAACAACAAAATAATAATATGAACTGCATTTAACTGTTCTCTTGGAGTCTTAATATTTCATCCTTGTCAGTTCTTTCTTTGCTGCCATATAAAACACAGTTGTTTTAAAATAGAATTGTTGTACTCTGTTTGAAAGGGGGGACTTGGATATCTAACGCTGCATGACAGAGTAGGAATTTAAGGTAGTGTCTCTAAGTAAGGGCACAATCCTATGCATGTTTAGACAGAAAAAAGACCTACAACTCCCAGCATGCCCCAGCCAGCCATGCTGGCTGGGGCATGCTGGGAGTTGTAGGCCATTTTTCTGTCAAAACATGCATAGGGTTGTGCCCTATGTGAAATAAGTGGATTATGGCTGTGTTCAGGAGAAGAAAATTGATATATATCAATTAAAGGAAAAATAGGAGACTTACATTTTTTTGAAGAACCTGCACTATGTTCTTTACCAGTAGTATAGTGGAGCCAGGGCTCATATAGATACAACACCAGCACTTTTTTTTTTATTAGCAGGGATGCTGACATCATCTGCCACCCCCTTCAGAATTCCCTGTTCCCTCTGGGCTTAGCTACAATCCTCACAGTAGCTGCAGGAGGCGGGGAGGGGAAATTAATTTTTCCAAGAACAGTATATTGCTTTGTTGTAATGCAAAGTATTTTGCAGTGGTTTGGTCTTGAATGGGGAATTAAAAGACCCATTCGCTTTACAAAAGGCCTGCACCTGGTGGAGAGAAAGCTGCTAGAACTAGTTTGTTGATATGGATCAACACAGCTGCCCGCACTTTTAGGACTCTCCTTGGGGGCGTGGCTATGAGGGCCATTATGACGAGCATTTGCACTTCAAAATGTAACCACTACACCACTGTTTTGTACTCTACAGTATTTTCATTCAGAAAAAATAGTGCAATGTGGCTGTCTTGTTAGTTACCAATGTGGTACGTAGGTGGCTGATGGCAGGCAGGGTTGAGAATGGCAGAAGTAAAAGGGAAGGGCTAGTCTTATTGGGTTGGATCCAGATTTATGCTGGATCAAGTGCACTGGTGGAAATGGACTTCCCCAGCCCTCCTTTCCAAGACGTCCCCTCCAGCCCCTGAAAATACTACACCCTGCAGAATAGGGTAAGATGTGGGAGGGGAGATCCCCCAAAACTGGGTGGAGGGACCTGCCGTAAGCAGAGCCCTTCCTCTCATGGAAGCTCACTTCCCCTTGTGGAAGGCAGATCCAGGCCCCAACTCCCTACAGGTATATTTGCATAAACTGATGTAGGTGAACAACTATTGACAGTGCAACGCAACCGTTATTTATCTAGGCCTGGGACCCACCAAAATGAATGCAGCCTAACAACCATGTCCAGCAGTCTCTATTAACCCTCCAGGTTTTGCTGCCTCCATAGGCCTACAATAGTAGGAGTATCATCAAGCATCTGGCAGTCCACAGCATGTGTGGCTGGTAGGCTGCATTTGGTTTGGTTGGTGAAAAATGGTGCTAGTCTCATTTAGACCATATTCTATTGTATCTGGGCTCCTAATTGACGGTGGAACTATCTATGGAAAATTAAGGAATGGGCAGTAGCAAGTAAACATCCAACCCTGTTATTTGACACTGCCTCTGGAGGAGTGCAAAAGTAGGGGTAGGAAAAGGGGAAATTAAGGGTGCAACCCTATGGCCACTAGACACTATCTAGCTGGCCATGGGAGGGATTGGAGTCCCAGGTCTGACCTTAGAAACATGCTCCTGGAATGGAGCCAGCACTGCTTCCATCCATCCATCCATCCATCCATCTATCATCTATCAATCACTTTTTTGATATTCAGAACATTGTTATCAACAGAAGAACAATAAAACACAAAAAAATACACTGAACCACCGTAAGGATGCAGCAATGGGACAATCTAAAATCATATAGAACAGTGGAAAGTACAGATAAACTATGGAAGAAACCACATGGTGTTTGTGTACCTGTGTGATCCTGTGTTTATGTGAACATGTAGAAAGCAGTTCTTATTTCGAATGCTTTCATTAGAATATTTGGAATATAAACTTCAGAGTCTCTATCTTAATGCTTACTGTGCTGATGCCAAGTTTAATTGGCTATTATGAATGGAAATCAGCTAATGATTCAGGTCTCATAGGGATACAGTTGACAGCTAAACTAATAAGTCAGGCATTCACCATACTTCCCTCCATTATTTCAGGAAGCCACAAGCTATATGAGCAAAAATCCCAGGAGTATCAGATTTTATTAAAGTTTAAATTTGAACTGAGCAGGACAAAAAGGATAGATGGAAAATATTGAGAATTAAACAACATGAAAAGAAAACCATTGCTAACAACAAGTGATGATTCTGTACTGTGTTCAATAAATCCAGTTCATCACATGAGCAAAATCGGCAGTGGATAGTATGATTTTCAAATTATTAAGAGTAAGATCACGACGAAGCTCTACTTTATTCTTTTGTGCTTTAATCAGGAGCATACTCTGAGGGGCAAATCATTCTACCTTCAAAGTTGGAGCCAATTCATTGACTGGGTTCGCATGACATGCTAAGCTTCAGTAGGTTAATTACTACAGAGGCTTAGCATGTCATCTGAACCCCACAGGGTGGTTTATAAGCCGACCTGCTGTGGCTTATAAACCACTCTGCTAAGTCATGTCTTGTTGTAGGGTTAAGGGAACCCTAGTAGGTTTAGTGTGTCGTCTGCACCCGGATGACACGCTAACCTGCTTACAAACCAGAAAGGCACAGAGCCCCTTGGGAAGAGTGGCAAGCAAGGGCTGCTGCTCTGGCCAAGGGTCTCTGGCTGATGACAGCTGGCCAAGTGCCCAAGCAGCACTTAGCGTGGCTATCATCGGCTTCCCTGCACGCTGCTGCCAATGTCCTGCATCGGCAGGAGCGCAGGGGAAGCTGCCACTCAAATCTGGCTGTTTTCCAAAGTGCCAAATCAGGGTCAGAACTGAATCTCATGGTCAGTACACCCCCTACTTTAAATTGCTCATTTGCATTGTGTATTCTGCAAGCTACATTTCCAGAGCAATACTTGGGGGGGGGGGAATTGTGATATATTTGCTGTTTGTTCTAAAACAAGTGCTGAGTTATGTTCTCAGTTACCCCAAATGGCATTCTTTTGAATTTTGTGTTGCTTTCTTCACATTCATCATGAATACACACTTAGGAACTTACCTGTAATTACTTCAGTGATTGTTTGTGTGCATCATCAGCCAATACATAAACATATATCCTTCCATTCACTTAGTGGCATGAGAACAGGGCAAACAATAGAGGACTAACAGTTTGTCCAATAAATGAAGCAAGTTTTTGTTTTGTTTTGTTTAATAAGTTATTTGTGTTCAAAAGTTTTACTGGTTTGTCTGCTAGAGGCAATTGTCTGAGGAACGTTGAGCATGTACAGATGTTAGCCAGTTGCTAGCAAGCCATTGGTAAATTCTCTTCTTAAATGCCACTGAAATAAATGTGAACTGTGCAAGAGCTCACACAGCAGAACTTCCTGGTTGACTGTCTCCTTAGTCTGCCCCTTTGATTGTTTGATATTTGCATTTTCAAAGGTGTGCTATTTGTCATATTTTAGCAGTACCTCATGGATAAAGCCACTTTACCATTCCTTTGTTGTAGCTGGATGATATTTTAAAACAATATTTAAAGATGAATTTATGAGCAATTGAAACGGCAATTTGTGCAAATGCATATTTGTATGAATAAATATTGTTTTTGTATGAATATGTATTTGAACAGTTGAACAGAAATAACAGGTTTCAATAATAAAAAATGGAATCTGAGTATTATAGTAATCAAAGTTCACTCTAGAATATACTGTAACTTAAAAGTTTAGGAAGCCTCCATCCTTAGGTTTAGATTTGGAGCTATCTTAGAAAAACAGTCAGTTTAATAATTATTAGCTCAAGAGAGACTGTATTGTTGTATTTATAATTCTTTAAGCCCAAGAGAGATTGTAATATTTTGGATGTTGCAGGCTTCCTTAGTGATGTGGTCAAATCAGACAAATCTTTCATATTTGTACTACCTTACCTCCACGGTAAAATTAGGAAAACCAATAATTAGGTTCCTCCAATAAAATTCTGGATTAAAATATGAAATGTCAAAGCCCAATGAAACTCAACTCGATTTCTTCTACAAGAGTAATTACAGGAGTGATCCTATGGCCCCCGGACATTGTCTGAGGGGCCATAGGATTTTTCAGATTCCCAGCTCTGAGGTCGGAGTCTGCACTCTGATCTCAGAGCTGTGAATTGAGCTCCGACCTCCCTCTCCCACCCCCTTGCAGCTCGTGCGGAAAGAACTGCACCAGGCCACCAGCTGCTCTCTGAGGTTGGGAAAGCAACCTCAGAGAGGAGTAAAAGGGGTTGGTTCAGGGGGCGGAGAGGGGAGGAGACTGGGTATGTCAGGTTATGAGGTATCCTGAAGCCGCTCCAGCCTCCTTCCCTCCCCCACCGAGATGCTCCAGCTAGATGGGTGAAAAAAACCCGTCTAGTGAAAATGCACAGTGGGAGGATGGGGAGGTGAAGATCGCCCCCGCTGCTCCTCCTGCTCTGCATTGGATGCCTCTAATCCTGCGATTTCGGGGGCTTATGGGCGTCCTGATAGTATTGCGCCCTAAACTTGTCTTATCTTTGAGGCTTCCCAGATGGGAAACAGAAGTGCCAGACACGTAGTTGTAAATGTTTTGGTGTTCTTGGGAACACCAAAGAACACTCCAGAACACAGGATACCAGAAATAGCTTTTACTGAGTGAGTCACAATACAAACTAACATTCATGCCTGCCTACAGTAATAGGTGAGTCCTTTTATACTAATCGGTGTAACACTCAAATGAGTCCCCCTATACAACACAAACCAAATACAAACACATATTATTACAGTGGTAATTGATGATTGGCTCATTGGTACTCTTTACTAATAAGAAAGGAATCCAGACAATAGGTGTCTTGGGAGCAAGCCCTCTCTGCCGAGATTGGCAGCGGTGCCGCCAGATGGGAGGGAGCCAAGCCACGCTGTTCTTCTCTCAAAAAACTTTTTCCCAGGGAAACTTTACAATGAAGATAAGAATGCAATAATACAACACAAGTAAATAAAACCATGGCAATGAACGATAAAACCACCACAACAGTGCAATTTTAAAACAGCAGATAGCAAAGCAGCTTAAAAGTCAATCGCTGGAGAAGGTCATGGAACATTCACTTGCTCAAATCATTCCCACACAAACACGAGGACTAAAGCAGAGTATGCAGAAGTCTAAAAAAGTGTAGATGCCTCCTTTGGCATTTTGGATACATAGAGGCGTTTTGTGGAGGTGGGTAGAGTAGCATCCTCCTGGGTTAATATAGACCTTGGAGAGAAACCAAGCCCCATCTAAGAACCATCATGAGCTAGAAAACTGTGTATTGGATTTGGACCAAGGAGATCTGTTTTACTGGAGAGCCTTGAGAAAGTCAATCTCTGTCTGCATAATGGAAATAACCATGGCCGACGTGGCTCCTGTGAGAATAGCTGTTACTCAAATTAAGGATAGGGTGGTCTCAGCTATGGCCCATGCAGAGATGCATGATGAGGAAGAAGGGCCTGTGCATCTACCATTGACCACTATTGGGTAGAGAGCAAGGAGGTGGGATCAGTCCGGTTTGTGTATTTCAGGTGCATCTGTGAAACATCTAGTAGTTTGCACTGGCTGGTGATATCATTAGTTCTGAACTGAGCCCTCTCTATTTCTAATTTGAAGCCTTGATTGGATAACAAGAGTGAATTATCTTGTTCATTTCTAGCACAGATCTACTCTATAGGTCACTATACAGGCCTGTGGCTCACGCTGGGCTTGTCTGAGTGTGGAAAGCTAAGCAGGGTCAGGCCTGGTTATTACTTGGATGGGAGACCCCTCCTCTAGTTTCCTGCATTAAGCAGGGGGTTGGACTCGATAGCCTTGTAGGCTCCTTCCAACTCTATGATCTATGAAATGAAATCTATGAAATAATTCCCCCATGAACTAGACCTCCCCCACTGCTTTGCTTGCCACTGGTGGTAGCAGGTGATGGGTGCAAGTCTCCCTTTGGTCACTGAACAGCCTAATAGCAGAGCACATATGACCCAGCAGATCCCAGTTCATGGTATTCAGGGCAGTTTTGCAAAGAAGATCACAGATAACAACTATTATTAGGGGAGAATAGTTGCTAAAAAAAACAAAAAACCCTTGTGGCTACACTAAATGGAGATATGTCACCATGTCCAAAACAAACACAGCTTTGTGTTCTGAGGGTACTAGCTCAAGAGTTATACCAATATCCTGTGAGTGAACATAATGCCTATATATTTGAAAGGTGGAAATTTATGTTTCAGGAAATTATAGGCTGCTATTGATATAATTTGTACCCTAGGAAATGATTAGAGCAACTCATAAAACAATTGATTTGTACATAATCTAGAAGAAAATGCATTGGGCAATGAAAAGCCAACATGGATTTGTTAAGCTCAAATCATGTCAAACAAATCATATTTCCTTCTTTGGAAAGAAAATTTATTTGAGAGTGATAGGAATGCAGTGCATACATTTCAGTTTATAGGAGCACCATTTTAAAAATCCAGTCTTTTTCCATTATCTCATGACCAGTAACAGCTTCTTTGTTTCATCTTTTACTATTAAGCAGGGATGGAAAAAAAGTAGATTGTTGTTCACTTGTGGATCAGTGACCAATTTTTGGTGGACTACCTAATGCATACGGGGGGGGGGCAGAGGGAACATCAGGGCCTGCTCCAGTTTGGACGACCCCCCCCCCAGGGCCAACTGACATCAAGGGCCCTGTGGGCAAGGAGGAGGAGTGAAGGCGGCAGGAGCAGGCAGAGGGAACATCAGGGCCTGCTCCAGTTGGACTGCCCCTCCCAGGGCTAACTGACACTCTTTTCCCCCCCTTGTATTTTATTGGACTGTACATCGCTCAGAGTGGCCGGATGACTGGCCAGATGGGTGATTCAAAAATATAATAAATAAATAAATAAATACTGGTTCCTGGGATTCTTGGGACATGTTTGTAAGCAGGAGTGTATACTCAAGATCAGTTAACACAGATTAGTGCTACCTTAACACAGGACTGGGAAACATCTGCTCCTTTAGTGTTCCAGTTTGCATGGAGAGCCTACTATTCTAGCACTTACATACTATAGCTAGAAAAAAGATTACCGTAGCTTTGCCAGGCAGATCTTCCATTCAGCCTCTTACTTTTCATTCAGGGCCTCTTTGAAAATGGGTGTGAGGGTGGGCCATGCTGGCTGGGGATGATGGGAGTTGTAGTTCAACACATCTACAGGAGGATACTAGGTCAGGGATAGCTGCATAATGATAGGTTTTTCATTTTCCTCTTTTCTTTGAAACCAGGTGTGGGGACTGTGCTGGTGTTCAAATGTATGTAAAACATAGAATGATGTCCTGAACATCCACACCAACTTTCATTCTGATATCTCAGCCTTCAAGACAGATATAAGGACTTTGCAATCACAACATATCAGGCACATCACAGAAACTTGAAAGTTTGGGGGCCATTTTCAGAACGTAATTAAATCCAGGGGATGAACTCGTTGTTATATTCCTCATTAAACTCCTGTGGGGTTGTTTAGGTGAAGACAGTGCAGCTTTTAGTGGTGACATATGGTAATTGATGGAGCAATAAGCATTACTTCTAAATATTTAGCAACAACCATGACATATTTATCCATTGTGCCTTGCCTGGGATGTTGCCCCTCATTATATAGACAGAGTGCACAGTGTGCCAAACCACCATCTGAGAACGGAAAATTTAGCCAACGGTCATCTTTTGTTTTGCCCTTAAGATGGTGGTTCAAGTTTTTTTTAGGCCCCGATATTCTACCACCCATGCCAGCATGCAGGGGTAGGAGCATAAAAAATAGTTTTCTCCCTCTCTGCCCGTAGAAACCAGAGTGCTGGTGTCCTCACAGCTGGTAGGTGGAGGACTCGTGATTGCACTGCAGCTGAAGGGAGGATGGGATGACGGGCAAATTGGGCAGCTGCCCATTCTAAATTTGCTCCTTCCTTGCTCTCTGAGTTCTGCGTCTTCAGGCTGAGGCAGGGGAACAGAAGATCAGGCTGGTATTGTACAGCTTCAGGCAGCACTGAAGGATGGCTCTGGGCAGGCATGACTGAGGTGAAAGAAAAACTGATATTTTCTATTTTTTAAATGCGGCAGACCAGGGCCAGCTCTATGATTAGCAGCCATCTTAGGCAGTTGATGCTGGTGGACATGGTGAGCAGTGGCTGCAGCCCCCACATAAGTTCCTGTCCTCTTGAGGCAGAGTGGTGGTGAGGTGTTGGAGGACATGTGTGTGTCTGTGCCCCCTAAGCTGCCCTCAGGTGGAGTGGAGGACGATGTCCCATTGCCAGTGTTGAAGAAATATTCAACTGTCAGACTGGTTGGTTTCTATATGTGGAATTGGGGGGGGGGA
Organism: Shinisaurus crocodilurus; assembly: GCA_021292165.1. Lineage (NCBI taxonomy): Eukaryota > Metazoa > Chordata > Lepidosauria > Squamata > Shinisauridae > Shinisaurus > Shinisaurus crocodilurus. The sequence continues at coordinate 176,189,642 of CM037877.1, read as the reverse complement.
TCTTGTCCCCCTCAGAGAGCAAAATATCTTTGGATTGACCTGGACAGAGGGAAAATTAGTGGTTTCGGGGGTAAATAAAATCCCCTTTCAGGCGTTCTTTGGGGATAATGAATGCACCCAGAGAGGCAGCATTGAGACAGCATGCTCTGTTCCCCCACCCATGAGAAAGTCTGTAGGGAGCCCTCTTACATAGACATTTGTGTGTGGGTCTCTATAGAGATTCTAATGACCCACCACACATACCAATGTTATAATGAAAGTACATAAGTTGGGGATGGAGTCTGGCACTGCAAAGCCATTTCACCACCACATGAATTCATTATCCCCAACAAACTCTCGAAAAGGGTTCCAGTAAAAGGGAATTGCTTTTTTGCTGCACACATTCTTTTCTGCTTTGTTTCTTGGTCTGAAATAACCAAAGATAATAAAACTCATGCCATACTATAATCAGGATAATGTGGGTTAGTTGGGATTGGAGATTGGATGGAGGATTCTGCTTCAGGTTGGGTTTTGGATTACCTTGGCCCAGCTATAATTCTTTCCATTATCAATATCTCTTTATTTATTTACTTCTTACATTTATATCTTACCTTTTCCTCCAAGGAGCCCAAGGTGCCGTACATGATTCTCCTCCATCTCCATTTCATCCTCACAACAACCCTGTGAGGTAGGTTAGGCTAAGCAGTGACTGGCCCAAAGTCACCCAGTGAGCTTCATGGCTGAGTGGGAACTAGAACCCGGATCCCAGCCCAATACTCTTAACCACTACACCACATGGGCTCTCCCTGAGCCAACAAATGGTTATTAACAAATAATTTTGCTAGTGTATAAGATTAAGCTCTTCCTTATTGTATTAAACTTGACCGGCATTGCGTCATCCAGTGGCTTTCGATTATCTTCAAGTATTGGGTACCTTTAGAATTGTGTCTACAATCTAATTAGCCTAGATGATTGAATTCGCAAAGATATCTGGATTTATGAATTGGAATTTGTATCGCCATCCTTGCTCTTCCAATTATATGTGCCATTTTAACCTCCCGGTGGATATTTAGCATATAGTAAGGACAGAGGAAGTAAATGTCACTAAAATCTTCTTCTTCTTCTTCTTCTTCTTCTTCTTCTTCTTCTTCTTCTTCTTCTTCTTCTTCTTCTTCTTCTTCTTCTTCGTGTCAATGCTTGGTACAGGCAAACCTTTATTTTTTGCATGAAAATCAATTTCCTGTTACCTCATATAAGCTTTCCACAACATCCGAAAAAAACACAGCCACCTGCATTTGCTTCCAGATTCTCAGGGCATAAGGATTAAACATTTCAGTTTAGAATGTCCTGATGAAATTGAATGTCCATTATGGAAGTATCTGGGAATTGTCTGAGGCTTAAATGGCATCAACTAATCCACCTGGAATTCATGTTCTCACCGGTGCTGTCTGAGTGAAGTATCACATATTCTCTGGATTTTAAGACTGATTGATGTTTAAATTCTGTTAAAATAGTTCTATGCAGTTGCATGACAATCAAATTATAAACTTACAGAAGAGGATTACTTACAAAGTCCTCACTTATACAATCAGCTTTATGGTATGTCCCAAACATAGCCAGCGAAGTTTCTCTGTTGGCGGAGAAAGTGATATTTTATCTTCGTGCTAATGCAAAACATGGCTGGAAACAAACATTTGCCTCAGAAAATACGTTATCAACCAAGAGGCTATCACTGTTTTATCATATGACTTGAATTGCAATTCCTTCGGAGTAGCTGTTTAAATTAAACTGCACAGCGGGGTAGCTGTGCACAAAAAATCTTGTGTGGCACCTTAAAACAGATATGCCATAATACATCTGTGCATCTTTTGAGGTGCTACAAGACTTTTGCTATTGTTTTTCAAATTTCAGGGTGATTCTTTGGGATCGTTCATGGTTGAGTGCTCAGACACTTCCACATGGCTGGGGAAACCAGCTGATGGGGAGCTGATTGACTAAAATCCAAATAGATCATGTTAAACTAATAATGCTCTAAGGGCGCAATCCAGTCAGGACGCCCCTAACCCTCCACACTCGGAGGATTACACAGGTATCCGCTGCAGGGTGGAAGGAGCATGGAGACGAAGGTTGATGTGCTGCTCCTGCCCTGTAAAACGCTTAGATGTCTGATTCCAGCTGTCTAAGTATGGCGTCTAGGAGCACAAGAGAAGGAGGCTGAGGCACCACCAGTATACATCGTATCTTGGTGGTTCCAGTCTCCCCCCAACTTGCCCCCCAGAATGCCCTCAAAAGCCCTGTTCCGAGGTCGCTCTTTTGACCTCAGAGACACAGCCAGCTGGGGAGCTCTGATCCCCAGCTACAAAGTCGGAGTGATTATCCGACCTTGTAGCTGGGGATCTGAGCAATCCTATGGCCATCTTGATGCTGACTGCTTCAAGATGGGATTGCTCTGCCCATTTCTTACTCAATTGAAAAGATTCAGAAACTGTAAACAGGTAGATAATATAAGACATCTTCTCCCCCTGCCCCTGTCCTTACGTGCTTCTGAATATTATGTTTTGTTGGAATGTAAAGGTATGTAAAACCGGTGCACTTGAATATGCTACACGCCTACACATACATGTATATTGCTTGTGAGATGGTGGCATGGAGTTGACAGAGGCATAGGTCAGAGGGGATAAAGACCTGCAAATATAGGCCTGCAGCAATATAGCAATAGCGGAGCTTAGAATGCATGCAGAGTGGGACTGGAAAAGTTGCAAAAAAGGAACTCAGGAACATACAGGGAAAAGGGGGGTGTTTGGACAAAAGTACAAGAATATAACACGAGGAAGTTATTTATTTATTTATTATATTTATTATATTTATACCCCACCTTTTTTCCTGCAAGGAATCCAAGGCAGCTTACATAATCCTCCTCCTCCTCTCCATTTTATCCTCACAACAACCCTGTAAGGTAGGTTAGGCTGAGAGTCAGTGACTGGCCCAAAGTCACCCAGTGAGTTTCATGGCCGAGCGGGGACTAGAACCCGGATCTCCCGAGTCCCAGTCCAACACTCTCACCACTACTCAGTAGAACATACAACGGTTACTAGGAGACATGAGGATGAATAAGTAACGTGAGAGAGGAGGTGCAAACCGCTGAGGACAGGCCAGGGACACAAGAGGTATAGGGACCAATCAGTGATTGAAATGGGCAACATAAGTTAACCAGGCTTGGCTTTTAGCGGGTAAAAGGGGAAGGATGTGGCCACTCCCATCTGGGTGTGTGTGTCACATGTTAGCAGAATGCTGTAATGGGGTAATGTATGTACGAGAGCTGTGTGCTTGTAAGGTTGTATGACATAGTTTCATCTCATGTTGTTAATAAATTTTGTTTATTCTATATTCTCTTAACTAGAACCACAATACCTTTTCTGTCTATAATTGTCTTGTATTTATCAGCTTTCTGTCAATAAAAACTATAAACTGGAAGAAGAGCTACCTACCCTTTGTGATCAGGCAGACTCGCCACACCTCTGGAATATACGGTCCTGGCAACATGAGACTGCCTGGGATTCCTCAGCACACCATTTGGTGAGCATGTGAGGACAAGTACAAATCAGGTATTAGATTGATTTGACACCTCAAGCCAGGGTGGAAGTGGGCAAGACAGGTTGACAGTGGGAAGGGCACCTCCCTGCTCTCACCTGAAGTCTAGGGGGCTGCACTTCAAGGTGTTAGTTTGTTGCTAACTTGCTGGCTTATTGCAGATTCTGTCAAGTCAATAAAGCTGAGCTCATTTACCCCAGCTATATCTGGCATCTTCATTCCTGGTGTGGGGGAGGCAAATAACATCATATTTTAAAATTCAAGGGTTTAATACATTTTGACGACCAGTTCTGGCTTCAACACATATTGGGCTGTATGTCTATCCAGGCAGTAAACCTCACATCCAGTCCACTTCTGTATCACTCAAAACTTCATCTTTATTGAAACCCAACATAAAGAGTAAACAACTAATAAATACAGGGTCGATACTTTTCTACGCAAGGCATTTATTGTGCGCTCGTGATTCCTCACTCACGGTAGTTTGTGGGTGCTTTACATGATGTCGTCGTCCTCCAGGGCCTCTATCATTCTTTGCAACCATTTCCATGGCTTTTTTTTGATGGAGGAAATTCTGGTATTATCTGTGAATGGTGGCATGAAACCCTCATGTATTTGCACAATTCTGCTATACCATAGTGCCACCTTGTGGTTATGTAATAGAACATATAGAAAGGCAGAGAAAGAAAAACCCTGGGGGAATACATGTATAACAGAGCCAATCTTAATCCCCCAAAGAATCTGGAAGCAGAAGACTCAGTAAAGTGGCGTTAAAAGCCTCGTGTAGAAAAGCCCGCAGTAATAGAAGGATGAGGAATAAATGAGCTAGATGGATGAGATAAGGTGAAATGGATTGATGAGATGAAAAAACAATACAAGGCCAGGCCTTCAGGCTGCAATCCAGAGCAGCAGCAGACAACCAAGACTGAAGTAGATTTATTTCAAACTGAGGAAGAACTGGTGCAAATCAGATTAAAATTCTTTTTAGGGATAACTAATCAATTCATGGCATCAAGGCCTGATCAGTTGCTAACAGACACATAGAGGGTGAACTATAGTAAATACAAATACAAAGCTTAGGGGGCAACATAACAAAATAACATAATGCCCAGTTGAGGTAGAACATGACCTCTTTGACACTCTGATTTGAATAAATCAAGCACACAGATTATCTTGTCTGGTTCTGTTGTACAGTTGGGGGGGGGGTTAATATGTATTTATCCAGATTCCAGCCATACCAATTTATTTCCATGATCATTTTCTTAGTTTTAAACAACCATTTATCTTTGGAGACAGATTTGAATCCCTTTTGTCAGATCCTTCTTGTTTATCTTTGACGTCTTGTTTCTTGTAATTAATGCTAAGCTCATGGAACAATACTTGTTTTGGTTGTTGGAACAGGCTATCCATTAAGACTCTTCTCCTTCATAGGCATCCTACAGACTATGAGTTTTTTTATACAAGGCTGTTAATTGGCTGTGTCTACTTTTGGTTTCGTCACAGAATTGAGATCCATGCACTACACAAAGTGTGTTTCTTTTCCTGCTTTTCTACTACATAACGTCTAGGTGGCACTGTGGTTTAGCAGAATAGCTCAAATACAGAAGTGAAAAAAAGTGGGTTCTTTCACTCTTACAATTAAATTCCTCATTATCCGTGCTCTAAAAAAACTCGTTGAAAGTGCTCTTTATACACAAAAGTGAAACTGGAGGGTCACAATGTCATCTAAAGAACCCATAAACAACTGAGAGTAGGGAATGACGAGCACATGATAAATGCCTCGTATAGAAAAGTCCTATATCTCAGGGATACAGAACTCAGGTCCACCTGAGGTCCCAGTCCAGACCTCCAGGGTTCCCCAGAAGGGCATGACTCGGCCCCCTTTCTCCCAGCCACTGATCATTTGGTTGTTTCCAGGATTTGGTGCAGCTTTTCCCCCACTCTAAAAGGTTGAAATTCCTCTCCTAAGGCTTAGTTACCGGTAGTAACAGCTTTAAGCTAAAATATGCTGGTATTTTTGGGCACACCACTTTTGCCTTTGGCCTTGTCCACCACTGGAATGTGGCGCCTGAGAGCTTCCCCAAAATGGAATTTCACTCTCAGGCTGAAAGAGGCCTGCCAAGTGTTTGACAACCTCCCTGTCTTTGCAGGCCCAGACAGGCAACGAAACTGGGATGTTTATAGAGCTGTTAGTATTTGTCAGTACTCAGCTGGTGGAGCTACATTTGGTCTGGTGGGTCACAAGTTGTGCAGGCCAGCCCTAGGACCTTTTGTAGCAACATAAAACATATGTAATTTTCCACAACCCTATAGCAGTAGTTGTGGATATATTCAACTAAATTGTGGATGGACCAGCCCCATACCATTATATACTGCTTTCCGGCCTTTATGTGCCTATGTACTTTCAGCTCTTGGCAACTCTGAGAGCCAGTGTGGCGTAGTGGTGAGAGTGTTGGACTGGGACTCGGGAGATCCGGGTTCTAGTCCCCGCTCGGCCATGAAACTCACTGGGTGATTTTGGGCCAGTCACTGACTCTCAGCCTAACCTACCTCACAGGGTTGTTGTGAGGATAAAATGGAGAGGAGGAAGAGGATTATGTAAGCCGCCTTGGGTTCCTTGCAGGAAAAAAGGTGGGGTATAAATATAATAATAAATAAATAAATAAATAAAAACTCCCAGTGCTACATTCATGTTTACCATGTACATCACCCCTGCCATATCTGGTCAATCAAGGCTCCCCAATCTGCCTTGGAATCCCTGGCTCGTCTGCATGTACATAGTACATGCAGTTGCTATTGGGAGTCACCATTGGCCACGCTGGCTGAGGCTGTTGGGAGTTGAAGTCCAAAACATTTGCAGGGGGGGCACACACACCAGGTTGGGGAAGGCTGACTTAGGGAATGTTGTACTTATTGAAATAATGATAATCTTGGTCTCTTCATTGCATACCAGGTTTGCAGTTTGTGCGCCTGGGAGAAATTTAAGTATCTCTAGAATTCATGAGATACATGCTTATGGACGAATAACATTATGACTCTCACTATCTCACTGTGAACTGAAGGAAGTGGAAGGACGCCAGGAAGGAGATGATCCTAGAAGTGATACTAAACGATTTCTAGTGCAGAGCTGAAGTAAACATGGCACAGTGTGCATTTAACAAATTAAATGAAAAATAAACCTTGCTGGCAGAGGTCTTTTTTACATGTTAGATCTTCTTTAATGCTCTGTTAGTCCTGTATTACACTGTGCCTCTTCCTGATGGAAAAGAGGCATCTCTTTCCTGTTAAGTTTCTAACGCTGGCTCAGCTTGTCTGAGTGTGAAAAGGTAAGCAGGGTCAGGCCTGGTTATTACTTGGATGGGAGACCCCTCCTCTAGTTTCCTGCATTGAGCAGGGGGTTGGACTTGATGGCCTTGTAGGCTCCTTCCAACTCTATGATCTAGTGGCGGGAGCGAGCCTTGCAGTAGCTGGCTCACGAATTACTTCGAGCTAGTCGATTTCCCTTCTCCCCCCTCTCTGCTTGACCCAACTGAGTCACGAACAGCAAGATCTTTCTTGCGAGTTTTTTAGCACATCCCTACGAAATCTATAACATTCCAACTTATTGGTGCTGGCAGGGGAGCCCAGTGACTCCTATTTCGGTGGGGCTCCTTTTTCATTACAGGTTTTATTTGGCTCTTCATAGGCGCTATCCATGGTGCTCCATGGTGGTGAACCTATTTGGGGGATGGAGTTCAGCACCATGGATAGCTCCTATGAAGCTCCAAATACAGCCTGAAAAACCTGCAATGGAAAAGGAGCCCCCCCCAAAATAGGAGTCATCAGCCTCCCCTGGGTGTTGGTGGGTGGATGAAATGCAGACGCATAGAGATAAGAGCCAGAGATGATAAGATCAGTCTTCTGCATTCATGTATCCAGCTAGGCTGACATTAAAAAGCTTGAGTCAGATGTTATGTAAGTATTGAGGTTTCAGCTAATCAGCTTCTCTTAAAATGTAAACTGATTACTAATACGGTGCCTCTGGTTCTATTTATTATTACCTAGTACTGGGATGAATTGAATTGTCTTGCTTCTGCAATAGATGCAGCAAAGCCAGTATGTGACAAATAAAGGTGCCCCGTGCTTGTTGAGTCTGTTGAGGTAAAACAGCATTAAATGGTAAGTTCACTTCCCCCTTACCACATGCATGCTCACCTGTTTCCATCGGTACTATTTTTAAGTGCCACTTGAAGTCCCCTGAGCTTTTAATGTCACCTAATTTATTTTATGTTATCCGATCCCCCCCCCCTTTTAGTTGGAATTGTTGTTGTTTTTAATTGTTGGCTTCTCTTTTATTTTAATCTACTACATACTGGTTCTTTTTTCATCAAATAATGTTTTATTATATTGTGTTATATATTTATTATAATGTTTTATTATATTGTTATATTAGTATATTTATTGTTTTATTTGTTGTTGTTAGTGGCCTCGGGGCATTGGAGAGGAGGTGGGATATAAATTCTGGAAGCAAGCAAACAAACCTCCCCACAAACATTACACCACTGTAGATGTTGGGGCTGAGCACTGTAAGGAAAGAAACCAGACAAAGAAAAACAATCCATTTTTTTAATGGAAGAAATGCCAAAAGTGAAATACACTTGATGAAGAGCAATATTCTCAAAACTAAATCTATTTTCTATGGCATCTGTTGAGGTATTCCTCATTCCCACCCACCCTGAATTGGTGCAAGTATCTTGTTTCTGAGATTAGCCACTGGGCCAGCATCAAAAGCCTAGATATCAAGAGGATCTATTTATTAGCACTTTATACTTCCTTGTACACTATATTCAACTATGGTTATTATCAACCTGCTGAATTTCAGGCCTGTGGCTTACGCTGACTCAGCTTGTCTGAGCGTGGAAAGCTAAGCAGGGTCAGGCCTGGTTATTACTTGGATGGGAGACCCCTCCTCTAGTTTCCTGCATTGAGCAGGGGGTTGGACTCGATGGCCTTGTAGGCCCCTTCCAACTCTATGATCTATGAATCTAAGCCAATATACACGTACAGTTAATTCTAACCATCAGTTAGGAAACTATGCAATAATGTTAAAGGGCTGTTCTTCTCCCATAGACTTTTTAGTTAACATTTAAATGACAGCTATTTTATTTTTCTCATTTACAGATGCTTTTGACTTAATTGCTTCCTATCAGAAAGCTTCATTATCCTGGATTTGAATGAATTTAACCTTTTATGGCTTTCTTTATAGCACTTATGAATATGTCAAATGAATTTCTTAAGGCAATAAATATCTATTTTATCAAGCTTGTGCCACTCACTTCTCTGCTGCACCTTATAAGGAAAATTTCAGCTATTTGTAATCCAATGCTATGACTTGAAATGAACAGACATTCAAATGACAGCTTCAGCAGCTGTCTTATTGCATATTTTAAACTCCCGATGTAGTAAATAATTAGACTGCAATCCTGTCCCCTGCATAAATGTCCCATTAAACAAGTCTCTGTGAAACTTAAACATGTGACTGTGACAAGGAAAATATGTTCTAAAATATGTATTTAAATTCAAGTTTTCATGTGATTTTAAAAAAATAAATTGCAGATTGATGTGGAAACAGGATGGAACAGAACACCCATGAAACTGACATGGACAGGAAATAGACTAATCTGCCCATCCCTCCAAATGCCATACCCAAGACTGCAAACCTAGTTCAGAGCAGAGGTGGGGGTCAAAGTCCCAAACACCAAACCCCTTCTTTGACCTCACATTTGCCGCTCAATGTCCATTTTATAGAAGGCAAACTAGTGAGGCTGAGAGACAAACAATTTGTCCAAGACCACAAAGAAAGAGGTGGGGTTTGGGCCCCAAACACTAAAAACCCTAAATAATTTCCCCTTCCAAGAATTACCACTCCTGACCCAACATTTGCTGTACTTTGAACTGCTCCTCCTTAACTACTTCCCATGCTTGCAGAGACAAATGAGTTTAATTTTTTTTTAAATTTTTTAAAAATGTCTTTAAGAAGGTGGTTCAGCATGCTGTATGAGCTGAACAAAGCTGTGTCTGCTGTGAGCGACCATTTTCACAGCTGCTTTGCCTATGACCAGCTTTACTGCCACCATGATGGTCTTGCTCATTGTGAAGTTGTTGTACAAAGGTCCCATTCTGGGCCCAGGTCATGGATGGTTATGTAATTGCAAAAACTGGTTAGGATGGTGACCACTTCATTTTGGCCCATGTGAGGAAATAATAAAGAAAACAACAACGGCAACAACAACCCTCCAACCCTCTCAGGGCACAAGGATAATCAGAATGGCCTCCAACTTACTTGTGCATCTAAACAATAGATTATTTTAGGTAAGCTTTAAAAAAAGGGGTGACGGGCACAATCCTATGGCCTTCTGAACTTGCCTGGGGGGCCATAGGATAATGTGGAGTCCCCTCTGCAACCTTGGAAATTCCTTCCAAGGTTGCAGTGGGGAGTCTGAGTGTGGAGCACCCGCCCCCCACCTTGCAGCTGGCATTGCTCTTTCTGCACTGGCTGGGAACCAAAGCTGGAACACCAACTTTGGTTCTGGCATGGGGGGGGCAGAGAGGGGAGGAGCAAGGTACTGCTGGCTTCCGCAGAATCCAGGCAGTCCTTCAGTCTCTTCTTCTCTGGAGGAGGTGCAAAACATCTAGATGGTCAAAATTGTCTGTCTAGATGTTTTTGAGGGTGAGAGGAGCGTAGCGACAATCCTATCTGCCATGCTCCTCCCTCCCTCAGTTGGATGCCCATAATCCTCCGGGTTCAGAGGGTTACAGGCAGCCACATAGGATGACAGTGCAGGAAAAATGGGTTTATTCTGTACAGGAGGCCTGTCAATAGCAGAGGCACAATGTGCTAATGTGTGTGTGTTGCATCGTCCCCAGTCTGTTCTCATTTAACACAGAGACTCCTTGCCTGCATCGTCCCCAGCTGAGGGGAGAGCAGAGGCATCCCCCCCTCCAGGTATTTCCTTAACTATTGTTAAGGCCAGCCACTGAGAACCATCAGCCTAAAATTTCCCAAACAAAAAGAAGATACTGGGCAACTATGTCTGGACTATTGACAAGTCCAAGGCTCTGACCAGGTATGCTTCAGGAAACCTACACTGATAGAAAACCCATGAAAGGGCCCTGAGAGATCACACAATGTTTATGCGAAGGCACTGCCAATCGGTCCTTTTCTCAAGACCAGCGATCAAAGGTGCAAAACTGCCAGCCTTGGCTCTGCTGTCTTGACTTGATTCTCTCAGGGCCTTGCCCTGGGTCTATACACTGGATTTAGCACTGAACCACAGAGGAACCACACACACACTGTGTGGGGTAAAACCAGGAAAGTTTATTCAAGGTAAACAGATTACAATAAAAGGTGGGGAATGAGGGAAGGAGAAAAGGTGGGGAGACACTTTGGTATACACAGTAGAGCTACAAAATAACAAAGCTAGTTCCTTTACTACATAACTACCCAGGCACTCTCTTTACCTGGGGGCTGGTCCTCTTCAGGGCTGCCTCAGCAAAAGCCCTACCCCATGCTTCTTCACGTGCAGACCACAACCGAAAACCAAAAGCCACGGGCAGCCAGTATAGGTTCTCCCCCCACTCCTTTCAGTAGCTCAGGTGTCTTTAGCCATTCAGGATGAACTTCATCTGGGCCAGGCAGCGGAGGGGTGGCTCTTTGCCGCATTTGCATGCGAATAGCTGTGGCACAGACTCTGATGGTCAGGAGCCATCAGAGAAACTAGGTACATTTGCATGACTTTCCCAGCCGCCAGCTGGGATTATACTTGTTTACACGTGAGGAGGTGTGTGTGTGTGTGTGGTGCAGGAAACTCTGACGCTTTTTCTTCACAGTTTAGTTAGCAACTTCTGCCTCTTCATTGACATTAGAATTTTCTGCCTTCTCTCTCCCTACATCAGTCACTTCCAGTTCCAGGTCTCATTGTTTGTTTGTTCTGTGACCTTTAGAAGACGTTCAAGTTGGGATTTGCAGTGTCATTTTTGTGCAAGGAAACGTTTTCTCTGCTGCCATCCAGACCATTAAAAACAAAACCCTTGAATACCAACATAAATCTATATAAATAAATTGATTTAGTCTTCAGATGTCCCAGTAATTCTTATGGGGTGGTAATGAAAGAGAGAGAGAGAGAGAGAGAGAGAGAGAGAGAGAGACTGAAGTACATTTGCAACTTTGATGATCTTGCCTTAGAGCCCAAGCATTTAAATTATTTCCATGACTTATCTTCAGGGCTCTGGACTGATACTTCGTGAGATTCTAGAGATTAATACAACATGTTCTGTAGTGCTTGGCAGGACAGTTCTTTGACTTGATGGAAAACTGTACATGTAACCATTACATTGTAATGGTACCTGAAATGTGAAGTAAGAAGGAAAGTCATCTCTTTGTGCTCCTCTAATCTCAAAAGGAGAATTTGTCCTTTTGATCCTAATCAAGCCTTTGTACCACCGAATAATGAATGTTCTAACACTATGCACAGCACGTCAGTGGTAATGACTATATGCCAACTTTCTTTATCTTTTCCTTACACATCTTTGGTTTCTTTCTATGCCCTTTTGGAATATATAGATGACTATTACCTAAGCAATCCGTGTAATTTTCATTCACTCTTCTCATCCTACAGTATATACAAAAATAAAGCAGGTGCAAAATTAATTCTGCTTTATCTATGGGCTTTCTGCTTCTTTTGAAGCATTGTGGAAGACTGGGAAATACTGTACTAAAGGTAGATATGGATACTGGTTTTGATATGGTATAGACTTGTTTAGCTCCAGTACTGTCTATAGTCACCCCAATCTGCAGCAGGTGTGGGACCATCCTGTCAACACAGAGTTCTCCTGCCCCCAAGGACTATCATTTATACCACAATGGCTGGAACAGCTCATTCATGGAATAAAACCGGCAACGTGTGAGCACAGGAGCTCAATGTGTGTATTGTAGTGATTTGGAATTCTTGGCTTTTTTTTTTACTGATGTAGCTACACAGCACCATTTTATAGAAGGTAATTTTTGTTCATTTGTTTGTAGTAGGAAAGTCCAAGTTATTATGCCACAAACTAGAAGGAAAGCATATTCTTCCTTTCCCATTTCCTGGCTACTAGTCGATCTGACCTGACACTTTCTCGTGTAACAGGGATGCAGAACCTTCATCTTGTGGGCTGGAGGTTCTTCATCTGGTCTGTGGAGCCTTCTTGGGTTTCTCCAGGGCATAGGGTTTTGCAACCCTGTTGTATAACAATCAGCACGTTATAATATATTGTGCACTGGGATGCATCAATGTAACTAATTCATGGTGGCTTTCTGGATGTCACATATGTGTGTGCAAGTTTTGCCTCCCCAATGTTCAGTCTTTGCCTATTTCTGTGCTGTGTAATGTCAGGCGGGAATATGGGGTGGGCTAAGATTTTAAAATTTTATACTGTTTTAATGTATTTTATCCTGTTTTTATCTTATGTACATCGCCCAGGATGGTCGGTTTGCCAGCCAGATGGGCGATAAATAAATGCAAATAATAAATAAATAATAATAATAAATAAATAATAATAATAAATAAATTTGTGTTCCATGGCTGGACTGCATGTGGTGGCTCATAGGATTAGACTCCAACACTTTGTTTTGGTTACATAAATTTGTCCATGAGTAACTCTGATGACAATTATGGATTGTTATGATTTACACAATCTGTGTTCGACTTGCATTATTTTCAGCACTATTGGAATTGGGTCTAGGTTGTTGGATGAAATGAAACCTCCCTCCCCCATTCTATAACCAGGAAACCCATATCACAGCAATGGAGAGGTACACAGAGGAGCAGGGAGGAACATAGGAAGTTTTCTCATACCGAGTCAGACCCTTGGTCCATCTGGTCCAGTATTGTTGACACTGACTGGCAGCAGCTCTCCAGGGTTTCAGGCAGGGATTCTTCCAGCCCTACCTGGAGATCCTGGGGATTAAACATGGGACCTTCTGCATGCAAAGCAGGTGCTCTGCCACTGAGCTATAGCCCCTCCCTAGGCGTTTGCTAGCCCCAGGTGCTTACTAGGATCCCTTTCTGTAGTTTCTGAGGAATTTGCATGAGTGACTTGAAGATTGTTCTTGATTTATCTCCTGCTCATCTTCGGACGAAGCAGTGCATAACATATCTGTAGAATAGTGAAACCTCTCTGTAAGCACTCTCATTCAGTTCAGTCAAAGCACACCTTTCCTCTCCGGCTTTTAAAAAGAAAAAGTGTGAAGCAGAAGACAGATGCTAATTGGCTGAAGCAGAAGCACAATGCTAATCGGCTGCCCCCCTGTGATGTCACCAATAAACACGCACAAGCCCTGATCTCCAAGCCGATTTTTCACTTAAATGTCCTTTAAAAAATGAATAAAGTGATGAATGAACAGATAAATGCTTGATTGTTTGTGCCTGAAGCATGTAGAGAGGGGAAAGATTGATGATTGAGCTAGTAGTCGAGTTACTTGTATGTGCATACCATTCATTTCAGTTGCAAAGCTGGGTTTGAGCTACAGATGGAAACAAACTTCACTGAGAGCTGTTTTATATTACATCTGTCTTCACCCTTTGATGTCATCACCATCCCAGCTGAAACATATTACCTCAGTTCCCAAGTGAGGCTCTCATGCCACACAGATTGCCTTGTCGTAGGGATGTATGAGAATTTTGTTTCAGTTCGTTCAACATCAGAACTTAACCAGTTCACACCCCTGAATACAAGCACATTTTTCAGGCAAATCTTGCATATTCCTGAGCTTATGATTGTGTGTTCACAAAATGTGTTCATTAGAAAAATGTGTATTTTAAACATTTGCAATTTGAAGGGGGGGAAGCATTTCCACTCTGGTCAATGTGGGAAAGGTACACATTTGTGTGTGTGCTTTAATGTGCACTGAAATGAGCACATTCCCTGTTCAAACAACAGTTGAGCTTTGGAACTCAGAGAACTTTAATGAGCTTGAGCCTCGCAGATTCTCCCATTCCTACTTGTGAGAGAGGGCACTATACGAATTGTCTAGTTTGGAATGTATGCACCTCTGTGATAATAATGGTGGAGATGGAGGATAAAGAATGCTTGTTAAATAAGGCACATCTGTTATTAATGAAACAAAATGGTCACAGAGGTAAAAGAAATTCAAATGGAAAATCATCTTCCTGCATGGTCCTCAATTGACTAAAAATTAGATTCTGGTGGATTCAAAACTGTATTACAGATATATATATATATATATATATATATATATCCTGCTTTTCCATCACATCAATGGGTTGCCCACAGCAGCTAACTTTTTTAAAATAAATTTTTATTTAAAATTTAAATTTAAATTAATTTTAAAACAATACCATTTTTAAACTATAAAAATAAAAGCAGCAAATAAAATAGGTTATAGAATCAGCAACACCATAGGCATCTAAACATCATTGGGAAGGGAACCAGACGGCAAGAAGTTCTATAGTTTAGGAATCATGATGGAGAAGATCCTCTTTGGCATAGTCACCTGCTGTACCTCAAATGGTGGTGGGATATAGAGCAGGGATAACCTCAGCAGCTGGGAGGAGATAGATTGTGCGGGAGGAGATGGACCTTTAAGTAATAACCCACACTTTGGGTTGGGCTTGTAGATGGACTGGGAGTCAGTGAAACTTACATCATAACAGAATCACATGATCAAAAAAACCAGAGCCAGTTGGAAATCTAGCTGCTACATTTGTATGAACTAAAGTTTCCAAACACATTGGAACCCACACTAAGTGCCTTGCAATAATTCAACCTTGACACCACTAAGGCATGTGCGAACATGGCCAAATCCATGTGATCCAGGAACAAATGCAGCTGGCTTATCAATCTGAGCTGTGCAAAAGTTCTCTTGGTCACAGCCGCCACCTGACCGTCTAAGACAGAGTTGGGCAACCTGCAACCCATGGGCCCTCACCTCATTTTATGTGGGCCTTGATGCCTCCTGAAGCTGTCCCCATTCTTATATCCTGTGGCAATATCAGAGTCCCTTCCTTTTTGTTTGTTCCTTTCCCTTCCTTACCTCTCCAGAGCCCCACCGCTCACCACAGCAGTCGCTTATGGGTGACTCCTGGGTCCAGGAGTCACCCAGAACACCCTCATGATACTTACATATTTTCAACCTTTCCCCCCCACAGATTGAAGAGGTAGAAATGTCCTTTTAAAATATTATATGAAAGGTGAGATTCACAACGTTCTTCACATGCCAGAAGATTCTGTGCTGTACGATTTTGTTCCATGACCATGCAACTTTCTAGATCACCGTGGTTCATTGAGGAGAAAGTTGTGTGTAAACCCTTCATTCCTCCCACTGAGCAATATTATGTAAGATAAAGTAACACACACACACACACACACACACACACACACACACACACGAATTAAGATAATTCGTAGTAGTATTAGGAATCATCATGGCAGTAGTATTACGAGCGCTATGTTTTACTACAAAGAAGTAATGATGAATTACTTTGGAATTATTCCAAGTAATGATGAGGTATTTTGGAGACATGTTTGGAGAGGCTGTGGCTGTGGGTGCTTTAAAATCTTGTGGCTTGTAAAATGTGAATAGCTAAAGCTAAAAATCAGATTGTAAAAGGGTTCTGATCATGAATGCAGAATGTAAATTTAACTATGTTCCATTCTACAAAGCCTATTACCTCCTATTTCAGATTGCTCTCTCGGTCTGAATAACTTCAACTCTCCTCACAGTTGTGACTTGCCTACGTTTTGTTTATTGTTCTTCCTGTCAACTTTCTCAGCCAAGATCATAATGGCCACATTACCTTTGTTCCATTCTCTCTCTCTCTCTCTCTCTCTCTCTCTCTCTCTCTCTCACACACACACACACACACACACACACATTGAGTTGTTAATCTAACAAGACCTATAAAACAAAGTCTTGTGCTAACCTACGATGTCAAAATGGCAGAAATAGATTGGGGAAGAGGGGATGAAATTCTACACTGCTGGCCCTAGCATCAGGCAGAGTGAGGCAGTCATCTCAGGGAGTTGGTTTTAGCTGTCATGAAAGGGCAGAAAATTGTTAATTATTTAATGTATTATTGTTTTATTTTTACTGCCAGGGAGAGGGAGAGGTGTATGTCAAATTTTATGCCTCAGGTGCCAAAGCAAGTTGGCTGGCTTTGGGTTTTAAGCACCTTGATGAGGTGCTTGTGCCATTTACTGCTCTGTCTAAGGCAGCAAAATGTCTTGGGCCAGCCCTGAAATTCTACATGGTTTCTCATAACCTAAACATGAAATGGTACATTAGCTGTTGAATTCACCTGGGATCCAGTGTGATATAACCTACCTGTACATATACCAGTAAAGTAACTAATGTGAATATGTCCTTAAAATCCTTCTGCCCCTTTGGCGTATATGTGTTTCGAACATAATTTTACCTGCAATGATATATTTTGGGGGTTAATTTTTAACTGATTTTCAAAAGGACCCAAAGGTGTTAACTGGGAAACAGGTCAGCTTCTACTTTTACAGTCCTCAGCAGGTGAACAGTAAAAAAACCTGCAACATCATGAAATTTGTCAACAATCTGTTTTGCCAGTCAAACTTATCAAGCACCTGAGAATGTCTGAGAATGAGGCCACATAATAGCAGCATGTGGAATTGCACAGAAGTTATTTACTATTTATAAGACAGGGGTATTTATTTATTTTTAATCCAGGCAGGGATCACTGTCAGGAAAAGAAAGATTCTGTAGACAATAGATAACTTTTTGGGTAACTCAATAGAAATATGCAGACTCAAATTGCTCAGTAATAGTATTGATAATAGAACTAAATTTCTCAAAAATGTGAATTACAAAATTCAAGAAAGACCTGGGCAGTTAAGGGATAAAATGATCAGTTTCGTCATATATTCCAGGCAGGTTCTCTCTTTACATCTTTTACAACTTACACTGGTTTCCGTGTAAGAGGTCAGGGAATTTCTTTAACTTCTGCACATTTGCCATTTGCTCTGGAATCAGCATAATTTGTTCACTCAGTTATTATGGAGAATTCAAGTGAATGTTGCTGCCAAACTATTGCATTTCAGTCTTTCCCCCATTGCATTTCTGTCCTTTTAAAAGACCTGGTTAACTTCTATGACTGTTAAGTGTGAACACAACAGCACATATGGAGTGCAAGCAAACAGTGTCCCCACCCCAACAGACAATTAGCTCGCCACCTGCTGCCCCCATTGCTGGAGCCTTGTGATTCCTTGAAGAAAAAACACTTTTCACATGCTTCCCCATCCCCCAAGAAATTTTATGTTGCTGCTTCTGTGCCCTCTCTAATATTTTTTTTCCTGGTGCCAGCACTGCAATTTCAGCGCATTAGACTGCCAAAGATTCACCCGGTGGATGGAGTGATCTGTGATGTGGTTGCTGAAGGCCTTCCCCTTCTGCACCACATGCCCTCCCTTCATGCCCTGGTCGCGCTGACATCATTATCACATGTCCTGCATCTATGGTGCCCTTTCAAAAAGTTTAAAATTTGGTGTAACCGCTGTTTAGGAAAAGCGGAAGACTAGATTCATCTGCCCCCTGCCTCCCTTTCCCTGCCAGATAGGTGCTCACCAGGATCTTAATCGGCACTAGCTGGTTGCTCCTCTGGTGCAACTTGTGAAGGGAGTGCAGTGGTGTTGAACTTGTCCTGGACAGCAGACTGAGCAAGCAGGCACAGTTTTTACTGCTAGAGTGAGATGCACTGTATTTCTATTTAAATTATACTAATTATTTCTAAATGTGCATCTATGCATCCATCCATCCATCCATCTATATATGTTAGTATATGCACATTTTATGTAAATCTGTGCCCTTTTGTCCTCCTTTTTGGTGATGGACTTCCCTTTTTTGGTGATGCAGAAGTGATCACCTTATTTGGCAAACCCTTCTTAAACCCCACTCAAAGTTTTTAGCTTCTCTCCCCCCCCCCCCGCTAAAGATCTCTGAGTTTGCATCCTGTACTTCTTGGAATCAGTTCCTTTGCAATATTTCTGTTCACGGCTGTACATGCAGACTGAGAGAAACTGCCAGCTGGCAATATCCTAGATCATAACCTTCCTCAGTTGTTATGAGTTAATGATTTTCTATCAATTATGTTCATGCGGGACCGCAGCGGGAGTATGATGACCAATTTTGTCATTCTTTTATAGAAAAGTGTATGGCAATTAAAAGCACACTATGAAATTTCCCCAGCTATTGCACCACATGAGTTGGCTTGCCAATATAACATCTGAAAATATCTGCCCTTACAGAGGCTGTCAGCCAAGAAACTACAGGAAACATTCCACAGAAAAGTTTGGCAACCAATCATGGATCAAAACTTCTCTGTTTAGCTAACTAAAGATACTGCATTTGTTTCTTTGGAGAAATATGCTACGGCTACGCAGACTAGAGTGCAGGTCCTATACATGTTTTCCCATAAGTAACTCCCACAGCAGCCTAATTATACTGTTAGCAAGCACCCAAAGGTGTTGTACAGTATGCAGGTGGTTTGGTTCCTGCTTGGAGGACAAATACAATAGTATTTATAGTGAAGACAATACCATCTATGGTGAATAATGAAGGATTTTTTTTAATTGGGTGGGTGCTATTTATTTCTTTTATTGTTGTGTTTTTAATTGTATTTGTTTTTTATTTGTTTTTATTTCATGTTTTAATTAAGATTTGTTTTTAGTCTGCATTTTATTGTTAACCACCTTTAGTGCCATTTTTTTTAATTGGAGAGGTAAATCAAACAAAACAAACAAATAAATAATGATCTAATGCCAGTTCTATAGGGGTTCTATGGGATAATTTATGTGGTTTGAATGGCTCCCCCCCTTTTTGCTTTTTAAATGTATGAATTGAACTGTGTTCTATAATTCTGTAATTTTGCTCCTTAGAATATTTGATGCTGGTGCTACATTATTGTTGCAACAAGGTGGAGATCCCTTGTTAGACATAAAAAGGAATTTCTGCGTCATCTTTCCCCCTGCTTTAGTGGGATGTATACCATGTTCCCATGGGGACTGCCATACTCCCCCCCCAAGAAATGCCCCTAAGAATGATGCTACACCATAACATATGCATCTGTTCTATATCCAGGAACATAACTGGGCTGCATAAAGCAACTAAGCCACTGTTTGAAAAGGTGGCAAGCTTCTTTTCCCCAGTAAAAGAAAGATTTAAAACAACAACAACAACAACAACAAAACACTCCTCAGCCACATCATATTCATGTACAGCAGCCATCCCCTAAAGTTCCCAAATATCCCCACCCCACTTTCATGGAAGACAAGTAGCCCCACAAAAGGGAAGGGAGGGTGGTATTCAGCACACCTTTAATTGCCAGAAAGTAGGAGGGGGAAAAGTAGAAGGGGATTATCTGTTAGATGGCAAACTATTATTATTACTAATTAAACCATATTTGAATTGTCTTTCGAGCAGCCTGTGCTTTTCTTTTCTGTTTTTCACACTTTATATTCTTATTTGACCATCCCCTCCCTGTTTCTCCACTCAGCACAAACAGAACATTCCTTGTTTGTACTTTGCTAGAGAAGTGACTATGGCAACAGTGAATAGGAAAAATAGTAATTGCATACTCCATTGCTTACATGCTTGGTTTTCATAGATCATAGAGTTGGAAGGAGCCTACAAGGCTATCGAGTCCAACCCCCTGCTCAATGCAGGAAACTAGAGGAGGGGTCTCCCATCCAGGTAATAACCAGGCCTGACCCTGCTTAGCTTTCACTGCTCAGACAAGCTGAGCCACCATAAGCCACAGGCCTGTTGAGTAGAAGATCACTTGAAAAGAGGGCTTAAGTGCTTCCACTGACTTCTACAGAAATTATAAGGAGTAGCCTAAGTCTTTGAAGATGGCTTTGTATGTTCACTTCTGTATTTCTTTGCTCCTAGGATGAAGACATCGGACACAGTAAATGGACAATTTATTTACCTGACACTTCTTATCTACAACACAGCTACTTACGGGCAACTCCACCCCCCTCTTGTAGGCTTACTTGCTAGAAGGGATAATGTAATTCTTGAAACTCATTTGGAAAGGGCAGCCCCACCCTGGCTCCAAGTATCATATCAGTAATGACCATTTATTGCCCTTCATTGCCTGTATACTCAACTCCGTGATGAAGAGGCCTTTTTAAGTACCATAAGCTCCAAGCCAGTAAGTGTTGGTCAATGAGGTCAACAGGTCTTAATGGATAGCTCACCATCCCCTGGAGCTGGCCAGCTCTGGCCCAGACTCAGAGGGTTTAGTTTGACCATTCACCATATGATGCCTCAACATGCCCATGGTTGTCTCTTGTGCCTACTTCTCCCTTCCAGCCTGCACCTATTTGTTGTGTCCTATTTACAGTTAAGGATGCCTCTCCCTATACAAACTGCCTGACTAGTCAACAGAACAGAGCAGGTAAAAAAAAGTACCCCTTTTCTTGGTCAAGTTAGGCATGGCAATCCGAAAAAAATCCTGCTTGGCTCCCAACAAGTGACCAGGTGAAACCCACCCCACTGATAATCAGGTTGATTGCCACCATGCTGCTGAAGAGGACTCTGGACTGGAGAGATGTGGTCACCTTAAATAGGTGCATGTGCCTTAAATGCAAACTCACCTGGCATGTAATTTCCCCTAACTAGTCTTACGGCAAGTGCCCAGCATGGCTCTACAGGCTCCCTCGCTCTAATGAGTAGAGGCGGGAGCACAGTTGTATCTGCAGAGCAGGCCTTACCATGGAGAGAAGCACACACTCAAAATGGGATGTCATTTAAAAAACACCATGCAAACACTTCTGTTAGGTCAAACCTGGTTGTTACTTGGATGAGAGACCCCTCCTCTAGTTTCCTGCATTGAGCAGGGGGTTGGACTCGATAGCCTTGTAGGCTCCTTCCAACTCTATGATCTATGAAATCTATAAGTGGAAGCTTGGGGGGGGGGGAGAGCAGATGGCATCTCACTTTGCACAAGTTCCCCTCTGTGTGGCGGGGGACATCACATACAGACAAAGAAGCCCAAAAGTAAAAGTAAAAGTGAATGTGAATGATTGAAGCCAATCATTGTTCCAGTTACAGACATTGGGTCATTGACTTGAATATAAGAAAACACCTGCATACTTCAATCAAAACAAAACAACTCTAGAAATTTTTGGACAACACTATGTAAGTAAGTATTATGTATGTATGTATGTATGATGATGATGATGATGATGATGATGATGTAGCAAGTATCATATATCTACTATGTCTATGTAAGTATTATGTAACTACAGTTTAAAAAAACAAAACAATGTAGAGCATTTATGAGGAGGGCTTTGGATAGGGGCGAATGCTCCTTTCTAGTCCTCCTCGATCTCTCAGCGGCTTTTGATACCGTTGACCACGGTATCCTCCTGGACCGCCTGGAGGGGTTGGGCTTGGGAGGCACTGTATTGCAGTGGTTCCGGTCCTTCCTCTCTGGAAGGTATCAGAGGGTAGGTCGCGGGGAGGAGGCTTCGGACCCTCGGCTGCTCACTTGTGGAGCAGCTAGACTGGTGGGGACGAGGAAGAGGGCCTTTTCTGTGGCGGCCCCCGTACTGTGGAACTCTCTCCCGAGTGACCTCCGCCATGCCCCCTCTCTGCTGAGCTTCCGTTGCTCATTAAAAACCTGGTTGTTCAGGCGGGAATATGGGGTGGGTTAAGATTTTAAAATTTTTATATTGTTTTAAATGTATTTTATTGCTTTTATTCTGTGTACATCGCCCAAGGTGGCCGGTTGCCGGCCAGATGGGCGATAAATAAATAAATAAATAAATAAAATGTGTTGGTCCTCCAAAATTCTGTTTGCCATTATTAAGACAAGATTATTTAAAAATCAGGGCTTAGTGTTTGGCTTTGCTCACTTGCTAGAACCATCTGTTATTGCCTAGTAGTTGACAGGCATATACAGAAATGTAACCTGTTAATTCCTGCTGCCTGCTTGTGTAATACTGTATGAGAGCAAATCTGTGGGGAACTGAAGTATGAAGGCTTTTGCTTTTGGGCAGTGGACTGGATTTAAAAAGCACCTCGCCACTCTCCCTCTCTATGGTTCAATGCATGCTACCCAGTATGGATAACAGGAACCTTCACTGTTATGACAAGGAACTGTACAAATGATTCAGGAAAGACATCAGGAGCTCAACATATTTTGCAGCAGCATTCAGTCCGCTCTATCTTTGCGATTATCCACTTGTCATACAGTGTAATGTATACAGTGTGTGTATATATATATATATATATATATAGTTGAAAGAAGAGAGCTAGCAAGAACCATTTTCACATCACCTAAAAGCCTTGAAATTGATTTTTCTTTTCCACTAAAGAAGGCACCTTACAGGCATTTCATTACTGTAAGGTGTTATTACTGTACTCTGTGTAAACCATTGCGCTGTCATTGAATTTCTCTTCACAGTGGTCCTTTTTCAAGTATGGTATAGTACTAACCTACCTCACAGGGTTGTTGTGAGGATAAAATGGAGAGGACGAGGATGATGATTATGTAAGCCGCCTTGGGTTCCTTGCAGGAAAAAAGGCGGGGTATAAATATAATAAATAAATAAATAAATAAAGAAAGAAAGCCTTGAATAAAAAGTGGTGAGCACACATCTGTGAGCACACACAAATTATGAGCACACATCTGTGTATGTTTGTCCCACAAAATCCTCCAACACAGGTAACCTGATGATGATGATGATGATGATGATGATGATGATGGGGATGATGGGCATTATTAAACAATTTAACCAGGGATAGGCAACCTTTTCAGACCTGCTGGCACATTTTTTAGAAACATGTACCGAGCAATCATATGCATGTTTACTCAGAAGAAACTCCACTGAATTCAGTGTGACTTACTCCCAGGGAAATGTGTATAGGATTGCAGCCTTAGGGCACAATCCTATGCATATTTAGACAAAAAGAAATGGCTGGCTGGGGCATGCTGGGAGTTGTAGGACTTCTTTCTGTCTAAACATGCATAGGATTGTACCCTTACTTACTTTCCAATTTTCATCTACAAAATTGTTTATAATCTTTGTTGTCTGTTATCCTAATATTCCTTCTGAAGATATTTGGCTTCCTCATGAGGTTAGATCTGTGGGTGCTTGGTTGGAGTACGGTCTTTTCAGTGAAAGCCTGGCTATCAACATATCTTTTTTATTCTTCATCATACCTTTGAGTCTTTCTGTTGTGTAGCTTACTACAATGCTATTGCTGTTGGTGTTTGTTAAGGGTGGTTATTTGTTGGGCAATGCCATGCAATTTTTATTTCAGTTCTTTTTATTGTATAGTTCTATCTGTGTTGTCATTTAATTTGTGGTTCACTGATTTGAGCCTGTGGAAAAAGTAGTCGATCGATCTATAAATGCTTACGCTTAAATGCTGAAGGGCGCAATCCTATCGATTGTGGCCTTGCTGCTCGGAAGCCTCCAAACTTGGAGGCTCCCGAGATTCCTATGCCCTGCCATGCTGAAGCTGGCAGGGCTGGAAGAGTGGTGGAGGTGATGTTTGCCTCCCTGGTCTCCATCTTTGGTGATTTTTCAGCCTGACTAGCGAGGGTGCTTTGGAGAGGGAGGGAGGGAGGGATATCTTGTATCCTGGCCTCTCCAGGCTCCTCCCCTCCCCATCCACTGGAACACCCCCTTTCCTCCTCCTCCCCAGGTAGCTTTTCCAACCTTGAAGGGCAGCCGGTGTGGTTCTTTCTGAAACAGGTGGGAGTGGTGGGGGCGGGAGGGGGTTGGATCTCCGACTCGGAAGGATTTTTTCCTGAGGAATCCTATGGTCCCTGGGACAATCTCCCAGAGACCATAGGATTGCTCTCTGAGGCTATCAATAGCCACTAGTCATGATGGCTATATTTTACTTCCAGTATCAAAGGAAGTACATCTCTGAATACCAGTTGCTGGAGAACACATGTGGGAGGGTGCTATTATGCTCATGTCCTGTTCGTGGGCTTCCCATAGGCATCTGGTTGCCCACTGTGGGAACAGGATGCTGGACTACATAGGCCATTAATCTAATCTGGAGATGTAAATAACAATAAAGAGAATAATTTCACCAGCACTGAGGGAGGGCATGTTCCTTTTTTCTTCTCCTTCTCCTCATTCATCTGATCCAACTGGACTCTTCTTGTGTTCTCAGATACAATCTCAATTTTATAAAGGCTGAAAGATAGCGATTTGCCCAAAGCCACACAACCATCACCACACGTAGATAGGCTTTGTAATACCACGTATTATTTTGCCATAAAATATATACCATACCTTAAAATGTAATTTGATTTCCATAAGAATTGTTTTGTGAACTCGTCACTGCTCAAGGCCAGTGGGCTCCTGTTGTGCAAGGCTTACAAGACACACCACTCAGAAGCTAGACAGGAACATTATTGTCTCTCTTCAGCAAGAATTGAACAGGCAGAGGAAACTCCTGACTCCACTCAGATACAATTAAGTCCAGCGCCAACTAGTGACTAAGCCACATAATGACTGTTTCATGCATACTATCCACAGAGCTTCTGTAGTTAGATTACACAAGGGAAAACACAGAGGGGTTACGGTATATTAAACAGAATTAACGGTGACTATAGGTTTGACATTTTTTTGGATGCTTTAGATTTTTTATTTTTTTTGGCTTATAAAACCAGCAACCAAAAGTTTCTCATGTCATTTATCTCATTAATTTTTATCTGTGTTTGAAAGTGTTGACAGATGTTTTCTAATTCCCATTGCATTTTCTTCTAAAGGGGCTTAAAAGGAGCAGCTGAGTTTATTTACTTCTGGTCTGAATACGAACAGGACAAATATCCCCTTTGTAGCTTGCCGGGAGGAGAATCTGTGATTTGTTAACTACAGTAGTAGCACCCAAGGCAAACACTGATTTGTGAGGCGTGCCTTAGGAAACAGCCCTTTAGTTTAATCTTGTCTCAGTGCTAGTTAATTCAAGGGAGATAGGGGTTAGAGTTGAATGACACCTTAGATCCTCTTTCAAAACAAATATATTCATCCTTTAACAGTGTCGTCACGACAGCTAGATATGGAATTAAGATTTTTTATATAACGTATGCATGAAACAGTGAAATGCTTAAAAAAATTTTTTTTTGAGGAAGCAGAATTTGGGATCAGAGAAGAAGCTATTAGGATTCAAGCTGTGCTGAATATTCCCCCACACTTTCATGGAACCATTCATTCCTTGGGAAAGTGGAAGGGGAAATATCTGGTGATTTTTGAGGGTGGGCAAATTTGAAGAATTTTGTGGGAGGGTCTTACCGTTAAAAATGAAGTGGCTGAATCTTCTTCTTCTTCATCATCATCATTGGGGAAAAAACAAATGCATCGCTGCCACTTCAAGCAGTGGCTTGGCTGGTCTTGGATGTACTGTATATCATGATGTAGTGCCGTTCCCAGGGGCATGCTGTCCAAGGAACATGGCATGCTGCTTAAAGCAGTGCCAAAGCTTTTTATTGTTGTGAGAAGCAGCAGCAGCCTTGCTAACCTCCTTTTTAAAGGTAAGACCCCTGCCCCAAATTCTCCCACCCCAAATATTAATATCATCTTCCTCACTCCCCAACTACAGAAACGTACAAAATTGGACCAGGCCAAATTCTGTGGCCCAACACTTGTTAGTATACATTCGTTTCATATGTCATCCAAAGTTGGCAGAGTTTGGACGTATGAGCCAATGAGACTTACCGGACTTGGAGGCCCACATCAAACCAGTTCTTTACCTATTAAAGGGCTGCACTTACTGAACTCATTAAAAAAAGAAGACGTAGCCTTCCAAAAGAAATAATAGCTGACTGCTTGCACTGCCATTGGCAGAGGTAAGCAATGCAAGCAATTGATGTTAGCAAACTGTCTTTGGGGAGTAGTATTAAAGGTAAGAGAACTCTATTGATTTTAATAGCCCCAGAGAGCAATTCTATGGTCCCTGGAGAGTGTTCCAGGGACCATAGAATTCTTTGGAGCCCCCCCACCCCAAGGCCATAGACACTGCTACGACCTTGGAAGGGAAACTCTGGCATCTGATCCCACCCCTGCTCCTTCGCAGCTGCTGCAGAAAAGACTGCAGCAGCTACTTTCTGAGGTCTGAAAGGGAGCATGCCAGTGGGCAGGGAGGTCAGGGAAGGGGTACAGGAGAGGCCAGGATATGAAGAATCCTATGACCTCTCCAGCCCCAGTCCCAGCGCACCTCCTTTAGATGGGCTCAGGGGGCCCATCTAGAGTAAAAAGGCAACAGCAGGCACACGGAGAGGTGAAGATCATGTGGTAAAATATAATTCAGTATATGATCACATAACTTGCAACAAATATTTCCTATGCTTTTACTTGTATGTAATCCTATGCTACTCTGTATGTAGAAAGTTCTACAAAAGGCCTCTAAGGGGCCTCTTGATTTCTTGTGACCTGTTGAAGTAAACCTGTGTCTAACAGTTAATTGGTATTGAGATAAGGAGAAGTTACTTCAAAGATGCCTTTCACTCCCTAAACTCCTCAGTACACACATGTCAATTAATTGTTATTTACTGCTTGAAAGAGAAACCAGATATTGTAAAAACATAATTATGTCACAGTAGAAAGAAAGAATGAGCTCACCTTATAGAATTTGTTAACACGCATGCGCGAAAGTAAGATGCTTGTAGAAAGAGTATAAAAATGCTTGTATTTCTAATGGTGGGGGTTCTCACTCTGCTTTGGAGTGGAACCATACAGCGCTGTATTTAAATAAAGGAATTATTTTTACCTGCTCTAGTTGATTTATTGGGCCATAAGTCAGCTGGAAAACGAACCAAGGAAGTGGCTTAACTTCCTTACCACAATTTGGCGACTCGGCCGGGACCTCCAGCCCAGAGTTTTGGACATTCTTCCTCCATGACAAATTACCCAGCCGGCAATTGGTGAGTTAACCTCAATGGGTTTTTTGTAAGGGAGGAGATTGGTCCGGGATTCTGCTAAGGACGGTCTAAAAAGGGTAAACTGAATTCCGGTCTGGTAAGGCGCCTAGGAGGTGGACTGACAGAGTTCAGTCACTAGGGAGAACCAGGAACTTCTGTGTGAATCCAAGCAGTGGGCATGGTGACAGGAGTAAGGTTCCCAAACTGGAGAACAATAGGTTTTTCAAGAGGGACGCCTCTTGTCAAACAGTTCTCCTAGGATATGGGCAAAATTGAACTGAAATACCTCCTTTTCATTTTTCTCTGGGTTTTGGTTATTGCATTGTGTTATTGATATTGTGTTATTATTATTGATATTGTGTTATTGATATTGAAAGGTATAGGATTTAGGAAAAAGGGAAACCTTCAAAGAGGGGTGGCATACATGTGCATGTGAAAATGTCAATGTGCGTGTGTCATTAGAACCATGAACTGTTCGGTTTCCGAACAGGCAGGGAAAGTAAGCATGTGTGTGTGTATGCACATTATTAGATTTATGAGCTGTTACTAATACAGACAGACCCACATCTCTCTCTCCTCCGTTTATTAGAATTTATGAGCTGATAGAATAAGGGCTGGTCCTAGGCCACAAGCTGAATACCGCCCTTCCACCAGACAGGGTCTCCCTCCCCCTTTCCAAATCTCCCTGCTGAAGAATGTATATAAGTCACTGGGACTAAATCAGGTCAAGACGCCCTGATCTCTGTTTGCGAGGGGTAAAACCCAATGACCGGCAGAGCTTCAAAAGCAAGTGGGCCTGATCGAACCCCCTCCCATGATCCAGTGACGTGTGAGTGTTGTGTGTTTGTGTGTGGACTGAACAAAAAGCACTACACACACACCAGAGTGAGGAGATCATAAAAGAAGCATTCTGTGCCACAATACATCATGGGTGGGAATCAAAGTGTTCCAAAAGGGGCACCTTTAGCAATAGTGCTCCAAGAATTTGCCTCTTTACCTAGAAGTAAGACTTTGTCAAAAACACGGTTGCAAACTCTTTGTACTGAGGAATGGCCATGCATAGGGGGAAGTACTTGGCCCAAGAATGGGTCCTGGGGAAAACAGATCCTAAGGGACCTTCGGGTAGCCCTAGAGGACAATTCCCAGGACAATTGGATTATTGGTATGCTTGGTCAGAGGTAGGATATCGGAAGGGCTACCTCAAGCCTTCCGAGGTAGAACCTACCGCACCTCCTGCAAATAAACCCCCGCCCTACTCATCAAGTTGGTCTGTATCCACTCTTGACCAACACGACACCAGTATATTCCTCCAGTGGCAGCAGTTGCACCGCAACTAGGAGGGGAGGGGCAGGTGATACAGGCTGGGTGGGAGGCAGTCCCTGGCCGCACAGAACTCAGGCAGACGTATCAATACAATACGTCCCTCTGAGTCCTCCTGAGGCAATCCTCAACCCCAGGATTGACAGAAGACCCAGACCATTTCGTACAGTGTATAAAGAACCATTTTTTTGCTCACATAAGCCTTGCTTTCTCTCATATGGCAAAAGCAACTGGAGAGGTGGAAAGATTTTTAAAGTAGCAGCCACGAATTGCAAGGATTTTAAAGTAGAAAAGAAGGTTGAAAAAACAAAACAAAAACAAAACTCTCAGGTGGCTGCGAGATTTCCTGGAAGGCAAGAATTGGCCAATCATGCTCCCAGGGAATCAGCAGCTAACCACTTAAACGAAAAACATACTAAGGTGTTTTTAAGAACTGTCATTGAGAGAGTTTGAGTATTGAGAGTGCAGGTTTTCTGAGCATAAGCAAAGTGTTAGTGCCTTTTGAGAACTGAACTGTGTTAGCTTTAAAAAGTCAGAAAGAGTCTGCCCCTGATCAAGGCGGGCTTTTTCTCAAAGACTACAGCTGGTGCAAGATAAGCTCAAAAAGAAATTATTAACTATTTTCCACAGAAATATATATATATATATATATATATATATATATTAAAACACACACACACACATTTGGCAGAAGATTCAAGAGCTTCACCCATGCGTAGAGCCAAAAAGTTTTTAAAAAGGGAAAAGAGATGATTATTTTAGAAGCATATGGACTGTCCCCTCTGCCCCCAAGAGAGGCAGACAGGGGTCGTAGACAGAGAAATGGCAAGTAGAAAATTTTAAGAAGATGTGGAAAGAGAGAGGGTTCCTTACTGCCTCAGGACAGAAAGTGGCAAATGGGCCAGAGATATTAATGCTTTTAAACAATATACATGCCCCGAGGAAGTTGGCAATCCTGCATTGCAAACCACACACAAATAAAAAGGATCCTGTAAGCATAGGGAATGATCTGGCAGACAGGGCAGCGAAAGTAGCGGGGGGGGGAGCCCCCCTCCTTGCTATGCTGCAAGCAGCAGAAAATAGCGCCTCTCTGCCAGACGCAGTATCAAATTGGCAGCAAAACGGTCCTGCTAAAAAGAAAAGGCTCTGGGAACAAGTAAGTGCAAAGAAAATACAAAGACTTTAGACTTTACCAGATGGGAGGCTAATTCTACCGCGTGTTGGCCTTCAGATTGTAGCCTTAGAAAAACATCAAAAGGGACACCAAGAGATAAGCGGGCTGGCGGCAGCAATAAGCAGAGTGTGGTTTGCTCCTAGAGTACATCAAGTGTCAAAAGCCATTACTGCCGCTTGTTCTGTTTGTGCGACGTTAAATGCTAAGGCAGCTGCTCCTGGGCCAGAAGGGGGGAGACCCTGGGTTCAACTCCCTTTTGAAGCCCTACAGATTGACTTTGCTCACATGCCAAAATGCCAAGGATTTCAAAATTTGCTTGTTTTAGTGGATCAACTATCTAGATGGATAGAAGCTTTTCCTTGTCAAAAGGCCACTGCAATAGAAGTGGGAAAACATTTGCTCAGAGACATTGTGCCAAGATTTAGGATCCCCTCCCATTTGGAATCCGACAGGGCCCCCCACTTTATTAGAACTATTATACAATATATGGCAAAGACCATGGGCATAGAGTAGAAGCTACATGTTCCATACCATCCTCAGTCATCAGGCCAAGTGGAGAGAATGAATAGAATACTGAAGCAAAAGATTGTTAAATTATGTAAGAACGCAAGACTCACCTGGATCCAGGCCCTTCCGTTAGCTCTCCTGGCAGTCCGAACAAGTCCCAACCGCAGGTTCAAGCTGTCACCTTATGAACTCCTTTTTGAGAGGCCTCCCCCAGTTGGGCAAGGTGCAGTTGTTCCACATGTTTCACTCCTAGAAGGTGTTGAAGCCCTACGAGCATACATTATAGAACTCCAACATCAGTTTAACAGATTGAGATGTCATGTTAAAAACTCACAGACTTTGCTTTTAGATGTTTTCGCCCACAGGTTCAGAGCTGGAGATTGGGTCTACGTGCGGAAGTGGACAGCAAAACCACTTGAAAGACTTTGGGAAGGGCCATATCTCGTCCTACTCGTGAGCCAGACAGCTTTGAAAATCGAAGAGAAAATACCGTGAATCCACTACACCCATTGTGCCAGAGCTGCGCCTCCAAAATCCAGCCCCCCTAATCTGGAGGAAGGGGGGCCAGAAGTAGACGCTCGCAGAAGACAACGAGGGAGTACAGCCAGGGTTACCCACAAAGTAACCCCAGAAGCAGATGACATCACCAGGAGTACAGCCAGGGTTACCCACAAAGTAACCCCAGAAGCAGATGACAGCAGGCAACTTCCTGGGAGCTCCGCCCAAACCTCTGAGATTCCAAGAGTAGACAATTCCAACCAACAGACTGGGTGGACTATGTCTCACTTAGACGGCCTCAAGCTTAAGCTGTCACGAGAGAAATGATTTTTCCAGTTGCCCTAATATTCTCCCTCTGGATTTACACCTTTGCAGGAGGAGAACACCCCTACCTAGGGGTAGTGCGGAGTATTTCAACCAATTTCAACTTGTCAAACTGCTGGGTGTGCCAACACCTAACTCCTCAAGCAAGGGCTGAAATTTGGGCCCACCCAGTGGATACAAAGACTTAGTTAAAGTTAAACACCACCACATGAGAACCAGATCGTCTCTGCGATAAGGATCCCAGAACCCATGGTTAAGAGGGGGTAAAATTTCCAGCCTCTAAGCCAGGGTCCCCATGGTACACTATCACTCGACTGGTGGGAAATTTTTCAATCTGCTTTGAAAGGATAAATGGCACAGGCCCAATTCTAGGGTGGGTCCCTCTCCAGCACTGTAACTTAACCATACAGACTGACTGGAACAATCAAACTATCCAGCCTTACATTGGGAAAACTGAACTCCACATCACTTCCACTGATCAGTCCCCCAACCTCCTAGGTTACAGGTTCCCTGGGACAGATGGAGGGTATAATAAGACAAATTTTGAAGTAAAGGAAACCTGGACTAACTTCACAGTGGGAAGAAAAGTTTTCTAGATAGGTAAGAAACAAAGTCTCCCAACTAAAAACTTGTCTTTAAGTCACTCTCTACCTTGTAGTGAGTGCAAGTGTAATGAGCCTCCATTGCTATGGCAACTGACCAAGCAATGGTATTGTTCTCAGGCCGTACCACACCGACCTTTTAAGACCAGTTTTGATGCTATACACCAAGTTCAGTGGTCACAAAGATTTCATGGTCATGATTCAAGATGTCTAGGCACCTGGTTTTCCATTGCCACTAACAAAGTGGCCGATTGAGACGGAAACCAATGGTGGCTGGAAGACAGTAACCTGAATTTGGCACTAACTGGAGGGGGGACATATTTTTTGTGTGGGAATAAAGCATACAAAGGCTTGCCTCCTTCATGGGTTGGGCGATGTGGGCTAGTATACTTAGCACCAGACATTGACACTCGGCCAAACATAAATGCATCTGAAGTACTGAATCTGGGCTCTTTCATCCATCGCATCATACCCACACACACAAAGCGTAGTGCCAACCCTCTAAGTTACTCCTTTGGGCCAGTAAGTGATTTCTTTCACTCTACCTTCCGATATTTGCTCCCTTGGTTTGGTACATATGAAATGGAAGCAGCTATCCAGAACATCTCAGCAGAACTGGAGATGGCTTTTAATGCCACAAATAAAGCCCTCCAGGATTTACAGCAGGAAATAGATGAGGTGGCTGCAGTGACACTACAAAATCGTCGTGCCTTAGACCTATTGACAGGTGCCTTGGGGAGAACATGTGCCATGTTGGGTGAGACATGTTGTTTTTATGTAAATCAATCAGGACAGGTAGCACAAGAAGTGCAAAAGGTGAAAGAAGCTGTGCAAGTTTTCCATTCAGTCAACCACCCAGAACGTGTAGACCTCCAGAGTTTGTTAGCCTCTTGGCTAGGAAATCTGTCCTAGTTATGGAAAGGTCTGTTATTTTTAAGGTTATGTGTACTCTGTATTATTTTTCTTTGTTGTTGTATTCAATGTATTCCAGAGCTTCTCCAAATGATTCGTCCTATACGACCACAACAAATGTATATGCAAATACCACTAGAAGAAGCTTCAGTTCGTATTGCTCTAAAGAAGCTAGTTAATTAGAAATGATCCTCAGTGTATTTATCCACTAAGATCAAAGAGGGGAATGTGGTAAAATATAATTCAGTATATGATCACATAACTTGCAACAAATATTTCCTATGCTTTTACTTGTATGTAATCCTATGCTACTCTGTATGTAGAAAGTTCTACAAAAGGCCTCTAAGGGGCCTCTTGATTTCTTGTGACCTGTTGAAGTAAACCTGTGTCTAACAGTTAATTGGTATTGAGATAAGGAGAAGTTACTTCAAAGATGCCTTTCACTCCCTAAACTCCTCAGTACACACATGTCAATTAATTGTTATTTACTGCTTGAAAGAGAAACCAGATATTGTAAAAACATAATTATGTCACAGTAGAAAGAAAGAATGAGCTCACCTTATAGAATTTGTTAACACGCATGCGCGAAAGTAAGATGCTTGTAGAAAGAGTATAAAAATGCTTGTATTTCTAATGGTGGGGGTTCTCACTCTGCTTTGGAGTGGAACCATACAGCGCTGTATTTAAATAAAGGAATTATTTTTACCTGCTCTAGTTGATTTATTGGGCCATAAGTCAGCTGGAAAACGAACCAAGGAAGTGGCTTAACTTCCTTACCACAATCACCTCCGTCGATCCTCCCGCCCTGCCGGCAATAGTCCAGCAGGCACTGGATCCATGGAAGCTTCTGAGTTTGGAGGCTTCCATCTAAGAAGGATGGAACTCCATGGATTGCGCCCTGAGTATTACAACGGAATGATTCCCCAAGGGAAGCAATAGAACAGCCTCCCCCAACCTGGTATCCTCCAGATGTCTTGGACGACTACTCCCTCATACCCACGGAGCACAGCCACTGGCCATGCTGACTGGGGATGATGGGAGTTGTAGTCCAGCACATCTGGAGGGCACCGGTTTGGTTGGTAAGACTGCAACAGAAACTAGCACAAGAAGCAGTTTTACAGGAAATACTACAAAATACTTAATATACTAGGGGGAAAGCCCAGGATTGGAAACAAGTCTACATTTTTCATTTCATACAGATGTGGGCCCAAAAGATCAGCTGAAGATCTAGTTCCTTCCAAGGCTGCTTCTACACTAGGCAATTACTGTGGAATTGCCACATTTGGTTCACTTGCTTTTTACAGGACGTTATTGTGGAACAATGATCCTGCATTCCCCCCCCCCCACACACACACACACTGCAGGGAATCTGAGTTTGTGTTAAAGACTGGAAGAGCAGTGCAGTTTCCGCAGCGCTGGATGGCCCTCATTGCTGCTCTTCTATCCTGCTTAAGAGGCATGGTTTTGACTTGGGCAGCGACATGTCAGGGACTAAGCCCTATTGCCATGCCTGTTTGGAGGAGGGAGGGAGCCAGGGAGGCAGAGGCTGTGTTTCCTCATCTGAAAAAACCAATAACCTAACAATGCACAAGCAAATGGGTAACCAAGGGGGAAGGGATTTTGGAGTGCCTACAGTCCGGGGGTGGGAAGTAGCGGTGACCCGTGCCAGCCTTGAGAGGCTGTGGAGAGACTCGCAAAGCCTTTCTCTCAGGCAGGAGAAGTGCGGGAGGAATCTATCTTTCAAGTTATCATGGAAAAGCTTGGAAAGCAGGGAGACCCAGTGCTGCTACGAGGTCAGGTGCCTGCTTTCGGTGCCCTCCTGCAGCACTTCTAGGCAGCTCAGCACTGGCCATTCTGCCATCTTTCTCTAGCCTCCAGAGCAGGCTTCCCCAGCCTGGTGCCCTCCAGATATTTTGGAATACAACTCTAATCATCCTTCAACATTGGCCATGCTGGCTGGGGCCATTGGGATTTGAAGTCCAAAACGTCTGGAGGGCACCATATTGGGCAGGGGTGGGGCAACTGGTGGCCGTCCAAGTTTTTCACCTACAGCTCCCATGATCCCTCACCATTGGCCATTTTGGCTAGGGTCGGTGGGAGTTATAGGCCAAAACCTCTGGAGGGCCACAACTTGCCCACCCCTAACATTGGGGAAGGTTGCTCCAGAGCATGTAGGATTCTGGATGAAGCCAAGCTCCTGCCTCCCACCCTCATTACATATAAACAGCTGAAATGTTTGCTTGTTTGTTTTTTAAATCCACATTCCCATTGTGCAATGAGCCTCTCTACTAACCCAATTCCCTCTTTAAAGCTCAGCAGTAAGAAGGAGACTGGATAAATCCCACCACAAACCTCTTTCTCTGTGCTGCAGGCACTCCTGTTTTGTTTTGTTTTTTAATTTTAAATTCCACATTTTTTTAATTTAATGAAACTATAAATAACTATATCACACTACACACAGACACACTTTTTTTAAAAAAAAAAGAAAAGAAAAAGGCAACTGTAGGTGTGTGGTTTCACACCCACACCACAGTGCTAAGTGCCACTAAGAGTAGGTAGGAGGAAACAGGAAACAGCTTCATGAAACCATGAATTGAAGCAGCTATTTTAAATGTCAGCTGAAGGCTTTTGGTGGTGGTGAGAACGAATTAATAAAAGTTGTCACTGCTACAGAAGAGGGGGAGGCCAAATGGACACACAGCTTTCCTGTGTTAGCTGCAGACTTCCCTTGTCTTCCTGAAGAAACCACTTCAGGAAACAACTTCAGGAAACAATTAATTAAAGCAGTGGCTTCAGAAATAAAGTGACCGGAGTGGGGGGGGGGAGGAAAGGGGAGAGGACAAATCCTGTCCCCACAGCTATATTACATCCACTGTGTGGATGGAATGTAGTGAGAGACACACTTTGAAAGAGCGCTATACCCCCACCCCCGAAGTGTGGAAAGTCATTTGCAATTCCGCTTGTAGCTTACAGGGGAAGAGCAATATTTGTGTAGTGCTAGGAGATGCCCATCTGGAAGCACCCCAAGATCACAAAGTCAATTAAGATAATTCCAGAAAGATATAGATACTGGCAATTGATCCTGGAGCCACTTTTTCCCATTTGAAAGAGGAGTCCACTGCAGCAGGAGGTGGGTGACCATGGGCCTTTCTCCTCTTTCCTATCCTCCATCTACATGGTCCTCTGGTCTCTGGTTTACCAGGGATAGTCCCCATTTTCTGCTACCTCTCCTTGGAAAACTACTGTATCCTTTTTGCCTTTCGGCTTTTCTACATTAGGCATATATAGTGTGCTCATCATTCCCTACTCACGGTTGTTGACGGGTTCTTTAGACAATGTTGTGACCCTCCAGTTTTGCTTCTGTGTCTAACCAGCACTTCCGGCAAGCTTTTTTTAGAGCAGGGAAAATGCGGCATTTAATTGTGAAAGTGAAAGAAAGCACAATTTCCTCTTGTGCATTTGCACTATTCTGCTGTACCACAGTGCCACCTAGAGGTTATGTAGAGGAAAAGCAGGAAAGGAAAAGCTCCTCACGTAGTGCTCCAATTTCAATTCTGTGACAAAATCAAAAGTAGATAAAGCCGATTAACAGCCTCGTGTAGAAAAGCTCTTTGGGGGATGGTCTACAAACAAAATCTCTGGGTGGGGGGCAGGTGCATCTTGATGCATACAGATGAATACTAGATGCTTCACAGGTCGTCATTTTACATGCTGCAGCTGGTAAGCCTCGTTTGTTTGGTTTATTTATTTATTTAAATGTATGAAACACCTTATAGCTGAAGCTCTTAGGGTGATAATATACACAATTAAAAATAAAAATAAAACCAGTGATAAAACACATAGAGGGCACGATCCAATATCCTCTGTGCTCGATGCATGCAAGCCTCTGAACATGGAGGCTTATGTGCATCCAATGCAAGGTGTGAGGCAATTTCTGCCACCCCGCACCTCATGTAGAGTTGTACTATAAAGCCTTGGCGGGGCAGAACAAGGCTTTACGTGGCCCCGCTCATGCCCCGCCGAGGCCTTACCTTTTTCTTCGGGCCGCTTGAAAAAATCAAGGCAAAAATCAAGGCAAGTGGGAGTGGCGGCGGAAATAAGGCTGGGCAGCACCCCCACCCTTGAATACATCACTAACATGCCCAATATTTCAGCTAGATGGCCATTTTTGGCCATCTAGATCAGCGGTCCCCAACCTTTTTGGGACCAGGGACCGGTCCCGTGGAATAAAGACCCGTCGTGTCACTTCTGGCTTTACTAACATGCTCATCGGAGAGGCAGGCAGAGGGACGAACGGCGGGGTGTGTGTGCTCGCCGGAGCTTGCGAGCATCCCGAGAGCCAGGACGGGGTGCTTGCGGCGTGTCCTGGCAGGCAGCGCGCACCGCGCCCAGCTATGCAACAAGCACCCTGTCCTGGCTCTCGGGGTGCTCGCAAGCTCCACAGCCCGGTCCACAGCCCGGGAGTTGGGGACCTCTGATCTAGATGAAACGCCGCAGAGGGGCAGGGAAGGAAGCTGGAGCGCCATTTGGATATGGCGTAAGCCTTCTGCTCAAGCCTCCTCCCCTCTCTGCCCCCCCCCCCAGCATGCCCCTTTAGTCCTCTCCAAGGCCGATTTCCAACCTTGGAGGTGCAGCTGGCACGGTTCTGTCTGTGCTGGCTGTGGGGTGGGGTGGGGGTGGGACTCTGCATTTGGAGTCCCAGCTCCACCTCCACGGTCAGAGGACCTCGGAGCTGGAACTCCGAATAATCCTATGCCCCCCCCCCCAGACAATGTCTGGGATTGCACTGTAAATATATTTTTAAAAGTTTTACAAGCAACAACAATAATTAAAAATAATGTTAAAAGGTGAGACAAACAGCCAAACAGCCAAAACAGGAAAAGACAATTTTAAAATGCAGTATCCAACTTATCATTAAAAATAACAAGCAGCAGTTAAACTTTCTTTTTAAAGGTCTGCCGCCTGGGAGAATAAAAAGGTCTTTGCCTGGTGCCAAAAAGTCAACAATGTAGGTGCCAGGTGGACCTCGCTAGGGAGGGCATTCTACAGTCTGGGGGCCACCACAGAAAAGGCCCGTTCATGACTAGCCACCCACCAATTCTCAGCATGTGGGGGCACTCAGAGTAGGGCCTCAGATAACGATCTCAGGGAGGAACATATCCTTTGTGGCCCCAAGCTGTGAAGGGCTTCATAAGTTAATACTGTACCTTGAATTGGGCCTGAAAATGAACTGGGAGCCAGTGAAGATGGTACAGTATTGGCATAATATGAACATAATCACCAGTTCCAGCCTGCTGCCATACTTTTGTGTAGTAACTGAAGTGTCTGGACTGTCTTCAAAGGTACGTCCACATACAACGTATTGCAGAAAACTGCCAACACACTTCTCCCTCTCCATCCTGCTCACATTTTCGAATAGTACGTGCTACTAAATAAGTTGCAGCTATTATTATACTCGGTCACGAGTGATCGCCTGATGATGATGATGATTATTTATTTATTTGAAACATTTTTATGCCGCTCTTCAGCCAAAAAGGCTCCCAGAGTAGCTTACATATAATCAATTAACAAGACAGTCCCTGCCCGCAGGCTTACAATCTAAAAAGACACAGCACACAAGGAAAAAGGAATGGGGAGGGAAGAAGGGGAAAAATTAATTAATACTCCTGGCAGGGCTGGTGGAATGGCCCTGCGCTCCCTCTCATCTCCCTCCTCTCAGCCTGCTGGAATGGCTGCTGCTGGTGACAGCTGAGGGAGGAGGAGCCTTCATGATTATGTGACTTTCCTATCACATTGCTGTGAATGAGTCTGGGGTAGTGCTGTGCTGAAATCTGTCTTCCAATTTCCTGAAAGTTTCCTTCCCCCACAGAAGAGCTTCCATTTTTGGGCATCATTCTCAGGCAGGGTGCTTTAGAATTTCCTTTCGCCATGTTTTTGAACTTACCTTAAAGTTGT
Organism: Shinisaurus crocodilurus; assembly: GCA_021292165.1. NCBI lineage: Eukaryota > Metazoa > Chordata > Lepidosauria > Squamata > Shinisauridae > Shinisaurus > Shinisaurus crocodilurus. The sequence continues at coordinate 176,150,832 of CM037877.1, read as the reverse complement.
GAGGTGGCTGAGTGTCTCCCTATTGTCCTGCAGCCTCCCCAGCTTCCCACACTTCCTGATCTCCAAAAGTCTCATAGGAAGAGTTACCTCATCTTCTCTTGGACTTTAACTGAAGCGTAGGAATCTGGGGAATCTGGAGACCACCACGGAGATGAGTGTACTATGAAAGACAGGACACTCACACATACTTCTCCTAACTAAGGTAAGTGCAAGAACCCTGCAGCCTTCCCACAAGAATTTCACCTAAGTTTTCTTTCTCCTTTGAATTTTTATTTTTTTATTTTTTATTTTAAAAGTGATTTCTTTTCCATCAAACCAAATGAGAATGGTTGAAAAAATTCAGAGGAACTTTTCAGCACAGCACTGGTCTGGGGTATGGACAAAAGAGTATTAAGGAACCAGAATAACTACTTGGTAGAAATGCTGTTATTAACCTTTAAAGTCCTATATTACTTGGATCCATGTTAACTGAAAGACAACATCCTCCCATATATACCTGCCTGGGTGACACTAAGACCATCTTCCAATTTTGCTCCTTCAGGTGCATATGAGCCAGTGTGCTTGTATAGTGGTTTAGAGTGTTGGACTGGGACTCAGGAGATCCGGGTACTAGTCCCCACTCAGCCATGAAACTCACTGGGTGACTTTGGGCCAGTCACTGACTCTTAACCTAACCTAACTCACAGGGTTATTGTGAGGATAAAATGGAGAGGAGGAGGATCATGTAAGCTGCCTTGGGTCCCTTGGAGGAAAAAAGGTGGGATATAAATGTAATAATCAATCAATCAATCAATCACATTGAAAAAATAAATGAGGTGAAGTGGAGGAGAGGGCCTTTTCAGTGGTGGCACCCAAGTTGTGGAATGCCCTCCCCAGAGAGGCTCACCTGACACCTACGTTGTGTCTTTTTGGTGCAAAGTGCAATGCACTCTATGTGGGTCTGCCCTTGAAGACTGTTCAGAAGCTGCAGCTTGTGCAAAACATGGCAGCCAGACTAATAAGTGGGACCAGGAGGTCTGAACATATAAGACCAATTCTGGCCTGCTTGCACTGGCTGTCTGTATGCTTCCGACTCCGAGCGCTATTCAAGGTGCTGGTCTTAACCTATAAAGCCCTCTGTGGCTTAGGACTGCATTACTTGACGGAATGCCTCTCCCAACCACAATCTACCCAGACACTACGCTCAACATCTGGGGCATTCCTCTGATTGCCACCTCAGAGGGAGGCTTGGTCAGTGGCAACAAGGAAGAGGGCCTTTTTTGTGGTAGCCCCCCAATTCAGCCCTGCCTGGCACCAACTTTACTAACTATCCTTTCAATGCCAGGTTAAGACTGCCCTCTATGCAGAGGCATTTAACAGCTCCAGATAGTACATGAGGGGGTGGTTGTGTCAGCTTTTCAACAGGTCAAGTTGAATTAACTTGTTCTTAGCTATTTAAGTCATTTTAAAATTTGGTTTCTAAATTTTAGTAGAACATTTTTATGACGTCTTTATTGTTTGTACTTTATATTGTATTTTATTGTATTTTATAATTGTTGCAAACCACCCAGAGAGCTCCAGCTATTGGGCAGTATAGAAATATGATGATGATGATGATGATGATGATGATGATGATGATGATATCTTTTTATTCTCCCAGACTTTTTAGTCCTCATTTTTGTTTTTTGTTTTATTTTAAACCAACAACTAGGGATGTGTGAGGATTCATTTGGGGGAGTGGAAATTGGGTGGGCTAGCCGGGCTCGACCCCCTGAACTCTGTCCTGCTTACCTCTTCCCCAGCTCTTCCGGGTTCCTGGATGGTTGTAGAAAATGCCTTAAGATACGCCTAAAGGGGCCGCAATTTGCATAATTTGCACAAACTGCAGCTGCTTTTGATGCATCTTAAGGCATTTTCTACAAACAGCAGCCCGTTGGGAACCTGAAAGTGAGGTTTTCCGAATCAAGATTTGGATTTGGACCCTGAGTCAAAGTGGGCAGCTTCTCAATTGGTCAAACCGTACTGGTTTCTGAATTGCTGAACTGGGGTCCAAAGTGTATGTTGTGGTTGGCCCACACCCCTAGTCCCTACTGATAAATAATAGTCACATCCCCTGTTGTTTAAATGTATTTGACTTATCCTAAAACTGGAATAACACAATATGTCATTACAGGTGTGTTTTTAAAAAAATCTTGTTGGAGGCACATTTTATCTGTACTTGTTTGTGTGAACATGCATATGCATATGCATGGATATGGATAAAGAATATATTACAGCTAAAATGTATATTGAATATGAACTTTTATGTATTGAAATCTGTGAGTCTGCTGCATTTCCCACTCAGTATGTGCACTTTAAACTCAAATTTGACATAAGAAAAACACGTCTTCATTTTGTAAATAAATGAATAAACTCTGTTTACTTGTCAGCTCATGTTAACTTTGTCACAAATTTGTAGAGGTGAAACCACATTTATAAAAAGGAAGATAACCTCAGTGTGTTTTTTCCAGTATCATAGCATTACATTTTCATGAATAAAACACAAGCATTTCATAATTTCTCATCTATTAGCATAAGAAGGCAGAGTGTTCCTCTGTCAATACATTATCGAATTCAGGAACAGAACAAAATGTTTCTTCTGCCCCCTCACCTTTCCCCCCAAGGAATAGCAGACTAGCTGTGTGAAAACAGAAAACAATATGGCTGTCTAATCGTAGCAACCAAAGACTGCAGGTCAAAGATGAATTACTTACTTCAGTCTGTATTCAGGAATTTTAAAGTACAGAGTCTGGGCTACGCAAACTAGAAAGAACGTAACTGGAGGGTCAAGTCATCACTGAAAGAACCCATAAACAACTGTGAGTAGGTAATGACGAGCACATGATAAATGCCTCATGTACAAGAACACTCAGTTGGAAAGAATATTACATGTTATCATAGTTATCTGTCTTTGTCAGTCAAGAGAACTATAATTTCAAGCTTCCTCAGACCTAGTAGGCATTATAAAACATTAAAAATAGGAGCTTAAAAATGTTTCACGGTTCATCACAGTGCTCACATAAAACCAATTCAAACAATTTAGAAGAAGCAATTCTAAACAGTAACAGTGGTATAATAATCATCGTCATCATCATCATCATCATCATCTCAAAAATTTAGCCCAGCCTCTTCTTGACTAAAAGTAGCTAGAAACAAATGGGTTTCCAAAGGCCCGTTTAAAAGCTAAGACTGACTGGGCCAAAGGCACATCCCTTGGGTTGGGAGGAAGTTCCTCAGATATATGGAATATTCAGTTCAGCTGCTGAATCCCAGTCCCATTGCTATTGGAGGCATGTTTGGTGGGGATGCAAGACAGGGTCTTCTCAGTGGCTGCTCCCAGGCTCTGGAATTCTGTGCCAAGGCAGGCTAGTTTGGCTCTCTCTCTCTGCTGTCCTTCCACCAGCAGGCAAAGACATTTTTATTCTGAATGCATACACTGGTCTAACATTTCCTCTGTGGACTGAATGGCCTCCAGTATGCAGATCATCATCGCATGAAGGGCAGCAACTCTTTCGCTGAGCTCCCCCATCTTTCCCTTCCTCATTTCACTCACACAACAGCAAGATTAGAGACCTGGAGGAGAGGGGAGGGAGGTGGGATTGGAAGGAGGAGGGTATTGGTGGGGTGTGTGGAGAAGGTGTAGGTTTATTGGAGGGAGGCATGTGGGGTGGGGTGGGAAGAAGGTGTGGGTGTCTTGGGTAGGAGTGGGGGCTGTGGCGGAGTGACAGGCAGAAGCCCAGGGAGGGGTCAACCTGTCCTGAACATTCCAGAGGCTCTGATTGGTTGAAGCAGAGAGCATAGAACCCCAGGGAGTTGGCAGTTAAAGGGGAGTCGGTTGTCAGTTGGGGAGAGAGTGGGTTGGAGTGAGAGAGGGAGTGGGAGGTTAATAGAGTAGGTAGGGAAAGGGGGTACTGAAGAGAAGAGTTCAGACGGGAAATCTAGTACTAAGTTGGGAGAAAGCAAACGTGAAGGTGTTAGTAGAGAACAATTCACAGGAGTCTCCACATAGGGAGTGAAGGACCTTCTGTCTGAGGAAGAAGATGAAGCTCTGGACTAGTGAGAGGGACAGTTAAGTTCACTGGTCTGATACTGTAACTTCAAGTAACCAAGCCAAGTTGATACAAAAGAGCACTGTATAACATCTGCCTGCCTTTAACCTGAATCTAAGCAAAGAACAAGTTTGAATTAACTGTTGAAAATCCAAGTTATCTGTGCCTGAGTTGAATATCAGTTTAGAGACTTTGTTAGAACAATAAATCAACCTTTTTATTCAAAGTTCTAATTCTCCAGAGTCTGGTGGACAGGAAAGCAGGGATGTTGAAGAGTCCTTGGTCTCGAGTCACGAGTCGAGTCACGAGTCTTTGGACCCGAGTCTCGAGTCCGAGTCCGAGTCCTTGGTCCAAAATGGTGACTCCCGAGTCCCATGTCCTGAGTCACTCCCAAAACTGACTCCACGAGTCCCTATTAAAATCAATGGGGGTTTCCCCCAACAAAATAAGGCTACTTCAGATGTGTGGCTTTAATAAATTCTAGGCACAAATGTGCCTTTTTATTTCAAAACTCTGCAACTGATTTTGACAAGAACTGACCTGGCAGACAAACCCAAAATAACCAGGCAGTCAGAGGAGGCAGGGAACCCCAAAGCAGGCAGGCAGAGGCAGCCAAACCCAAAATGTCTGAAAGGTAAATGATTTTAAAAAATAAAATCTTCGGTGGCGATCGATTGCACTTCTCTCCACTCCTTCTGGCACAGCCCAGGGATGTTGAAGAGTCCTTGGTCTCGAGTCCCGAGTCGAGTCTCGAGTCCCATTAAAAATATTGGGACTCGAGTCCGAGTCGAGTCAGAGGGGGGACTCAGTCCGACTCACGAGTCGAGTCCTCAAGTCCAAGTCCCCATCCCTGCAGGAAAGTAAGAAGGGAATTAACGGAGGGGCACCCTGCTTCAAGTAATCAAATAAAACAAACTGCTCTTAATAAAGACAAACAAACGTGGGTGAACAGCCACATATAAGGCCTAAGACATATAATTGGCTAACGCAGCTTAAGAAGACAGCTTAAAGACTGAAGTGACCAATACAAGGGGGCACTTGGTGAGAGCGAAGTACACAGTGAGGGTGTGCGGTTTGGAGGAGGGGTCCCATCCGCTACAGGGGCAGTGGGCATGTAGAAGTTAGAGGGTTATTTTTTAATTTAATTTAATTTGATTTTTATTTTAATATTACATATATATTCTGCCTTTTTTCCTCCAAGGAACCCAAGGTGGCTTACATGATCCTCCTCCTCTCCATTTTATCCTCACAACAACCCTGTGAGGTAGGTTAGGCTGAGAGTCAGTGACTGGCCCAAAGTCACCCAGTGAGCTTCATGGTCGAGCGGGGACTAGAACCTGGATCTCCGGAGTCCCAGTCCAACACTCTAACCACTATACCACACTTGCTCGCACACTGGTTATGCGCTATTCTTTTGAGCACGCACATGTGTGTGTGTTTTATTACTTATCACCTGTTCCTTGGCTTTGCCTGTTTTAATATTTAATGGTGACCCACAGATCTTACTCCTTCTTCTGTGATGGGAGCTCCACCTGCACTTGAAATACTTATGACTGCTTCACATTTGTTGAGCACTGCTGCACTTGTGGGTTGACTCATGGCATTGGTAAGCAGTCCTATGACTTGGATTGCTCGGTGCCATGGCGCTTGCCTGCTTTTCGCTCCCCCAATACCAACATAGGTGACAGGTGAATAGTGTTGGCTACACGTTGTCGTAAATCCGCCCAGTGTCAAGATAAGCCGTTCTCGTTATAACAGTCCGAGTGTCCAAGCCAAGATATATTAGTCCAAAACCGAGCAAACGTAAACCAGTTAGGGGTCAGGCACAAGCGTAGTCAGGGTCGTTCCGAAGATCAAAGGTACAGGGGTCCGAGGTCAGGAATATCAAGAGCGTCTGGTGGTAGCTGTAACAAACAATTGCTTCCAGCATCTGAGTGTGTTTGGGACCTGCCTTTTGAGCAGGTGCTGATTGGTAAGGCTGCCCAGCTGGGTCAGGCTGCAGTTAGCCTGACCCCACCCCAAACACACTCCGGCACGGCTGGTCTCTGTCTGACCTACTGGAGGCACAACACTACCCCCATCCCTAGGACAGACCCCCTCCGGCCTCTCCCCCGGGACAGGTGTTGGCTGGGGGAGCAGAGAGAAATCCAAGGGGTAGCTTCCGAAGGCCCCCAAGCTCCTCCTGGACAGACCTTTGTTGCAGCCACACACTCCTCCGGGTGGCCTCTTGCTGGATCTTCCGCTTCCACCACCGGCGGTCCTGCGGGGGCAAAGGAGGTTCAGAGTCCAAATCGAGAGCTGGGTCGGTGGAGGGCACCACCACTGTGCCCGGGTCCTGTTGCCTAGATGTCCCAGGACGCGGAGGGGAGTCCTGGCACAGCCCTGGGTGGAACAGGATCCCCCAGGGTAGGGTCCGCTGGCTGCTCGGTGGTGGAAGATGGTCCAGACTGCCCTGCTGGAAGTTCCCCGGAGGTATCTGGGTCAGGCCACTCCGAATCGTCCTCTTCGTCTGAGGACTCCATAGAGGAGCTGTCTGTGGGACCCGCAGGCGGTGGCAAGGGACCTGGCTTAGTCGGGTAGTGTGCATGGAAACGGCGGATGAGACGTGGGGCATGCACCTGGGATGCATCCTCCCAGGAGCGGTCTTCTGGGGCATACCCCCTCCAGTCAATCAGGTACTGGAGCCGGCCCCGAAACTTGCGGGAGTCGAGAACCTGGGCGACTTCATACTCCTCCTCCCCATCAACCTCGATCGGCGGTGGGGGCCTGGAGCGGGTGTGCAAGGGGTGCGGCGGAGCAGCAGGGACCAACAGGGACCGGTGGAAGACGGTGCACATGGAGCGACGCTGGGAGCTGCAACTGGAATGCCACGGGGTTGACCTGGCGGGAGATGGTGAAGGGACCGACATGGCGTGCATCCAATTTCCGGGATGGCCTCTGGGAGCGGAGGAACCTTGTAGATAGCCAGACCCGGTCCCCAACTCGCAAGGGAGGATCCTCCTGGCGGTGGCGTTCAGCCGCCTTCTTATACGCTTCCTTGGCCAGGTCTAGTTGATCTTTCAAAACGGCCTGTACGGCATGCAACTCCTGGGCAGCAAGATTCGCGGCAGGAACTGCTGATGGGGGCAGGACTGAAGGGAAGAACCTGGGGTGATAACCGTACGTGGCGAAGAACGGAGTCAGCCGCGTGGAGACATGCGTCGAGTTGTTATAAGCGAACTCCGCAAGGGGTAGGAGATCCACCCAATCATCCTGCTGGAAGCTGGTGTAGCAGCGCAAGTACTGTTCCAGTGTCGCGTTTGTTCGTTCTGTCTGGCCATCAGACTGGGGATGATGGGCCGATGATAGATTAACTTCGACATCCAAAGACCGGAACAAGGCGTGCCAGAACCGGGAAGTAAATTGGGGCCCCCGATCCGAGATCAGGCAGTCAGGAAGGCCGTGGAGACGAAAGATCTGGGCAATGAACAGCTGAGCCGTCTCTCGAGCTGAGGGGAGTCCTGCACACGGGAGGAAGTGTGCCATCTTGCTGAACAGGTCCACCACTACCAGCACAGAAGTCTGGCCCCGGGACATGGGCAAGTCAGTGATAAAGTCCAGTGACACAGACTGCCAAGGTCCCTGGGGAGTTGGGAGCGGGACTAAGAGCCCCTGTGGGCGCCCTGGGTGTGCCTTCGCCCGGCGGCAGGTATCACAGGCTGCCACATAGGCCTTGGCATCCGCCTGAAGTCGTGGCCACCAGAAGTCCCGTAACAGCAGGTGGAGGGTCTTGTAGGTCCCAAAATGCCCCGCCGGCCGACTGTCGTGGCATAGATGCAGCGCCTCACCCCGGAGAGCACCTGGGGGGAGGTAGAGACGGTCCCGGTGATACAAGAGCCCCTCCAGCAAGGAGAACGGAGTGTCTAAGTCCGAGTTCCCAGCACGCAGGGCAAGGATGTGCTTCTGAGCAAACGAGTCCTGCTGTTGTTGCACACACGCTCGGTCCGCCAAGGACTGGGACGGTAGGGTGGCAGCAAAGTTCTCAGAAGGTAGGATGGAACGCAAAGGGGTCTCGTCTTTCCCTGCCAGGTACTCGGGCTTCCGGGACAGCGCATCCGCCTGTTTGTTGTGCCGCCCGGGTAAGTATGTCACGGTGAACTGGAACCGGGAGAAGAAGATGGACCACCGGACCTGTCGCTGGTTGAGGCGCCGGGCCGTCTGCAGATGTTCGAGGTTCCGGTGGTCCGTGCGCACCTGTACTGGGTATCGGGCCCCTTCCAGTAGATGGCGCCAAACCTCAAAGGCCACTTTAATGGCCAGCAACTCCTTCTCCCACACGGTGTAATTCTGCTCGGAGTCGTTGAGTTTCCGGGTGTGAAATGCACATGGGAGAAGGGTCTGGTCCCCCTCTACTGGTTGCAACAGTACAGCGGCCACGGCTTTGTCAGACGCATCCGCTTCCACGATGAAGGGTCGGGCTGGATCGGGCTGCTGTAAGATAGGCTCCGACGTGAAGGCCTGCTTCAGGTGCTGGAACGCCCGTTGGGCGGCCTCCGTCCACTGGAAGGGCCCTTTGGTGCGGAGCAGGTCCGAGATGGGTACAGTGAGCTGTGAAAAGTGGGAGATGAACCGGCGATAGTAGTTTGCGAAGCCCAGGAGACGTTGAACGTCCTTGACACTCCTTGGGGCCTGCCACTGTAGGACGGTCTGTACTTTGGCGGGATCCATCTGAAGTCCCGAGGGGGAAATGCGGTGGCCTAAGAAATCCACGGTGGTGAGGTTAAATTCGCACTTCTCGAGCTTGGCGAACAACTGGGACTCTCGCAGCCGCTGCAGGACAGTGCGTACATGCTGGACATGTTCCTGCGGGTTTTGGGAGTAAATTAAAATGTCGTCCAGGTAGACAATCACGAAGTGGTCTAGACAATCCCGGAAGAGGTCGTTCATCAGATGCTGGAAGACCGCGGGCGCATTACATAGCCCAAACGGCATTACGGTATATTCAAAATGGCCGTACCTTGTACGGAATGCGGTCTTCCATTCGTCCCCTGCTCGAATGTGGACCAGATTATATGCTCCCCGGAGGTCCAGCTTGGTGAAGATTTGAGCGGCACGGAGCCGTTCCAGTAGTTCGGGGATCAAGGGCAGAGGGTACCTATTCCGCACAGTGATGCGGTTCAGGGCCCGGTAGTCATTGCACAGGCGGAGCTCCCCACATTTTTTCCTGACGAACAAGACGGGTGCAGCTGCTGGTGAAGTGGAGGGTCGGATAAACCCCCGCTGGAGGTTCTTCTCGATGAAGTCCCGCAGGGCTGCTAACTCTGGTTCCGACAGGGAGTAGATTCTACCCACCGGAATCTTGGCATCTGGAACCAGGTCAATGGGACAGTCATAGGGCCGATGGGGCGGCAATTGGTCGGCCTCCTTCTTCCCAAAGACATCCCGGAAGTCCTGATACTTGAGGGGTAGCCCCTCCAGAAGTCCTTCCCCTTCAACGGACGAGCAGGCCTGCACTGTCTGGGTCAAGCAGCAGTCTCGGCAATGGTGTGAGGGAAATGTGATATGACCTGTTGACCACTGGATCAAAGGATCATGGCGCTGGAGCCAAGGCAACCCAAGGACCACCGGAAAATGGGGAGTGGCGGCCAGATACAACTGGAGGGTTTCCCGGTGCCCTTCCAAGTCCATGGTCAAGGGTTCTGTCTGTTGAACCACCGGTCCGGAGGACAACAGCCGCCCGTCGATAGTTTCCACGAGGACAGGGTGCTCCAGGAGTCGGCGTGGGACACGGTGCAGATCTGCGAAAGAGGCATCCATGAAGTTTCTGCTAGCGCCCAAGTCCCGCATGGCCTGGACTTGCAGGATCCCTAGCCCTGGAACTGTCAGGAGTATGGGCACCGTCACATGGCTGGCGGGAGAGGTTGGTGGGCGTTGGGCTTCTGTGGAGTTGGTCTCACCCCGGCCTAGGGGCCCTTCAGGGCCGGGGGCCGGCAGTTTTCCGGAAGCGTGCTGGCTCGGACCTTGGCGGGGCAATGAGCGGCAAAATGTCCCTTCTGCCCGCAATAGAGGCAGAGGCTGAGTTGCCGACGCTGTTGTTTCTCCTCGGGCGACAAGCGGAGGCGAGCTCCCCCCAATTGCATGGGTTCTTCGGGTGAGGCGGGTTTCGGAATGGGTACCTCTCCCAGCAGGTTTCTGGGAGCGGGACCCCCAAGGCTGTGTCTGGAGTGGGAAAGGGCCCGCCGGCTCTCCACTCTCCCTTCTATCTTGAGGCAGAGGTGTATCAGGTCCTGCAATGTGGAAGGCCGGTCCGCATAAGTGAGCCCATCCAGTATTTCCCCAGACAGCCCCTCCTGGAATTGGTCTATGTAGGCCTCCTCATTCCACTGCAAGTCCTGCTGGAGCAGGCGGAATTCTGTCACATAGTCCACTAGGGGGCGCCGGCCTTGCCGTAGCTCACGGATGCGTCGATTGGCAGTGACTGCCTTCACAGGGTCCTCATACATGGCCTTGAGCTGCCGAGTAAAAGCAGCCAAGTCTCCCAACACCGGGCTCTGTTCCAGCAGCAGGGGAGTCGCCCATTTGGCCGCAGAGCCCGTGAGCAGGCTGATAAGAAACCCCACCTTGGTCTTATCATCGGGAAAAGCCTCGGCCTTCAAGCTCATGAACAGCTGGCCCTGAGCCAAAAACACCGGGAGCTGAGCAGGTGTGCCATCAAACTTCTCTGGCACAGCTAAGGGGCATTTCTGCTTTCTCACTGGGACGGGGGCAGCGGCAGCAGGGGCTGGCTGGGCCTGCAAAGCCTGAACGGCTGCTATGAGTTGGGTTACCTGCCCCTGCAACAGCAGGTTGTCCTGAACAAGCTTTTCCATCTGGGACGGCTGCTGCTGCTCCTCTTCGTTTTTATTTTGGTAAGTGGCTGGAACCAAGCTGTCGTAAATCCGCCCAGTGTCAAGATAAGCCGTTCTCGTTATAACAGTCCGAGTGTCCAAGCCAAGATATATTAGTCCAAAACCGAGCAAACGTAAACCAGTTAGGGGTCAGGCACAAGCGTAGTCAGGGTCGTTCCGAAGATCAAAGGTACAGGGGTCCGAGGTCAGGAATATCAAGAGCGTCTGGTGGTAGCTGTAACAAACAATTGCTTCCAGCATCTGAGTGTGTTTGGGACCTGCCTTTTGAGCAGGTGCTGATTGGTAAGGCTGCCCAGCTGGGTCAGGCTGCAGTTAGCCTGACCCCACCCAAACACACTCCGGCACGGCTGGTCTCTGTCTGACCTACTGGAGGCACAACACACGTTATGCAGTCTAAACAGGGTAGCTATACATTCTGTGCTGGCTAGATGGAAAGTTCTAAATGACTTTTCACTTAACATTACATTTGAAAGCTACTACTGCTTGTAGGCTCCCCCTAATGGTCTTCTACAGTCTCATTCCTTGGGCTAATTTTTTTTTGGGGGGGGTTGCTCTAGCTGTGTTCAGGCCACCCCAGTAGGCCAGTAACCTCTCCTCCCCCAGCCTCAGACACCATGGTTCCCTCTGCAGCCCTTTCCTGACTTTCTCTGCCATCAGTATCGTCTTCCTGAGCACAGCTTTGGGAATCCTCTCTCTCCAAGGGAGAATTTTCCTAACAAAGCCCTGGAGCTCACCCTCAATCCCCTCAGTTCTATGAGCAAGCAACAGAGACGCTCCCCTTAGAATGTGCCAGTGCCTCTTAAAAAGCTTTACTGATTTGTGTTGTGTGACATAAATGAGATTTTAAAGTGAAAGGGGAGGGATTGGGGAGGTAGAAAAGAAAGAAAAAGAGAATGTCTCTCTTATATTTTTTGCGCTGCACCAACCTCTTCACTTGACCGGACCCGCCCAGACAACCTCATGACAGAACACCCACAAAGGTGTGTCTACCATAAAACACACCTTTGCATTTCAGCCTCAGCATTCTTCTTCTGAGGATTCCAAGCCTCTGCTCCATTGGTGGTTGATAGCTAGCCACAGCTTGCTGCACCCAGGGCATCAGTAATGGTGCACTAGTTACTAGATATACAGTGGACCCTGTAATGGCTGCTAGTTCATAAGAACATAAGAAGAGCATTATCTGGATCAGATCAAGGTCCATCTAGTTCAACATTCTGTTCACACAGCGGCCAACCAGCTGCCCTACGGGAAACCCACAGGCAGGGGTTTTCCCTACGGGAAACCCACAGGCAGGGGTGGGAGGGTGCAAAAGCACCCTCCCACCCAAGATTCTCAGCAACTGGTGTACATAGGCATACTTCTTCTGATACTGGAGATAGCGTATAGCCATCAGGATTGGTAGCCACTGGTAGCCTTATCTTCCAGGAATTTGTCCACTCCCCCTTTAAAGCCCTCCAAATTGGTGGCCATCACTACATCTTATGGAAGTGAATTCCATAGTTTAATTACCTATGTGCTGTGTGAATGTTCACTTACCGTATATATTTTAATAACTTTTTTTTAATTTAGGAAGAGTTCCAAGATGCAAGTCATGCCAACACATTGTGGGAGTACTTCGCTCAAGTACCCAACATAGACAAATTAAAGATTCCCTTGTAACCTTGAATAAACAACAGTAGAAGCAAAAAACACATTTTAAGACCGAACACTTACAGACAGAGTACTCTAGCGTATCTTTACTGATACGTAATTGCTGGATGCCTGCTTAGCGTTCCCTCCCCACATCTCCCTCTGTGTTAAACCCAAGGTTGGCAGGCTCATTAAAGGCCTCTGAATCTTCAGAAGTGATTTGTTGGTGGAAGGGGACTGCTGCTGTTGCATGGTGGTGAGCTGGGGAAACAAGCCAGAAACAACGCAGAAACCACCCAGGGTTCTGGGTTTGGACAGACTTCACAACAACCCATGGCTTAAACAATTAGGAGTGTCATACCCAACAACAAACCGTGAGTTCTCCTTCTGGGTTGTTCAGTTTGTTAGTGAGTCCAGATTTGGACACAACAACAACAACAACAACTCAGATTTGAAGAACCCACAGCATGGGTTATCACTATGTATATATCCTAGAAGCATAACCCTTAAAAAAAAGTAGTTATTTTTATTTCTTGTGTATGTTCCCTGCACCTCGAATATCACTCGTGTAGATCTGTAATTCAGCAGAGAATGACTTCTAACTGTACAGGTTCTCTTCAGTATTTGATGTTGATCAATTCTTAAGGTAGATTTGATTCAAGCAGAATTCATGAATGTAGAGGAGAGGAATATGTGCTAGGAACAGCTAATAGCATCTGAACCATCTGAGGATCCCTACTGATTACAGTGATGAAATTTATGCTAATGGATGTGGATGACATATCTTATCCCAGAGGCTGAGGGAACTGCTTCAGGATCATACAGTAATAATTATTAGGTAAAGTAACACAATGTTCAGACTAATAAGAAACAAAGGCAAGAACTAGGAGTTGAAAGGACTTTAAGAACAGGGTGGTACCAAGATCTCCTTATGGAGTTGAAGTTAATTTGTGGAAAAATATTCTCATGCAAATTCTTCCGACTCCTTTCAAAAGTTCACATTTCTATCTTTCTAATCTGATCTGATTTATGAAATAATTACCAAATACAGATATTCTTGGTTTTAGGAGTTGGCATTTAAGATTATTAGCTTCAATATTAATCAACAAGACTGATGATCCTGATCCCATTTACTTGGAGCAAATTCCACTGCAATCCAGTAGACATTAATCAATGTAAATGAAGGCCAACCTACACATGATACCGGAGATGTGTGAATAGCTCCTCATGGTCTTTTAGAATGTTTGCAAATGGCAGATTTGGGGGCCTCCAATTTGGATCAGGATCATAGCACAGGTAGATGGGGGATTAATTCGTCTTCCCGTTCCCATATTCCTGATAAAATAGTATGTGTTGCCCCTCCCCACTACAACCTGCTATTTATTTATTTATTTATTATATTTATACCCACCTTTTTTCCTGCAAGGAACCCAAGGCGGCTTACATAATCCTCCTCCTCCTCTCCATTGTATCCTCACAACAACCCTGTGAGGTAGGTTAAGCTGAGAGTAAGTGACTGGCCCAAAGTCACCCAGTGAGTTTCATGGCCAAGCGGGGACTAGAACCCGGATCTCCTGAGTCCCAGTCCAACACTCTAACCACTATGCCACACTGTTCCATAAAGTGTGAGTTTAGGGTTGAGTTGCTTCTATATCCACACTTCTCTGGAAGTAAGCCTTACTGAATTCAGTGGCACATGCTTAGGAACAGGCTGCAAGTCAAATTTCAAAAGCAAAAGGCGAGAGGGGAATTAAATTCAAATGGGGACATTCCACCAGATATTGAGATATACACTGGCTTTATGGGATCACTGAACCATAGGAGTGACTATATTCCTGGTTTCCAATGAAGCCCTTATCTGAACTAGGAAAAGCAAAAGACTGGCTTCAGGATGAATGTTTTCTTAGGAAGGGAGAGGTTAGATGGCACGTGGCAGTGATTGGATGGCTCTGTGGAGTACTGTTTACTCCTCTTTTATGAATTATATTATATATTCTCCCGGATAGCCTCACTTTGTAGAGAGTCTCATCTTGTGGAACAAAGCTATCTGGAGCTTGTTGGTTTAGCTTAAAACTATGAATTATGTGCTGCTGATTCTATTTATGCTCACTTGGCCGATGTGTTAGGGTCAAATGTCACAATACATTAAAAACCATGTATGTAACTGACCCCCACTTTGTTTTTGTTTTTTTCACATACCCTTTTCCTTGTACCAGTTCTTTTCTTTCTGTCTGTCTGCAGAGGAGATTTTTGAAGCTCAGGCTCACATGTCGAATTAGTGGGTAGATAAGAACAACGTACTCCAGAAGAATAGCTGCTTCAGGGCACAATCCTATGTATGCTTAGACAGAAAAAAAGTCATACAATTCCCAGCATGCCCCAGTCAGCCATAATGGATTGAGCGAAATAACGACTCGGACACCATTGTAGGGTACAAATTGTGGTAAAAGTAATGGGCCACATTTATTGAAACATCAATAGGGAATCTACGAAGGGAAAAAAGTGTGGGTACTAATTACACCGGCTATCAGCCGGTCACCATTGCTATAGGGCGAAACAACCAGCAAGGAGGGTGACGGCAACCAGGTCATCCCCTCCTTGCTTAACACCACACGGTGCTGGAAGGTCTTTCCCGCAGTCAGCCTCGCATTGGCCGTCAGGCACCAACACAGGCGAGTTAGGAAGACCTCAGAGACATGCCTTATCTCGGCACAACTGAGCCGTGAGGCACTTGGCAACAGGAGCCTTGGGCACGCCTCTCACCTGAAAGGTGCCATAGGATGATCACCGAGCCCCTAAAACTGCCTAATCCCGCACTTAACCGCCAATGTGACCAAATTGACAATGCCACTAAGCACCCAAACCCTGAAATACAGTGCAGAGTAGGCGAAACACGAACATTGCCCCCGGCCAATTAGGACAATGAACCAAAATTCCTACTCGGCCCCTGGAAACAGGCGACCAGTAAAACCTACACAGCAAACAGGGATGGGAGGGAGGGAGCCGCGTTCGAAAGGAGGCAGAAAATGGCGGGTGCAAAGCTAATATTGGCTCTGTCACCCCGCCCACTCAGCCTCCTAATTGGTTTATTGATATCAGACCATTGTGGTCCAATCGTTATTCCCCCACGTGCAAATTGTCCCCCCCCGCCTCAGCTACGCGAGGCTGGGAAGGGCAATCTGCAAATATGAAGACTCCTGTGGCAACTTAAAGAATAAGGTGGGAGGATCATACTTTGTAAGATGCATGAAGTTGTCTAGAAAGTTGGTGGCTGGCTATACACACACACACACACACACACACACACACACACACACCAAGAAGTGAAAGAAAATTTTACACAGTGAGGCTGAAAGGCCAAGAAAATGAAATAGGCAAAACGAAGCAAAACATGTACTACCATATATTTGTAGGTTTTTAAGTTTCTACAGGACCCTTTATGGTCTTAGTTACTCAAGGATCACTCTGTCCCCTTTCTTATTCTATTAATGAAAGTGTTTAATAAGAAAAACGGTAGCTCTTTGAGGCCGTATTTTAGAGATGTATTTCCTGGTAAAGCTACAACTGCTGATGTCATTTATATTCAACAAGGATCAGACTGTTCCAAAGAATTATATTAGAAATATTGCTATAGCACACTAATTCAAGTACCTTTTATTATTTGGCATTTCCCAGAAGGCTTTTGTGGACACATACCCTCCATGGTCTAACTCCTATGATCAAAAATAATGTCGTCTCTCCACCCTCCGCTTGCAGGCTACAGAAATATAATGCTGTAATATGATTAGCGCTCCCTTTCTGAATATCTGACTAGCCAAATGTTTTCGATGTTATTCAGGCGATCGAGAGAGTACAGATTGTAATGAATAGTAAATAAGCAACAGAAGAGCTTTGTAGTTTATGTGCTTCATTCATTTGTATTTATGTACAATATTTTTTATACTGCTTTTCAAGAAATGTTATCAAAGGGTCAATCAAGACTGAACCCCAAATCTAGCATTAAGGGTTTTTCTACACAAGGCTGTTCATCCATTGTAGGGATGTAGCCGAGCAGCCCGTCAGACAGGAGCAAGGCCCAAACTGGGCCTGCTCGCGTCCGACAGGCTGCTTGGCCACGTGCACGGGCTTTACTTAGGCTCTCCGCAGAGCGGAGAGCCTTCCTCCCTTGTCTGATGGGACCTGTCGAGTCACTTCTGGCGCGGAGGAAGTGACGCGACAGGACCCTGCTCCGTCGCGCTAGACCCCCGCACTCTGTTTTTGGCTGGGGAAACCAGGGCAACAGGGCTGTTTAAGCCCTGTTGCCCTGTTTCCTCCCGCCAAAACAGAGCGCGGGCAGGGGTCCAGCATGCCGGAGCAGTGGCCCGGCGGCGGTGGAGGCGGAGGCGCGCAGGACCAGATAGGCAGCGTGGGGGGGGGTCCTGGCGGCAGCAGCGGGGGGTGGGGGGTCCATCTGCGGCGGGGGGTTTTCTCCACCAGCGGCGCGAGCGGCATGGACAATGCTCTGCGCCGCTCTGAAGAGCGGGATTGGGCCGCCGCCGCTTGCGGAGGGCCGACCCCGGAGCGAGCCTCCAGCCAACTCCTGGCTCGGCCCCACCACTAATTGTATCTGCTTTTGGTTTCATTGCAGAATTGAGATCTGGGCATTATATGAAGAGTGTTTCCTTTCCTGTGACATAACCTCTAGGTGGCATTGTGGTATGGTGGAATAGCACAAATACACAGGGGGGAAAGTGTTTTCTTTCGCTTTCACAAATAATACTGCATTTCCCCTGCTCTAAAAACTCTCCAAAAGTGCTCTTTACACACAGAAGCAAAACTGGAGGGTCACAACATAATCTAAAGAACCCATAAATAACTGTGAGTAGGGAATGATGACATACAATAAATGCCTTGTGGAGAAAAGCTTTAAGGTTACCAACTTTTGAAATAATAACAACAACAACAACAACAACAACAACAACATCATCATCATCATCATCATCATCATCATCATCATCATCATCATCATCTAATATTTGTGTGAGGTCTGGGATGGAGTCTGTATTCATCTGAGGAGTGGAGTCCACAGAAAATACTCTGTTTATTTGAGGTGGACAGTTATTGCTTGTGCTTGTTATGAGTTCTCCTGCCACTAAGGAATACCATTTGAACATATCTGGCTCCCATAATTCACAACACAATACAGATTACAATTGGCTCCCTATGGCTACTGCATGCAGGGCTGGCCCTACCATTAGGCAGAGTGAAGCAGCCGCCTCAGGCAGCAGATTTTGGGTGTCATGAAAGGGTGGCAAATGGTTTCGTTATTTAATTTATTATGATTGTATCTTTACATCCAGGAAGGGGGAGAGGCACTTGTGAGCTTTTCTGCCTCAGGTGCCAAAATAACTTGACTGACCTAGGTTACTATGCGCCATGACTTTTGTGGGGAAGGCATCATTTGCTGCTCCATCCTCTGCCTGTCAATGTTGTCCTGAAAAGAAAAAAACAACAACAGCTAGTTCTTTTTCCCTGAGCTGATTGGGAACCCTATGCATCTAGTATGCATTTCTGGGTTTAGTGCTGTGACGACCTTCTGCATTCTCTGCTATGAGCCCAAGAATGTTCCAACCAAGTACAATATGAGCATGCAGATCATTTCCCACCAAAGTGGAGGGCAGAAAACCCCTGCATGCATGGAGCCTATGTATATGTATTGAGGGTTGCCATGTACTAAATGCATCTTCCAAAAAGATTATAGGCATTAATTGCAAAATCAGATGCACCAATAACTGGGTATGCAGCAGCAAACATTAGAGGGCTATAAAGATTGCCTACCAAATGTAGGTGCCAATTCAGTTTTGCAACCTTCAATTTGTACGCTTTTGGTTGCTTCACTCTTTTTAAAACACACTTTTTGGTGTTTCATAGATTTCATAGATCATAGAGTTGGAAGGAGCCTACAAGGCTATTGAGTCCAACCCCCTGCTCAGTGCAGGAAACTAGAGGAGGGGTCTCCCATCCAAGTAATAACCAGGCCTGACCCTGCTTAGCTTTCCACGCTCAGAGCCACAGGCCTGTGTTTTTGTAGCTTATTGAGGCTGGACATGGAAGCTATTTGATACAATAAAATGTCCAGATTCCTTTATATGCAATAAAGAAAACTGCACTGAATTAGCCAGGGGCATTGTGTTGGATGGTAATTATTTGGCCCATTTGCAGCTGTGTCATAATGGTTTATTAGATAATTGCTTAATTATAAAGTGGTTTGTCAGATGGAGCTGATTTGAATGTGGATCCCCCCACACACACATATGCGTGTGCACATTCACAGATTTCCCACCACACCATCAATTAACACAAAAATATTGGCAGTAATAAGTAGCAGAGGACTTGGGGAGTTACAAATATCTTACTGACATTTTAAAATACAAACTTTTTATGCATGTACATTTTGATGCAGTCCACGCATAGGCTAAAAAAACAATTGCACTCATAGGAAAAAACTCCTCCTTTTTTCCCAGCAAGGAACCCAAGGCGGCTTACATAATCCTCCTCCTCTCCATTTTATCCTCACAACAACCCTGTGAGGTAGGTTAGGCTGAGAGTCAGTGACTGGCCCAAAGTCACCCAGTGAGTTTCATGGCCGAGTGGGGGATAGAACCCCTGCCCATTCCTTGCAGTGTCTGATGTGCGGTGTCTGAGCAGGGAATTCCAACTCACACAGGGGGCTGTGTGCACTTGCTCATCCTTCTCCACTCCCTGTGATAAAGCTGAGTTCCTGCACACAGAAAGGCTTCTAAACATGTTCAACTGAATGTGTGTAGAGAAGCCCCCTTCAGACCTTTCCACTCAATGTGGGCAGGCCAGGGGTGGAGCAGGTGGGGATGTTTGGGATGATGCACGTACCCCTGTGCCCCCGGAATGCGCTGGAGTGCCCTGAGCTTTCATTTCCCCTGTCTTTGGATAATCTCTGTATCTGCTATGAGGGTTTTTCATGTGTGAAGAATACACAAGTGTCTATTTTGTCGTGCAGACGGATACCGTGGGAGCTGATCAGCATTTTGGCTTACTAGCAGGTATTCCCACTGCAAAATTGACACTCACCTGTTCAAAATTCACACTCGCCTGGTGAGCATGTTTTATAGAGGGTTTTTTTTTTTTTTCTGATTTAGGAATGAGTAAATTTTATTTTTTTACAGCATTTGTATACTGTTCCATATCTAGACAGATTCTGGAGTGGTGAACAATAAAAATATAAAACAGATAAAAGAATAAAAACAATGTATTAAAAACAGAATAACATTATAACAATATTTTTGATAGGGATACCCACTAGGGATTGGGGAAAGTGACCACCTTCCAGCTGAGGAGAAGGGGAAGAAGTGTGGGGAGCAGTAGCAGACAATTAGAAAAAGGCAAAGGCAGAGAATTGAAAGTTTCTAGCTGGAAATGGAGATGCAGACCTGGAGGCTGCCCCAGTTGGCCTTATAGGAGTTCCTCTTTGCCTCCATGTGTGTACTGTTTGCATATTTGTACATAAAGCAAACATTACAAATCAAATTGCTGGCTGGGGGATTAGTGTAGTCCAACTCTTCTGGAGGGCACCAGACTTGAGTCTCCACACTGTCATCCAAAGGAAACGAACCAGGGTAGGGCTGCTCCTGGAACTTCTCACTGCTCAGGGAGATAGCAAACACATAGCACTGTTTGTTCCATCCACCAAGCCTGGCACATTATTATTCCATAATGGGACTTGTACATGTTGTCAGAGAGGGTGCTAGATAATATAATAAAATCATCTTGTTTAAGTCCATTTAGACGCTTCCGGGTGAGAGAGCCTTTGATGAATCTTTAATGTTTATGTCATTGCAGAGAATACTGGGAACTATAGTCTGTTTGGATTATAACCAGCGACTGGCAACAACGAAAGTGTGTGTGTGCGTGCGTCTGTGTGTGTGTAACCCAGAGGAGGTAACCCAGAGCCAATGAAATATTGGAAGCTTGCTCATTTCTATCCACTTGTGTAGTGCAATGAGTAGTCTTTCTAAGTTTATGGTGCTTGCTTTGACTCAGTAGGAAGGAATAGCAGACTTATCACATTTTTAAAAAAGCCTTCATGCTGTTAGCATTTCTAAATATCCTTCAGCATTCATTAAGTTTGATCTCAGATCAAATGTAATAATAATTTAAAAAATCAAAACATTTTGGGGCTCAGCCTTAAAACCATACAAACTCACAGCTCCATGTGTAAATTATACAAGAATATCAAATGTTGCTTACTGTTTCTTTTTGGAAATAAGGCTAGTACATTTTAAGAGGTTCTCTGGCTTTGTGAATTACTGATAAACAGATAAGATGGTCATGAGAGAGGTTTCCCTGTTCTGCATTTAATGAATATTAATGACTTCTGTGCACCAAAGGAATAGCTGAGAAGGCAGTTCACTGGCAACAGCTCAGCTGCTTTGATTCTTCCACTTGAAAGTCAGTGTGGTGTAGTGATTAGAGGGTCAGACTAGGTCTGAGGAGACCCAGGTTCAAATTTCCACACAACCATGAAGCACACTGGGCGACCCTGGGTGGGCCACGTTTTTGTAGCCTAACCTACCTTGCAGGGTTTTTGTGAGGATAAAATGAGTGAGGACATAGAACCATTATGCTGCCTTGAGATCTTTGGAAGAAAGGGCGGGACACAAATGAAATAAATTTAGTTTAATCAAATATAGTTTATAATGTTAGAATGTCATGGTGCAATATTGGTCATAAACCCTCATTTATCCATCAGCTGATACCAATGAAAGTCTGGTTATGGTTTTTCAGTATGTTACAGAGAACTTTCCTTTGTCAAGAAATATGTTTCAAGAGAAATGTGTTTCAAGAGAATCTGAGGGCATGTATGTTTCACTGCAAGATGGTGGGTATTTCAAGTTTAACAAATAGCACTATAATTAGAATTGGCCAAAGACTGCAAGCAGTTGAACTTTGGCCTTATTTCTGGAAGATTTGTATTATTTCTGGAAGATCTTTTATATTAAAAAAAAGATCAATGGAATCATTTTCTCTCTCTCATATGATCAGATATCACCAGAACACATTTACCCTGGTCTCTGTGCCTTCTATGGGGGAGGGAAGCCATAGAATTTCATGGAGATAGAAACTGTCCCTAGCAGAGTAATGGTAACTTCTTGTATGTAAGCTGCACAGAGAACTGTTATATCAGTGTAATAAGTCAGTAAACATATAAATATAGTAAATAAATATGTTGCATAGTTAATATTCATTATCAATGGAGACCTAGTTCTCACAAATAGCAGGAGAAGTGGGAAACTTGTTTCTGGATGGCGGCACTTCAGACTCCAAACTGCAAGTCTGATTTGACTTAGTGTTCCTCTGTACAAGAAAATTCCTGGCGTACAGAAAACTCATACCCTCCAACATTTCACAGATGAAAATAGGGACACACATGTGAATCTGTAAGAGGTATGGTTAAGCAACATGAAGGTATGATCAAGAGGGTGTGGTCAGGCAACATGAGGGCGTGGCCAAGGGTATGGCCAGGCAACCAAAGGGCATGGTCAAATACAAAAGTTATTAGAGGAAACACACAAAATCTTATATATTATAATTATTACATTATTATATTATATATTATTTTATAATATTTTATAAGTGGCTTTTATATATTTTTTTAAACCTTACTTAAACCCTTAATTGTTGATATCTGCTGCTTTTCATGGGGCGGGGTGTTAGTGTTTGCAGGGCAATCTCTTTCTTTCTGTTTTAAAATTGTCAGGATTGGCACAAATTCAACAGGTGAAGCATACCCACCCACCCCACACCCCCAAACATGGAGCTTCAGAGAGAAGGGGAAGTTTCTTGCATTTCCTTCTGACACTGTAACCTCACCTGTTAGAAGCACAGAGTCAGCTCTGTTAGGAAATAAAATCTTTGGCAATATAAAGATAGGAATCATGTGATAAATTCCCTCATTCACCTCTCCATCGGCAAAGGCAGCAAGTAGAGTGCGTGCGTGCGCGCGCACACACACATCCTCGGGTCTGCTCCCTTCCTGCTCACTGTGGGTGGCCGTTTGTGCCTAAGCAGAGCTTTTAGCTTAGCTGCAATTTTGCCCATGGCCCCTTTAAGAGCACCATAAAGTAGCTTGCAGGAGGCAGGGAAATTCAGGACTCGGCATAACAAAGTGAAGGGTTAAGGGTTTTTGGTACAGTCTCTGCATTTTCAGGGCAGCTGGAGACTATGAAAACTAGCAAGTCAAGGGGAAAGGGTTTAGCTCATCCCCCCCAATGTGCAAATTTTGTATATGGGGTGACCACAGGTCCTACTTTACAGAGAACATCCTCTGTTTTAAAATGTTTGAAGGGCTGTTCAGTCCAAGGCTGGTTTAAAGATAAAAAACCATCAGAATGGAGAGAAGGGGCCTGGAAGTTAGCAGCTGAGCTGAAGACTGAGCAGGCACATGGGTACCTGGTCACAGTCTTCCCAGCTATGATGAGATGTATTGTATTTCTATTTAAATTATAGTAATCATTTCTAAATTTGCATACTTACATCTACATTGATGCATATAAATTAGCATATGCAAATTTTGTAAACTTCTGCATCCTCTTTTGTCCCCTTTTTGGCAATGCATAAGCGGCCATGCTATTTGGCAATACATAAGTGGCCCATGTGTAGGGAATCTTTTTGTACAGAGGATGATGTGGCGTAACCCCACAATTCAGTTCCCTGGTGTATGTCTGCATTAGTACGTTTAGTGAGTATAGAATGTTGAACTGAGTGGGTGATGTCTTGGAAAGGGTGGGGGGAGGAGTATATAAGGAGTGTTTGGGTGATGTCAGAGTAGTAGTGTGTGTTATGGGAGTGTGTGTTTGGGTGTGTTGGGAGTTGGGGAGTTATGTTAGTTGGGTCGTTGTTCTCTGTCAGGAGTTTTGAGAGAAATCAGTGCTTGTCCGAAGGGTGAAAGTACAGTAAAACCTTGGATTGCAAGTAACTTGGTCTGCAAGTGTTTTGCAAGACAAGCAAATTTTTAAAATAAATTTTAACTTGATAAACAAGCGATGTCTTGCAATACAAGTACTGTAGTGCGGTCAAGAAAAATGAAGACTTTACACTATCATTCTTTATTGCAGCTTAAATTAAAAATATGTGTACAAATTTCTTATGGGGAATTTCACTTTGATATACAAGTGCTTTGGATTACAAGCACGTTTCCGGAACGAATTATGCTTGCAATCCAAGGTATTACTGTATTTAGAGTTATAGGGACTTAGGTTAATTACAAAGTGTTTGGTGTAGGCAGGTTTAAAGTTATTTTCTGGAACTAAGTTTTTGAGAATTAAAATAAACTTATTTTTATTTTGTTTGCTACCCAAATCCTACGTGTCAGCTTGGCGTTATTAACCTGCATTACTTTTAAATCTACACACACACACCTTTGTACCCACAGTATCATAAATTTAAAATAGATCCTTAATGACCAGTATTAATCTTTTCCCTCAGTGGTAGGGGAAAGGTTTCATTTGACCCTCTCCTCAGGTTTTTAAGTGTTGGTGCTTAGCCTGGCCCTGAGAAGGGTTTATGCGGCGGGTCCTAGTGTGAAAGGACTGTGTCATCGCAGATTCAGTCAGACCTGCAGTTTAAATGATAAACCCATATCGATATTTTAGACAAAATCAAATTAAAATTACCCCCCAAAAAACACTGAATCTATTTTTTAAAAATTATTGTCATGTAATAGGATATCTGTTCTTCCTGTTTTATTTCAAATAGAAGCTGAAATTCTACGATTCTGAAGTAGTATAATCCAGAAACAGGTTTACCATTTCTGCTGTTTGTGAGGATTTGGACTGAGTGGGTATCTAAACTGAAGTTTCCTGCACTCAGTCCCTACTTTCAAACCATTATACTGCACATGATCATTTTTTCACTATCTCTACACATTTGTTTTTGCATGTTCTTTCTGGGCTAGTTTATCCTCTAGAAGTGATCAGATATGCAAGGACTTTAATCAGTAGAATCCAACAACCTTTTACCACTATCTTGTCACAGACTACTACAGTTATTTCCCAAGTAATTATTCAATATTTTAAATATGTGCTCCTGGTTTTTATCTCGGGTTTTTAAGAGCCAATTATATCTGAGTCTGTAATCTAAACAATCTAGCAGAAGACCAGATTGTGGATTGGCTACCAGAAGGACCAGTTCTTTTATTTGCATCACATTATGCATGTGTAGTGTTTAGGATGTGACATATTTGGAGACAGAATTGAGCTGTAAATTTCTGGAAGCTAAGATATATTATGTGTATCTTGGCAAACGACTTATGAGAACATAACTGGCTTGCTACCAGTGTGAAAAAAAATCCCCTTTCTCTGCTTCACTCTGTTCCAGTATGTGTATTGAGTGCAACTCATGTGGAAAATCCCTTTAGTATTTAAAATTTTGCCTAATGCTAGCTTGGAAAGTCTCTTCATTTTAATCAACTTTTAAAATCCCATGCTACAAATGAATACTTGGGAAATAGCTTTCCTCTGCTCCATACGCTGAACAAATAGGCATCTTCTCCTTAAAGAAAGTCTGGCTTCTGGTACATACTGAATGTCTTCATTTCCCAGGATGAGAAAGCATGCATCATATCAGTTGGCCTTTAGCAGGAAAGAGATTTACACAACTGAAGATTGATTAACAGCTGTTCTTTTCTTCCAGTCCCACAGCCTGGGCCAGCTCCAGGTTTGAGGGCCCCCCAAAGATTCCTCTCTGGTGGGCCCCCTCAGTGGGCTCTGGCAGGCTTATGTGACTGCAATGGCAGCACTCCAAGTGGTGCTGGGTGTCTGTGGCTAGTGATCCCCTTATTTCCCACAATGTCCCCAACTTAACTCAGTTCTAAAGCCTAGAAAAGGGGTCCCCAACTTTTGGGGGTCCTTGAGCGCATTTGGAATGTTGAGAGTCTTGTGGGTCCTGTCACAAAATGGCTGCTGTGGAGGGGCATGGCCAGTTACAAAAAAATGTAAGACATCCAGGAGGCAAATGGGTAAGGCTGAAAGACAATTAAATTATGCAAGAACATGAGTACAAGGCAGCTGGGGGTCCCAACCTGCAAAACATAACTACTTCTTCGAACCCACAGTTTTCTGCTCCAACTTAGAGAACACCCATTTCAGAGAAGGCAAGCCAATTAACTTCCCCAAATTAACTTAATTCCTCTATAATTAATTCATTTCTAAAAATGAATAAGGAAGATCACATCTAAATCAATTTCCCCCGAATTCATACCAACTGATTCTGGAACAAATTAATTCCTGTTCAATTATCTCTTAATTTACTCAGTTCTCCTCTTTCAGCCAACTAACTCCCAATCTCTTTCTCCCCCTCCCCCAGCCAACCCCCCCATCTCTCTCTCTGGCAGCCAACCCACCCATTTTTTTCTAACCACACTACACCTGCCTCCTGCTACTTTGCTCCCCCTGCCTCCACCGCCGTGCAATTCACCCCTCCTCATTGTGCCCCTAATACCTTACCAGGTGCCAGTGGGAAGGGGCAGCTCTGGGCCCATGTGAGATCCCACATAAGCCCAGAGGCACTCCGGGAAAATTAAAATGGTGGGTGGCTGGAGCCTCATCTGGCATTGCACTTAGGAGTGTGCCCAGTCCCCTGTAGAAAAGGCATTTTAAAAAGAGATGGTCTACAAGGGGAAGGGGCAGGAGAGGTTCATCATGGGTTGTGTGGCAGGGCTCTGCAAGTGCTGTGGCACCCATGGGCACCATGTTGGGAAAGTCTGGCCTTGGACTTTGCTAGATTTGGGGCATTGTGGAAAGTAAAAAGGGTGGCTAGATCCAGCTGCTTGGTGCTGTTCAAAGTGCTAGACTGGGGGGGGGGGCGCTAAGGGACACCCAGGACAGGCATCACCAGTGGGCCCTGCCAGGGTTCTGGGACCCAAGGGTGCCAAGTGCTAGCACCAGCCTTGCGCACAACTCTCTGTGATCATGGTTATAATGATGAGGTGTCAAAAGGAGACTGACTGAAGGCCATCTCCTCCCACTGTAAGGAACATGGGAAGCTGCCTTCCTATGACTACTTCTCAATCTAGCCCCATAGCATCTGCTCTGACTGGCAGCGGCTCTTCAGGTTCTTTGCCACCTGCTAACGGATCCTTTTGATGGGAGACTGAATCTGGGACCTTCTGCATGCAAAGCAGGTGCTCCATGGCTGAGCTATGGTTCCTTCCCTAAAATGCTGGAAATGAAGGGATATCATTATTTATCTTCATACTTTGACCTGTCTTTGTGACAGTCTGCAATGCTGATACATCTCCTTCTGTGGAAAAGTGGAGCTTTTGGTAGGATTAATCCCATTAGAAGGCCTTGCTGACTTATGGGTTCCTTCCCAATTCTGTGATTAATCCCATTTGAGGGGCAACGGGCGGGGGAGGAGGAACATATATATAAAAGAAACATAAAAATGTCAGGATCTGAGATCAATGTAAGATGTTTAAGGGAAGGCATTTCCTTTTCCTTTCCTTTTTTTTGCACTGTTTGTGTTGGATGTTATTCACTGACTTGGTAAGTAAAATGGAGTACTTGTTTTGCTGTTGAGCTAAACTAAATTCTGCCTCTTTTACAGCTGCATAGATAGATGGTCCCATCATCCATAATGTACGATGCTGTCCTGCACAACATATCTTTATGGCACTGTTAAATAATGTTTAACAGTGCTGTAGCAAAGATGTCAAGCAAAGTCTGAGCAGTGCAAACTTTGGCAAAAGAGAAGTAGCACAATGTATTTTAACTGCATTCTCTATTCTGAATTGTTTGTTGGCTTTGTAAGATTAGCTTGCCTTGGGGAAGATAATGTATTACTCCAGTGGCTTTGTAGGTCTCCAGAGGAAATATTCTTTGGCCTCTTGACAGTCTCTCTTTACTAAGTGGATTGAATATTGATAAAGAGGCTGGTAGTATTTTTTTTTTTTGTAGTAATGCCATGTGTTTCCACCTTATCCATCATCTCTCAAAATCTTTCCCAGCAATCCTCTCAGGAACAACTATCTGTTCTATTTTTTGTGCCAAGATTTGGAAAATAATGAGGAAAGGAGGCAGATATGTTAGAAGAAAACATGCTGTCCAAAGGAGATCATTGTAACAGAGATATAATGATAGAACTGGTCTTTATTTATCATTATTTAATCCTGTTATTTTTTGTATGTTCTTGACGTTTGTCCACCTTTCCAAAATCTAGTCACACTTAAGCAAATGGTTTTGTTAAGTCACATTTTGAAATTAAGATATTAAGCACACATTTAGGCTGCAAATTAAGCACACATTTAGGCTGCAAATTAGACTCCTAATCCATTTAGGCTGCAATCCTATACACACTTACTCAGGAGTAAGTCCCACTCTAGTCAGTGGAACTTACCATACTTCTGATATGCATAGGACTGTGCTGTTAGTTAAGTACCTGGTCTCTGCCAGTAATCAGAACACCACAGTAATCAAAATCCAACCATTCATTCTCTGGATGCTAAAGATGTTGGTATAAATATGATGGAGAATTGAGCTGTGGGTGGGACCATAGCTCTGTGGGTAGCGCACCTGCTTTGCATGCAGAAGATCCCAGGTTCAATCCTTGGCGTCTCCCGGTAGAGCTGGAAAAACACTTCTGCCTGAAACCACGGAGAGCTGCTGCCAGTCAGTGTTGACAATACTGGGCTAGATGGACCAAGTATAAGGCAGCTTCCTATAGTCCTATGTTCCTAATTCCATCTCTTCTCAGTTGCTAACTTCATCACCAGTATATGATGTTGAGATTTCTTGTGCTTGAAGTGCATGCTCAGACTACCTTCATTAAGATCGCTTATGTTCCAGTTCTCGAAGACATGGGGGTACCCAACCAGTGCACCCACAAGCATCTCCTTCTGCACCCGCAAAGTGCCCCCTGATTAATTAATTAATTATTTTTTAAAAAATTGGGTGGCCAGGAGCACTTCAAAAGTGAAGCGTCAGCCTCTAGCCGCCTGCCGTCTTTATTCCGCTGAATGCCTCTGCACCGCTCTTTCTTACCTTCTTAGGAAGTATAGATGAACATTCTGAGGAAGGCATTTTTAGGAAGTACAGATTGTGGCTGGCTGGAAGACGACAATTCTCTCAGAAGCACTTCCGTCTGCCCCTTCAAAAAGGCAGGCAGGCAGGCACGGATTGACCCATGACCCATTGCTGTTGTCTGGTAAGGGGGAAGGCCTGAAGATGGCAGCAGGGAGCCTTCTGGAAGTGATCCAAGTGGGAGGAGGAAGCAGGGGAGACTGGGGCGGGGCTGGAGGCCACCCAACAAGGTGGGAAGAAGCAGAGGGGGGACTGGGGCTGGCGTGGGGAGGGCCTCAGAGAGCAATGGGAGGGGTTAGGAAGGCTTGTAGGGTGACCTAATGGGGGAAGAAGATGTGCTATTGCTACCCAGTGCATTACAACTGCTGACATGGTTTGGGCAGTGATGACTGCCCAAATGGACCATCAGTGGCATTTTTAAAAAAAGGAGCCTGAATTCCCACCCAAAAGCATCTAGCCTCCCATTTCAGTATGAAAGAAGTAATATAGCAATTCTAGTTTGCTTTTCAATATGATTGTATGAAGCACTTTATGGGCAAAAGATGATTACATTTGTTTAGGACATTTAACTGTCCACTCTGCTGAATGTGCTACTGCCATTTTTCAAAATTCATCATGTTTATGTCATTAGGCGTATCCCACAAGAAAGGAAAATAAATTACATTATGAGATGAAGCCTAGTTACTGTTCTCTCTAATCATGGTTTAATACATATGCGATACGTGTGGCACTTAGGCTGCCATGACACTGAAGACAAATGAGTTTCTGGGGCTCTATTACATAAAGTTGTTTCTTGATTTAGAACTCCGATAGCCATTTACAGTGTCATTTTCTTGCTGCAACATGATAATGTCCATGATATGCCAGCCTGCAGCCTTAACTAGAGAAGTCGGACGGCTTCAGGCATCCATGTTCAGTTTCCTCCAGACTGGATTATTGTAATGCACTCTAGGTGGGGCTAACTTTGTTTGAAGACACTTCCATTGGTCCAGATGCTTCAACTGGCCCAAAATGCAGTTGTCAGGCTTTTGCCTGACGCTTGCAGTTCAGAATAACGTATAATTCCAATCTGACGTCAACTCCACAGGCTTGCTATTTGCTCCAGGCTCAATTCAAAGCACTGGTTCAAGCCTTAAAGCTCTGAACAGCTGTGGACCAGGTTGCCATAGAGACCGCTTGCTCTCATATAGGCCTGCCCAGGAATTAAGAGGCCATGCTCGTGGTTCCATCTTAGGAGATTTGGCAAGCGAGGTTGAGAGACATTGCCCTCTCTGTAGCAGTGCTGTGATTCTGGAATGACCTCCAAACTGAAATTCTTTAGGCCCCCCTTTTTGTGTGTCTTTTGCCAGAAAGTGAACATACATTTATTTCAACAGGCTTTTAATGTGTAAGATCTAGGTTTTATTGTTGCTAGTTTTAATATATGGTGTTGGACTGGGACTCGGGAGATCCGGGTTCTATTCCCCACTCAGCCATGAAACTCACTGGGTGACTTTGGGCCAGTCACTGACTCTCAGCCTAACCTACCTCACAGGGTTGTTATGAGGATAAAATGGAGAGGAGGAGGAGGATTATGTAAGCCGCCTTGAGTTCCTTGCAGGAAAAAAGGCGGGGTATAAATATTATATATATATATATATATATATATATATATATATATAATTTTATTCTTGCAGGTGCTAGGTTTGTGTTTTACTTTGTTGGTTATATGTTGTCATTGCTTTTGGAAATTAATTCTACTTGCATTTTTATTGATTATATTATACAGTTGCATGCCACTCTGGGTACTTTTAGTAGGATAGTAGGATATAACCAAACAAACAAACAGTAGTATTTAGGAAACCATGGCTACACCAGGGGAGGCTGGTGATTCCTGTGTCAGTGGGGCTCCTTATCTGTTGCAGCTTTTATCCTGAGCTTTACAGGAGCTATCCATGGTGCTGAATTCCACCCCCCAAGATTGGTTCACCACCATGGAGCACCATGGATAGTTCCTGTAAAGCTCAGAATAAAAGCTGCAACAGATAAGGAGCCCCACTGACATAGGAGTCGCCAGCTCCCCTGAGTACACCATATATTTTGAAGTGCTGCATGGGTGTTATTTTCCACTGTGAGTACATGGATTGGGAATCTTGTAATGATAGTAGGAGTTAAAGGGAGAGGGTACATGTAGGTAAAGAGTTCTGGGGAACACTAGAAGAGAAATGGAAACCCAGGGCAGCCGCCGCTTTGAGAAATCAGTTCTAGATCTTGGGTGCTTCCAGATGATATTTTTATCTCACCATCACCCTGCCCCATTCATAAAATTTTAGGGGGTGGGGTGGGCAGACGTTGTCGTCTTCCACTCATAGCCCTCCTGTGTTTTTCTACTGCTTCTTCCATATTTTCCTCCTATCAGGGAAAATCTGTTAAGGTGTTCCTAACAGGCTATGAAGCTATACTCGAGAACCAGTAAAAATAAATCTGTTTTTGTGGTTTCTTCCTCATTCCTGCTTAGACTTGCCAGGACTGCAACATCTCAAAGCTCATGGGGCAGGGTACAGCAATAGTGTGGGCTTCAGCCTCATGGTGTCACCAGCTCTTAAAAGACAAACATTTGATTCCTGGATACAGCCCAGGAGTAAAACAGTGGAACTAGAGGCACAAAGTTCCAAAAAGACAAAAAAAGTCAGTGTAGGGGTCAGGGCCGGTGCAAGGCAGTTTGGTGCCCTAGGCAAGATCAGATATTTAGCGCCCCCCCTTCGCACCCCAGTTCCTTTTCTAATTATAGCCACGACGTTAAGCGGCACCTTAAAGTAACACGTTTATTGTGGCATAAACGTGTGTGGGCTCTCGCCCACTTCGGCGGATGCACGGAGCGTTATGGAGAGTTTCAGTTTTGTACACTGTTCGGGAGGGAGCTGTGAGTTCAAAAGGAACAGCCGCGCAGAAAGTGACCATCGCGCCATGAATGCGGGTTGTCCGCAGAGCAGCTGTTGCCGTTAACGCCTAAGGGCCGGTTCGTGCCTCCCCCGCTTGCCTCCTGGGTCGTGTGAACCGGCCCTAACTGATGCGGTGTCAGCAACGACCGCCCCGGGGATGGCCTCGGCTTGCCACTTTGAAGGATCCCGGACTTAAGAGTTGCCGTCTGAACACATCTGGAGGGCGCCAGGCTGGGAGAGGCTGTTCGGGCACCAGTCCTCTTTGCCCGCGGGCCCGGCTCCCCCCTTCAAGCCACTGGCACGGCAATGCCACCGGCTGACCCTCCTGTGGCCCCCCACCGGCGGGCTCATGGCTCCCCACATGTCTCTCCATGCCTGCGTGCGCCCGAGGGCCACAGCGCCCGCAGGTGCAGAGGCCAGCACTCCTCCCCGGCCCCCTCCCCTGCCGCCCCGTGAGCCTTACCAGTCTTTAAGGCTGCGGCGCTCGACACTCTTTCAAGGCGCTAAGCCTCGCTGAGCAGGGCGGGCCTCTCTCCGCGGTAAACACGTCGAGGGCCGCCCAGGCCGGGAGCCAGGCACCGGGCTTTCCCCTCGGCCCCGCCCCCACCTTTAGCAGCTCGTTTGTTTGTCACCGGCTCCTCCCGGCTGCCTTTCAAGCGGCCCCAGCCAGGCAGAGAGTCCACAGGTACAACTTCTGCGCTGGGAGGGAGGGGAGCACGCGCTGTCCCCATGGCATTTCTGCCTGTCCTGCCAAGACGGAAGGAAGGAAGAAGAAAGAAAGAAGGCGAACCTCCTCCTCTTCCCGTGCCCCCTCCGCTGCCATCGTGGGACTTACTGGCAACCGGCCGGGCGTGCTGTGCTGGGCACTGCGCCGCGGTGGGGTTTCCTCGAGGACAGCGCCGCGTCCTGCCCACCGCCGGCGGTCGAGGGCTCGCGGGCCCAGCGGCTCTTCGGCCGCCCGTCGGGGTGGCGCGTTCCTCGTGCTCCCGGAGCAGCCGCAGGGACGCGGCGGGGCCCCCGGGGTGGCGAGCAGTGCACTGCAGGATGTGCCGTTGCTCGCTCGCTCGCCCGCCCGCCCGTCCGCCCGCCTCTTCTCCTGGCTGGCAGGAGCGCAGCGTTTCTGCATCCCCTTCAGCCATGCACCCTAGGCAGCAGCCTAGGTCGCCTAGAAGTAGCACCAGCCCTGGTAGGGGTGTGGGGGTGGGGGAATGGCTTTTCCTCACTGTTTTTGTTTTACATTGAAAACACTGGAAATTTGGGGACACAATGGAGAAAGAAACCTTCTATGCAATATTTTCACTAAGTGATTTCCCCCCCTAAGGTGGTTTTAAAACAGCAGTGCTGCAAAACTCCTGGGCCCAAGATACAAAGGTAGCAATCTGAGACTCACATATAGTCCTGAGATTTAAACTTACTGCCTTGGGAACAGCCCCCCAAAACCCGAGTCTCACAGCCAAAGCAATCCTGGTAATCGGACAAGACCTGCAATCCCATTGGTTGTGCATAGCTTGCTTCTTAGGACAAATGGCCAGAAACGGGAGCTTTATATATAGGTGGAATAATGCAAGTGAGCCAGTAAAACACACATTTTACATAATTACAGTGTAAGATAAAATCACCCCTGAATGTTACTTGGGTCTTGAATATTGTTTAAGCTCCTTTGTTCAGATGGCCTTCACTGGGACATCAAAAGCATCCAGACAATCCAAGTTGTTGTCTGAGGTCTAGATGTGTGTACTGGAGGGAAGGGGCCTATAGCTTATGTTCTTTGTTTTTTAGCTTAAGCTAGAATTAATTGTCCTCTCATTATGAAGAATATTGGCAATTATAATTAACTTACCAGATCAGGATCCCCTTATGAAGAACTTAATGGTAAAGTGTAAATTTCATTCCTTCATAATGGCTGTAATCACTTGTGAGTAGACACTATGAAATCACTTTTGTTATTCAACTACAAGTGGGATAGTTTGTTAGTTTGTTGCAGCAAAAACAAGGAAGAGTCTTGTAACACTTTAAAAACCAGCAGAAAGCTTATTCCACAAATCTTATTTCCAGAAATCTGTTGGTCTTTAAAGTCCCACAAGACTCTTGGTTTTTTCTGCCCCTAGGTTTCCCAGTTATAAAGCCGCAGCCCATTTCCCTAATACTGCTTGTGCTTAGTCTGCAATGAATAAAATGAAGGTGGTCTACTCTGCATCTTTAACTCTTTTTTATATGGCATTGGCAGAAATGCCAGGCATGGCTACTCTGCATGGTGAAATACGTAACTGTAAAAATGGCAGCTTCTTCCATTTGCTTTGCTAACAAATCCAGTGTAAAATTTAAATGACAGTATAAACACTTCAGCTTACTCTCAGAGATGCTGGTGAACACTTCAAGACAACCAGGCAATTAACATGACATAGTTCTTTTGTTCTCTTGGTAGGCATTTCCTGGAACGTAGCAGACCTAGGGCCATGGTGAAACCCCTACTTAGATTGATGGAACTACGTAGCACAAACCAGTGTGCCACATAGGAGCCATTCGAAACACAACATGTCATTTTTATTTTCCTCTGATTTAGTTGCTCTGACTCCAAAAGGAACAAAAGGTGAAAACAAACAGGAAGGGTGGATTTTCTTTTTATCCTGGGGATAATACCACACTCATAGCTTTTTATCCCTTGATGCCTGGATTTGGGTAGCTCATGGCGTCTCCCCCTCACTCCTGTCCCAATTATACGTGCTGTTAAGTATAAAAGAAGTTGCAAACATTACCACTCTCACTGCTTTGATCTCCCTGTGGGCCCACGACAGCCAGGCATGTTCACATGGCCCTGATGGATGGCGACTGCTGTGTCTCCCGGTTCCCTCGCCAGCAATTTGACAGAGGGAGTAAGATCTGCCTTGCTCCTGCCTTGCTCTTGCTTTCTGATTGAGTGGGAAGTGAAGAAGAGGAGACTGGTTTGTCAGTAGCATAGCCCTGAAAGAAACTGCCCTGCTCTTTCCAGCTTATGGTTGCAGTATATGAGAGAAGATTAATATAATTTTGACTGTGTTGACAACCTACCGAGGTTGGCGTAACTGAGAGAGAAGAACTAGAGCAAACTGGGGCCCCAATTCATGATTCAGCAAAAATGGCTGTCAGAGAAAAACAGCTCCAATGTCTGCGTTTCCGAGATAGAACTGTGTAGTTAATGCTGCGTCACAGCAAGATGCAAACACTTCAGTGCATCATGTTTTGCCACACACAGTTCTATGTAAAAGGGCTTTTTGCAGGCTGGTTCCCTGTAACACACTGATAATCTTTTTAAGCAGATGCACAGTTATCTTGTTCAGCAGGAAGAGACACGCTTGAGATGTGTTGAAAGACACCTGCTTTGACATATGCTGTATACTCAGGGCCGGTGCAAGGCAGTTTGGAGCCCTAGGCAAGATCAGATATTTAGCGCCCCCCCATTAATCGCCCAGATGGGCCGGTCACCCAGCCAGATTTATGCACATGACTGCCCCGCCCACCCAAAAGGGTCAATTATTATTTATTTATACACAGAAAGGAGTGGGCCGGTGAGAGGAGCTCAACCCCCTCCACCCTCTGTGCTCCCTCGCTTCATGTAGGGGGGCGTGGCTCATGGGTAGAGCCCCCACTTTGCATGCAGAAGGTCCCAGGTTCAGTGCCCCCCCGCATCTCCAGCAGGGCTCGGAAGGGATCCTGCCTGAAAGCCTGAAGAGTTGCTGCTGCCAGTCCGTGTCAACAATGCTGGGCTAGATGGACGGGGGTGGGTGGGTGTCTGACTCAGGGCAAGGCAGCTCCCGGTGCGCCTAAGTGCTTTTCTCCCCCACTGGTTCACTTCTGAGGTTGGAGCTGAGCTGGGCAGAAAGTCTGCACGTGGGAATGAGAGTCCGCATGGCTTCCCCCTCTGACGTGCAGACGCTAGAAACACGCAGGTGGCAGCCGCAGCGGCTTTGCCTCGGAGCGGAGGATTCTCTCTCTAGGAATCGTCTCCCACCCATTTTTTCTCTGCGCCCGCGTGTGTGTGCCTAGAAAATAACAGGAAGGGAAAGTCCGCAGCGAGCAATTTAAAAAAAAAAAAAAAGGACAGAAAAAAAGAGAACGAGAGAAAGAAGGAGAGGGAGAAAGGGTGGTGGTGGTGGTGGAGGAGGAGGGGGAATGATCCTGTTTTCGTTCGCTGCCCGAGGAATGATTTCGGAAGAGAAGGATCCATATTTTTTCTTCTTCTCCCTGCTGCACCACCAGCAGCAGCAGCGCCAAAGGTTAGGGAAAGCAAACGCAATGTAGGGAGCTCGGCGCGGCGGGAGGTGGCGGCACATTCTTCTTCTGGCAACATTGTTACCAAACCAGGGCTTGGGGGAGGGGGATCTCTGCCTCCCCCTGCACCCCTCCCAAATAACGCCCCCAGCCTTCCCTAGCCCCACCAGGCTGCTGGGTCCCTCGGGAGCTGCTGCTGCTACTAGTGGTGGTGCTGAGTCCAGGCAGCTCCAGGGCCTCCCCCTCCCCCCTTTTGCGCGTGCACACACACACACACACACACGAGCTCCCCTCTTCTTTCCTCCACCTCCTTCTCCTCCTGCTGCTGCTGCCGCTGCTGCTGACTGGCGCCCCCTTTAGCCCTGCGCTCTAGGCAGCTGCCTAGTTGGCCTAATGGTAGCACCGGCCCTGTGTATACTATAGAACCGTGGCTTTATGCCAAGGAATAGATCTGGGTAGTTTGGAAGTGTATCTTTTGTCATTGCAATTCAGTTCCATGCTCTGAGGGTGTACACTTTCTTGTCAACACTCTGGCCCTTATGGATCATGCACTTATGCTCGCAGACTTTTTCCCTCTGGTTGTCTGGCTCTCGATTTGTCTATTTCCATGGAAGCGGAACTCTGGGAGTCTTGGGTCAGGAGCCTGCATACGACCACAAAACAATAATGACAACGGTTGCCAATGCTTGGTCTCAAGCATTGTTCTTCCTTGGACACATGGGTAGCTGAAATAAACAACAACAATTTATGTTGACTGGGTTCGCACGATCAGCGGGGAAGAGAAGTCACCATGGCTTCTTTTCCCTGCCCTGTGTGTGCCGGCTGCATGCCGTACGATTTGCGTAATTACCCACACGGCTTCCCATGTTGTCCGAACCTGGCGAGGTGTGCAGCGGAGGTGGCTTTGAAGCTACCCCAGAACCGTACAACAAGCCATGGCTTCTGGGGTGTTTTCGAGGCCACCCCCACCATGCACTTTGCTGGATTTGGATGACACACGGGAAGCCACGCGTCATGCGGGTAAGTATGCGCATTGCGCGGTGCATGACCAGCATGTGTGGAGCAGGGAAAAAGAAGCCACTGTGACTTCTTTTCCCTGATGTTCATGCAAACCTGACCATTGTGTTTTAAATTGTTCAAAGCACTTCACATTATATCAGCCACTTGCACAACAACCCTATAAGGTAGGTTAATATCCCCAGTTTGAAGGCACAGGACTGAGGCTGAGAGATAACAACTAGGCTGTGGCTTACTTAGTGAGTTAATGGCAGAGGCAAGTTTTGAAGTGATGCAGGGGCCCATAATTTTAGCCAGGCAGGGTATCCAATCATTGTTTTTAGCAGACAGTGGGGGCTGGGGCTAGGCTTTCTCACTTCCCACTCCACAGAGGCTAAGTAAGTGCAATTCTTTGGACCTAATGCACAGCAAAGGGTTTAACTTTACGTATTTATTTAAAATCTTTAAAGCCCAACTTTTGACCTGCCAGGGCCCACAAGGTGGCTTACAACACAACTAACAAAAACCATGAATAAAACCAACATAAATTAACCAACATCAAACTAAATAAAACCAGTAATGGCAGAACGAATAACCTGCATAACACAGCAATTAATAACTCACAAAACCCAGTGGACATGCACCATTAATCAACCCACAAAAGCCTCTGCAACAGAATAATTTCAACTTGTTGTCTGGAAGCTAAGAGGAATTGAGCAAGATGAGCCTTTCTAGAAAGTCAGTTCTATGGCCATGATGCTGCCTATAAAGAGTCCTGTCTCATGTAACCACCTAACACACTTCTGATGGTGGAGGAACACAGAGCATGGCATGGCATCTGTAGATGACCTAAGTGTATCTACAGTTCATATGGGAGAAGGTGGCCTTCACGTTATCCTTGTCTCATATGGTACAGGCTGCACAGAACATACGGTATGCTGATTTCTGGGCACAACTCAAGGTGTTTGTTTTGACCTCTAAAGCCCTAAACCAAGGATAGGCCTGGTTTACAACTCCCATAAGGCCCAGCCAGCAGGGATTGTTGTTGTTGTAGTCAAAAACATCTGGATGGTGCCAGGTTGCCTACTCCCAGTTTAGGGCTTTAGAGATCAAAACAAACACCTTGAGTTGTGCCCAGAAACCAACACATATGTTCTGAGCAGCCTGCCTATTAGAACCCTGGCAGCCGCATTCTGAACCAGCTGTAATTTTCAAGCTCTTTTCAAAGATAGCCTCACATGGGCATGTTATAGCAGTTAACAGTCATAGTGGTGAGAGTGTTGGACTAGGACTCGGGAGCTCCGGGTTCTAGCCCCCGCTCGGCCATGAAACTCACTGGGTGACTTTGGGCCAGTCACTGACTCTCAGCCTAACCTACCTCACAGGGTTGTTGTGAGGATAAAATGGAGAGGAGGAGGACTATGTAAGCCGCCTTGGGTTCCTTGCAGGAAAAAAGGCGGGGTATAAATATAATAAATAAATAAATAAATAAATAACATGGGAAGAGTAGTGGACCCTGTCATAACACTGATGCGGTGTCCCACCACTAGACTCAGCCTGGCACCATTTTGGAAGAGGTGCTCTTGGCCCCCTCTGTTGCTGGGACCTTTTTTTTTTTTATGTGCTACTCCTGTGGCAGAGGAGGCTTTCCCTGCTGATTGCTACTGGTAACTGGGCAACTGCATTTATAGAGCCCTGAACTGGAGACTTCCCGGTTCACAGTTCAGTCTTGTGGCATTTAGGGTGGCCATGTACGTGTTACCAAAACTGTGACCAGGTGACCTGGGTGCCTGCTGAGTCTGCAGTCCAGAAGCTGTTGGTGAGCAACTTCAAGGCCCCAGCTCTCCCCTTCTTATAGATCTTTTATCTTCAAATTGGATTTGGACTGGACAACCCTTCAAATATAAGACCATCACTTTCAAATAGAGAACTGTCTTCTGACAGCCCTTCAAATAGAAGACTGTCCTCTGTAAAGTTGGACACATGGCCACCCTACATGGTAAGCAGCTGCGCCATACTAGCTCTCTTCTAACAGGATGGAAAGGAGAGGCATTGCAGCATTGTCATGTAAGAAATAAGTGTAAACAAATCTTTCCATGCCATATCTGTATGGCATAATGTTGGCTCCAGGTTTTGGAGAGCTCATGGACAAGCTTACCTCAATGGGCCCCCATCCCTCAGTGACTCTACCTTCTCATCCATGTTGCTACCAGCTTCTGTTGTTCCTCCTCATCCTCCCCATTGCTACCACCTGCTTGTTTGGCAGGCAGAAAGTTGATGAGTAAGCATGCGGTGGCATTTCCTGCTTCTCATTCTCACCATCACCATTGTCTGGGCCAGAGCGAGAGACAGTTGTGAGAAACAGTTGAACAAGCATGCTGCAAGGGTGAAGAGAAGGAGCCAGTCTAGGAGGCCCTTTACAGTGGACCCCTGCTGGGATGTGGGCCCTTGGCAGATGACCAGTTGTGCTGATCCTTGATGCCAGTCCTGTCTGTATTATAAAGACAAGAACACCACTCAGTGCAAGATAATGGCATCACTAAGCTGTGAAATATACTGTCATTAAGGTCTCTGCCAGACCCTATGACGTCATTCTTGTTGAAGACACAGTGGCCTGTCTGGGTCAGGAAATATGTAACCTTATCTCTGGTATCTCTCCTGTCACAGAGGTCAAAGATGGTAAGGAAGTGTATCTGCAACATGTCCTGAAGTCAGAAAGCTCTTGAGATTCACTCAGAATTGAACTGGAAAACACTTTGGTATGACGAACTCAGAGAGAGTTTTGGCTATTGGGCAATATAGAAATGTAACAAATAAATAAATAAAAATAGAATGCAACAGCTCCTTTCTTTGCTTTCCTAGTTGTACTTGCAATTGCATGGTGGTGACAGGCATTCTTCAAGCCTCTCATAAAGAATGAGGTGCTTGGAAATATGGCGGAATATAAAATAGCCATAAGGAAAGGAAGAAAGCATCTAACCAGGCCTGAAAATTTGCTATGCTTTAAGGGAAAGTGAAGGAGAATGAACTGGGGTAACCTTTGGTACTGAGAGAAAGAGAGACGTAATGAATGGTGTGAGTTTGGGTAAATGGAGGTGATAAAGACAAGAATGCAAAATAATGCCTAATAGGAGGTTCCTGTCTTGATGGGATTCAGTGATGTGCACAGAAGGAAAAGACTCCAGACTATGTAAATAATTTAAGAGGTGATGGGACTTATAGGATGTTGGTAGAGAGGAAATAAACAGAATAAAACACATCAAGAAATAATTAAAGAGATATTTAGTCAACAAGAAATGTCTAAGTAAAAGGCAAAACACAATAGAACAATGAGGAATTAGGTAAGGACTTGTAGGCAGTTTTGCTGGCTCATCAGAGCAGCCCCTCTTCCTCCATAAGAGAAACAGGGGGATCAAGCATATAAGGATGCTTGCTAATGCTACCAATATGGAAGCTAGCTCTCTCTTGGAGCTCACCCTTACCAGCAACAGGACACCACACCGAAGGGCAGCCTCGTGGCAATGGAGAAGGGTATGGCTCATAGGTTTTGCTTTCTTTTTCTCCTTGTTAGAATGGGGCTCGGGGGTCTCCCCCTCCCCATGCTTTACTGCTCTCCAAAGGCACAGGGTTTTTCCTTTCTTTTAGATATAGAAAGTGTGAATGTGAGTAAGTGTATAGTTGCTGCTTAACTGTAACTTAAATAGAAGTTACTACTATTCTATTACTACTTAACTTGCTACTTAACTGTAACTTAAATAGAAGGGCTTTTTTTTATTTTATTTTTTTTAAGGAATCTGTATCTATTCTGTCTTTCACATAATAAAAGTATCCCTGTGTTTTCCTAAGTGTGTCTGTCTCTTTTTAGTATAAAGATAAGTAGGGAACCTACACTCACAAGCAACACACGTTAGACTCCAGCAAAATGTCTGAGCGTGGAAAGCTAAGCAGGGTCAGGCCTGGTTATTACCTGGATGGGAGACCCCTTCTCTAGTTTCCTGCATTGAGCAGGGGGTTGGACTCGATGGCCTTGTAGGCTCCTTCCAACTCTATGATCTATGAAATCTATGAAAGATCCTAGCTCCTCTCGGGGTAGCGTGGGGTGGGCACAACTAGTAATTAGGGGTGTCAACTCCGACATTATCCAGTTGTAACAACTGTTTCGCTCTGATGGAAAAGTGAGCACTGGGGAAGAACCGGCCCAGTATCTCTGGGATATAAGTGATACTCTCTGAGTTGAGAATGGTATTTATTTTATATGTATTTTTTATAATGCCCTTCTGTCCTATTATTTTATTTATTTGCTTTAAATATTTTTACGGCTCAGCCCTCACAAGGTGGCTTCCCTCATATAAATACAGAATCACAATAAAAATAAAGCACCATAAAACATCAGGAACCTGGATAAAAGCAGCATGTCAGAGCCAGCCTTGCCCATTATACATTCTTGGTCTTTGTGGGCAATGCTAGCAGACTTGAGTAGTACAAATTGTCATCCACAAAAAAGCATGGACATTGAGCAAACAGTTAAAATTGTACCTTTTCTTTCTTTCTTTTTTAATTGTGTTGAAGGGATTTGTAACTTTGATGTCACTGGCGTTTATGACATAGTAGCAAAATGAAATCTGTACTTAATATCCCAAAGTACTGCACAACCTTCAGGCAATTGAACAGCAAAGAGTGCATCCTGTTCCTTCTTTTCTTCACCTATTTATTTTTTTCTGACTGTGAGACTTTACTATTTTATTTATACTGTTAGGCAATGAAAATCAAATGTCCATGTCCATTTGTGTTAGACTAGACCAGGGCTCTCCAACGACCTTGGGTCCCCAGATGTTGCGGGACTACAGCTCCCAGAATCCCTTGCCATTAGCCATACTGGCTGCAGGGATGTTGAAGAGTCCTTGGTTTCGAGTCACGAGTCGAGTCACGAGTCTTTGGACCCGAGTCTCGAGTCCGAGTCCCTGGTCCAAAATGGTGACTCACGAGTCACGAAGTCACGAGTCACTCCCAAAGCTGACTCCACGAGTCCCTATTAAAATCAATGGGGGGTTTCTCCAACAACATAAGGCTATTTCAGATGTGTGGCTTAAATAAATTCTAGGCAGAAGTGTGCCTTTTTATTTCAAAACTCTGCAACTGATTTTGGCAAGAACAGACCAGGCAGACAAACCCAAAATAACCAGACAGGCAGAGGAGGCAGGGAACCCCAAAGCAGGCAGGCAGAGGCATTTGTCTTGGACAATTCAAACTGTGGAACTGGTTAAGAAGAGACGAGGCAGGCAGAGGAGGCAGGGAACCCCAAACAGGCAGGCAGAGGCAGCCAAACCCAAAATGTCTGAAAGGTTGCATTTTAGGAAAATGATTTTAAAAAATAAACTTGCTGTACTTCCTAAAACCTATCCATGTTGCATTTGAGGAACACGATTTTGGAACACGAGTCCTTGATCTCGAGTCCCGAGTCAAGTCTCGAGTCCCGTTAAAAATATTGGGACTCGAGTGGGACTCGAGTCAGAGGGGGGACTCAGTCCGACTCATGAGTCGAGTCCTGGAGTCCGAGTCCCCATCCCTGACTGGCTGGGAATGCTGGGAGCTGTAGGCCAGCAACATCTGGGGACCCAAGGTTGGAAAGCCCTGGACTAGACACTTAGGGTGCAGTCCTATGCATGATTAGACAGGAAACAGTCCTACAAGTCCCAGCAATCCCCAGCCAAACTCTGGGACTTTTTTCTGTCTAAACATGCGACTGCGCCCTTAAGAACTTTTCAGTAAGAGTGGAAATGGAGATGTATCATTTAGAGAAGCCTTTCCAAACCTGGTGCCCTCCAGAAGTTTTGGAATACAATTTCCATCTGCCCCAGCCAGCATGGCCAATGGTCTGGGATGAGGGGAGTAGTAGTCTGAATCTGGAAGGCACCAGCTTGGGGAAGGCTGAATTAGAGCAAATAGTCACCTGGCCTTTGGGATAGCACCAGGAGCCTGTTCATGCGAACAGGGAGGAAATTATGCACTCCACTGGCAACAACATCCATGTGCTGCAAGATACATTTTTGAGGTCCTGTGGTTATGGAAGTTCCTGCAGCTCAAATCTTTGAGCCGCTTTTTCAAATCTCAGTCCCAAAGCAGACCGCTCAAATGAGAAGAAAAGAAGTAGGAGAAAGTCACTCAGATGACTTTAAAATACTTTTTGTTCTCTGACAACTGCCATAAATCATGGAACAAGGACAGCAAAACAAACTCTGCCCTCCCCCTAAAATGTTATATTTGAGATCCTTAACAAAACAGCAAATTCATTTCATTAGGAAATTACAAAAAAATGTGCTACTATCCAATCTTATGTCA
Source organism: Shinisaurus crocodilurus (assembly GCA_021292165.1). Taxonomy (NCBI): domain Eukaryota; kingdom Metazoa; phylum Chordata; class Lepidosauria; order Squamata; family Shinisauridae; genus Shinisaurus; species Shinisaurus crocodilurus. The sequence goes on along the minus strand of CM037877.1, from coordinate 176,107,654 downwards.
CCAGAAGATACATTCCAGTATGTGATAAATTGAGACCATTTATCTGCTACAATATTTGATATTTGTGTACCTTCTCTCCTGTGAATGTGTTCTGTTAGCGTATCCATTTCTACATGATCATATTAATCATTAATTTCTACATGATTTTATTATGTAGGAGCCAGTGTGGCGTAGTGGTGAGAGTGTTTAACTGGGACTCGGGAGATCTGGGTTCTAGTCCCCGCTCGGCCATGAAACTCACTGGGTGACTTTGGGCCAGTCACTGACTCTCAGCCTAACCTACCTCACAGGGTTGTTGTGAGGATAAAATGGAGAGGAGGAGGAGGAGGAGGAGGAGGAGGATTATGTAAGCCACCTTGGGTTCCTTGCAGGAAAAAAAGTGGGGTAGAAATATAATTAATTAATTAATTAATCAATCAATCATTCTCTGTTAGTGTGTAGGAAGATGTGATTTGTTCCAGCTTCTTTCCCAGACAATTTTAGCTGCAACTAATAAGTTTGCAACCAGTGATCTTATAATATTTGGAAAAGTTGCTTCTGTGACAATAAATAAATAAATAAATAAAGATCTAATATACACATCTAATTCACTTTCTGCATAAAATCCCTTGTAAAAGCAAATGCATTCAAAAACTCTCACACTTTACTGTGAAATGCAGTAGAAGAGTGGGAACTCCCCCCTTTTTTACAGCTCTGAAATACACTCTAATTAGAAACATGTACCTATTTCTTGCATGCACTCCTAAACTGGCAGGCATCTGACAGATGGCTGGATTCATACTGTAAATGTTATATAGTGTGGCAGGCTGTAAACCAAGGCTGAAAGTCAAAATTGATTTTTTGTGTGTAAATCCTATGAATCAAGTGAGTGGAAGAAATTGCAAGTATCTTGGAGCATAATCGCGCATTTTAGTGCCTGTGAAATGCCACAGGATTCTCCAGCTGGGCATGCCACATAACTAAGAATGATTTATGTATAACTTCATTTATCTCCTTCCTTCTAGATTGCTTAGCACACAGGAAGCTGCCTTATTCCAGGTCAGACTACTCTGATCCGTAGTGGTTCTCCAGGGTCTCAATGGTCTTTCATGTTACCTGCTACCAGATCCTTTCTGTGTCTGTTTCCTAGGTGGAGATGCCAGAGGTCCAACCTAGGACCTCTGCATGTAAACCTTGTGCTCTATCACAGAGCTATGGCCCTTCTCCAGTTTACATAGATTTAGGGTGCAATCCTATGCATGTTTAGACAGAAAAAAAAGCCCTACAATTCCCAGCCTGCCCCAGCCAGCCATGCATTCTCTGGCTGGGGCAAACTGGGAGTCGTAGGACTTTCTTTCCTGTTTAAACAATAAAATTGTGCCCTTATTCTCCCAGAAATCCTGTGGGGTAACTTAGGTTGATAAATAGGGACTTAAGCAAGGCTATTCAGCAAACTTCACAGATGAGCACGGATCTCAACACAGGTCCCCATAGCCCAAGCTCAAGCTTCTGTGCACTACACCATAGTGGTTGTCTCATGGCCAAGTCATAGCAGATGCTGGGCGAAGGTGAAAGGTGAATATGTATGACCATTTACAGTGGAGTTGGGGAGTAACTGATTCAAATGAGGACCTTCAGGCCTAGGGATGGGGGAGAAATTTGTTCAGTTCACATTGTAATGTGAATTTACCGAATTTCACGCTTTTGAACCACTTTGCAAACTGAAACTCAGGTATCCTTTGCAAGTTACACTTCTCTGGATTGTGCAATGGAGTTCACCCATTTCTTGCATACAAAATTGCATACAAAAATGTGTTTATTTGGAAAAATAACATTAAAATGCATTACATTAGGAAAACTGCTTGCAAAAAAGTGTATATTAGGAAAAAATACATGTATTTGGAGAAATATGCACAAAATGCTTATGGATTTTCATGCGAATGTTTTAAAAAATATCTCAATATTCGGGATGAACCAAATTTAAGATCAGAAAAATGAGAAGCGGAGAGAAATTTAAATTGACAGATTCATCCATCCCTACTTCAGGCCTCTGAATTTGTACCTCCAGACTCTTCCCCAGGCCATGCCTCCTCCTGGCCACAGTCTGACTTACCAGAACTATTGACTTTGTCCTGCTCCATCCACCAACTTAAAAGCTGATGGGAGGAAACTTGCACAATATGGGGAAGAAGAATGCCTGATCCAGATCCCCCCCCCCCCGTTGCATACTGAACAAAGGTAAGAGTCACATCTGTAACTCCAGGCACTTTTGGCTCTGGCTCCTGCCCACTGTTTGAATATGGACCCCAGCAGGTTTTGAGCCAGATAATGTTGACTTCAACGGGAACACGTTTCCCCACTCCTGATTTATCAGGTCATCTATATAGTTCTGCCAAGTGACAAGAAGGATTTTTTTTACCACACTTGGCCAGAAATCTGGCGAAGCTGCAAGTGATAAAATCTTTCTCGCTACTTGGTAAGATGGTTGTCTGTATTGACTTGCCAAGTAGTTACACACACTATGATAAGTTACTACTTGATAAATGGTTGTCTGTATGAGGCTTCAGTTGATTGCAACCAGGTGCAGAAGTTCCAGAACATCAGCATTCTTCTGATTCCTTGTGTACAGCTAAATTGCATGGCAGAAGGGCATTTTTCAGAGCAGGAAATGGAAAGGAGCCTATCATGATCTCTGAAATGGCCAGGGATGGGGACTCGGACTCGAGGACTCGACTCGTGAGTCGGACTGAGTCCCCCCTCTGACTCGACTCGGACTTGAGTCCCAATATTTTTAATGGGACTCGAGACTCGACTCGGGACTCGAGACCAAGGACTCTTCAACATCCCTGGGCTGCGCCAGAAGGAGTGGAGAGGAACGTGATTGCCGGCGAAGAGCGCATGGAAGCGAGGTGTGCCGCTGCTCAGCCACTATGGACAGCTACCAGGAGTGCAACCCCAACAGTGTGTCAAGGTTTATTTTGATTGATGTGTTGCGTACTTGGGAGAGGCAGAAGAAGGACCTGAGATTACTCTATGTGGCTGCTCTGAGTGTGTTTCTGGTTCCAGCAAGTTCATCACCAGTGGAGCGGGTGTTCAGTGAGGGTGGAATTGTGATGAGATCTCACCGTTCCAGAATGGGGGCCAAACATTTAGAAAAAATCATGTTCCTCAAATGCAACATGGATAAGTTTTAGGAAGCACAGCAAGTTTATTTTTTAAAATCATTTTTCTAAAATGCAACCTTTCAGACATTTTGGGTTTGGCTGCCTCTGCCTGCCTGTCTGGGGTTCCCTGCCTCCTCTGCCTGCCTGGTCTCTTCTTGACCAGTTCAACAGTTGAATTGTCCAAGACAAAGGCCTCTGCCTGCCTGCTTTGGGGTTCCCTGCCTCCTCTGCCTGTCTGGTTATTTTGGGTTTTTCTGCCTGGTCTGTTCTTGCCAAAATCAGTTGCAGAGTTTTGAAATAAAAAGGCACACTTGTGCCTAGAATTTATTTAAACCACACATCTGAAGTAGCCTTATTTTGTTGGGAAAACCCCTCATTGATTTTAATAGGGACTCGTGGAGTCAGCTTTGGGAGTGACTTGTGACTTGTGACTCGTGAGTCACCATTTTGGACCAAGGACGCGGACTCGAGACTCGGGTCCAAAGACTCGTGACTCGTGACTCGAGACCAAGGACTCTTCAACATCCCTGGAAATGGCACCCTAAAGGGCAGTCTTTAGCCCTGGAGCCTAGACCAGTACCGCAGCACCACAATAGTAACTGAGTTTTAAGATCAGATAGAGCAGTGTTCTGCAACCTTGGGTCCCCGGATGTTTTTGGTCTACAACTCTCAGCATGCCCCAGCCAGCATAGCTGGCTGGGGCATGCTGGGAGTTGTAGGCCAAAAACATCTGGGGACCCAAGGTTGCAGAACACTGAGATAGAGCAAGAGATCAGGACATCACATCTCCATTTGTCAGAATGAGGACACATCTTTAGTTGCTACAGTGAATGTTCCAGTCTTGGCCCTGTGGCTGACTCATTAGATTGGGCTATTACGTACATGTCTTGGACTCTACATATTTTGCGGCCATCAAATTGAAACCCTTTGTGTAAATCCTATAAATCAAGTGAGTGGAAGTAACTGCAAGCATCTTGGAGAATACAGTACATTTTATTGTCTGTGAAATGCCACAGGACTCTCCAGTATGACATGTCACCTAGTTAAGAATAATTCATTTATTCATTTGTTGTTGCTACTATTTATTTATATTTATTTATGTATTTATTTATGAGGGGAGGTCCAGTGAACATAAGCATAGCAGTTCAGAATCAAACCAACGTAATGCTAAACCAGTTAAGCATTATGAGGATGAACCACAGCATGCCTAAGCTTCTGTGGCCCCCCTCCCCTACTTGGGCATGACAGCAAGGAAAAGTCTGGAAGCTTTTGCTTCAGTTTTAGATTAACTGCAGCTTGTCAGGTTGTCTGAACCTGGGCAAATTGTGGTTAATCTTAACTATGGCTAGGCCTGTGGCTCACGCTGGCTCAGCTTGTCTGAGCGTGGAAAGCTAAGCAGGGTCAGGCCTGGTTATTACTTGGGTGGGAGACCCCTCCTCTAGTTTCCTGCATTGAGCAGGGGGTTGGACTCGATAGCCTTGTAGGCTCCTTCCAACTCTATGATCTATGAATCTATGAAACACGCTACCGTAACTTCAGGCCCTAATCTGGGGCGATGGCTTGTTTCAACTAACCATAGACAAGATTAACTACAGTTTAGATCTTGGATGACCCACTAAACTGTGGTTAATCTAAAATGGAAATGGAAGCTGCCACTATTGTGACTGTGCTGCAGGAGGAAAGGGGAGGGGGAAGTGTGTGTGCCTGAGGCTTGCGGAGGCTTAGCATCATGTCTGAACAGAGCCAGTGAAAATGAGAGCTAAAGCAGCAGTTTTGCCTGAGATTGTTTACTGTGGGGCTAAGTGAAAATGCACCGCACCCCCTGCAACCCAGAGACCCATTCACAGATGGTGAATTTGGAAGGGCATTTTGGGTGATTTGGGGGGAAGAGGTTCATGGGAGCTCACTATTGGCGGCAGTAGCAGTGGTGGCCCTTTTTTCTTTTTAAACCTTTTAGAACTGCTGCCAAAGGGGGTGTTGGTGGTGGTTCTGGCTGGTGGTTGACATTCTACCCACTCCCCAGGATGCCACACAGCATCTGGGGAATCATGGTGGCGGCAGGGGGGGATGCCGGCAGCCAGCTAAGAGGAGCTCTTTTGCAGCTGTCTGTGGTGACAGCAGTAAAAAAAGAAGAGAAAAAAGAACTACGGTACTTCCAACAGTAAGCCTCCCAAAAACCTTGCAATGAATTTTGTTTGTCCTCCCCTGCCAGTTTCCTCTTCCCCAAATTCTGCCCCCTGACCAATTTTGAGTCAAAATTTCTCATGCAAGAACGTGGGTTCAGCCTTAGTGTTTAGCATTATAATATAAACTGCGCCTACTTTCGCTGCACACCAAATGTTACTTCCCATGTTTGAGAGAGCCATGGTGCATTCTTTAGCACCGAGAGTTGGCCTGTGATAGTCAGCTGTATAAAATGGTTCATCACAATATAGTACTGCAGCCTCTCTATTATACTGACCAGTAAGACTAACATCTTGACCTCAATGGTTTGTTTATTTACTGCACTTCTGTGGTGTCCTTTCGCCATGCATTTCAGGGTGGCATTTTAATTTCACAACAGCTTGATGTGATAGTTTAGGCTGAGAGGGAATAACTGGCCCAACTTCTCCCAGTGAGCTTTATGGGTGAGCATGGGTTTGAATCTGGGTTTCCTCTGTTTAACATTAGGCGCGATACCACAGTGGCTCTTTGTTAAAGAAGGTATCTTTTAAGAATAACAAATTTTACAGACATGCCACTCAAGCGCTATCATCCTGAGAGTTAAAAGCAAGGCAGACTTTTGAAAGCAAAGTAGATATGGCCTGCAGACCTAGAGGCATGCTGGATTGATTGATTCTGCATGAGGCAAAGGGAGCATGCGTTTTTTACAGCATGAAAATTTATTTGGTTTTTTACAGCTTTTGCTGTAAAGATTAACCACAGCTTTTCGATTAACCACAGTTTAGTGGGTCATCCAAGATCTAAACTGTACTTAATCTTGTCTATGGTTAGTTGAAACAAGCCATCGCCCCAGATTAGGGCCTGAAGTTAGTTTGTTTCCACTAGCCACAGTTAAGATTAACCACAATTTGCCCAGGTTCAGACAACCTGACAAGCTGCAGTTAATCTAAAACTGAAGCAGAAGCTGTAAAAAACCATAAAACCATATAAATTCACCTCGAGGTTTACATGAATGAGCAGGTGGCTGAGAGCTGTCTTCTGTGTTACCTGGAAGCAGGGAAAAGGGAAAATAAAAGTCCATAGGTGACTTGTGCTTCTGCTACCCCAGCTTCTCTCTGGTAGCATGCGAAAGGGGAACCTAGTCTTCCCCATCATGTGGAGACTGCTGACAAAGGCAAAGGCTGATTTAGCTAATGTTTGGATGCTTTTAATGATTTTAGATCTTATGTAAGCCTGTTTGTGCACTGGAAAAGTTGCCTTTGAGTTCTTACAAGAAGCAATGACATTTATGAGCCAGTCTCTGAAGGCTGTAGGAGCCACTGGAAGGCATAGGTCCTTTTTTTTTTTTTTTAGGGATTCTTCATTGTGAGTTCATACTAGCCTCCAGTTCCTTGCAGGGGAGGCTGGTGACCCCATGTCAGTGGGGCTCCTCGTCCATTGCAGTTTTTATTCTGAGCTTTGTAGGAGCTATCCATGGTGCTCCATGTTGGTGGACCTATTTCGAGGATGGAGTATAGCACCATGGATAGCTCTTATAAAGCTCAAAATAAAAGCTGCGATGGATAAGGAGCCCCACTGACAGAGGAGGCACCAGCCTCCCCTGCTTCCTTGGCATGGGCTGTATCCAGTTGTGTCGTTTTACCAGCTGGAGAGAACCACTGGCTGGAATGGATTCCCCCTCTCTGCCCTTCAGCCCTCTGTGCCTCACCCCAAATTTTCTCTGGAGGGTTGGGGGACCCTCTGGAACAGATGTGGGAGATATGTGAGGGGCTGCAGGGGGGAGGAGTGTTCAGGGAAGTCCCATTGCACAAGAAGACTTCCGCTTGCATGAGGGTTGGATCTAACCCCTCGAGAAGGGCTGCATAGGACCCCAGCTGAATACAATACACATGTCTGGGTAGATTTACAGCATGGTCTTTGGAACACAGCTTGAATGATTAAGATTGCGTTCAGGCCTTTTAGTGTGTTGCTCATGACCCTAATAATGTAACGTACAACATGTTCCTGTGCTGGTTCAAGCTAACGATTAGTCCTAATGAAATTACAGCCGAAGAAGACCAACATGCACTTTGTCTTACAGAAGTGTTCTAAATGAAAACAACAAAATGCATATGCTCTTTCCAAATGCAGGGCGCTTCCAAACAGAAGGCTCTTAGCACTATGCATAGGCACTTTTCTGGTTTTTGTTGCTTTCAGAATTGCAACCAAATGCCTGCACCTGCCTGGTACAGCACTTTCTTTCTCCTGTACATCTCTTATGTTCCATTCACACAGTAGGTGTGACATAGTGGGCGAGTTTACACATCACGACAACACACCCTGTGAATAAGCTATGAGGGGTGGGTTGTTTGTGAAACAATCCACAGTGTGCCCAACAGTCGATTGGGCTTACCATGGGTTGTCCCCCCATCCTTCCCCCTCAGTCTTCCTGCAGGTATCCCAGGGGACCCACAGCAGGGGCTGTCTTGTCTGCCCTCTCTGCCATGATCGCAAGCCCTTTTGCGCTCACTGTGGCTTCCCCCCACTTTACCTTTTTTCCCCCCAGAGATCATTTTTTCGGATCCTTTTACCCTTAAAAAAAAAAAAAAAAAAAAATTGCACCCCAAACCAGCTCAATTTTTGTGTGTGTTTTTTTCTAATCAAATTTGTGCAAGTGCATACTTATGCATGGGTCTGAACTGAAGTGTCATGCTTCACCTGGGCAATGTCCTGGGGGTGTCTCCTGTCAAAGTGTAGCAGACACCCCTCATGGGCGTTGACCCAGAGGGGCTGCCAAGAGCTTTATTTTTGACTTTGAGTTCTCTTGACAGTTGTCAAAAGGTGAGCTGTCAAGAGAAACCAAAGCCACGTGTGATCTTTGTTTGTGAAAAAGGTGGCCAGTAGATCACCCACTTTGCAATGAGATCCTCAAGGTTTCCGACCCTCACTTTTCCACCCTTTCCTGAGACTCTAGATGCCCAGGAAGGTGGGAAAATGTGAGGCACCCCCTTTTACGGTAGCATCAAGGTTTGACAGCTAGCTGTCAAAACTTTAGTTCCTTTTAAAAGGGGTTTCTTGACAGGGCTATTCAGGGCTTTTTGACAGGGACATATGCAGGCATGGGCTTCTGGGGACCTCTGGGGTTTCCCAGAAGGCCACTCCTGCTTGCCCTGGTCCCACCTCCTTTCCCCTAACTACCAACCATTGGCTTCCCAATGCAGTTCCCCCCTCTCCCATTCTAAAAGGTTGAAATGCCTTTCCTAAGGCTTACTTACTGTCAATAAGAGCTTTAAATTGAAATATGCTGGGTTTTGTGGGTATTTTGGCTCCATCCCCTTTTGCTTTCAGCCCCTCCCACCACTGGCATGCAGGCTTCTCCAAAATGGAATTAGGCTCTCAAGCTGAAAGAGGTTCTGCCATGCTTCTTTAGAAGCTCAGTGGCAGGGAGGTCATTGAATCAGCAAGCCTAGTTTCCCTCCACCTGGAAGTAGCAGAGGTGGATCTAGACACAACACTTTCTCACCTGTTGTATAGCGGACCTGCCTTTTCATGCACCACAGCAGGTAGAGGGAAAAGGCCAGATGGCAGGCAAGTGTAATAGAAGTCTGAGAAGAAAGTACAGCTGTCAAATCCCTGACACTGACTTTTTAAAGAAATGGGAATCCTAGCCAGGTTCCAAGAGGTCTTTACCCTGCTTACTAGGGATACTGTTTAAGGAGGTCCATTGGAGCACCCCCTCCTGCTGCAAGTTCTCTTAAAATACACTGGATTTTTAATATTTAATTTTTGCAATTTAATCTGGTATACATCCAAGAGTATGTCTTTGTAAAATGCTATGGATCTTGCCCCTCACGCACCAAAATCTCTTCGCAAGTGTGTGTGCACACATGCACCCGCCTTGCTGAATTAACAGTGCAACTCTATGCATGATACTCCAAAATGTCCTATTGAATTCAGTGAGACTTATTCCTCGGTGTATAGGATTGCAGATTAAACTTCCCAAATACCTTAAATATAACGGATGGATAGGAAGCTAACAACTCAAAGATACAGCCTGCTCAGGGTCTTCACAAGAGTAACCCTGTGATCAGTTTTCAATTATTGACTGGTATAAAGAGGTGTGGGACATCGCCTTAAATGATAAATTAACTTGTAGTATCAAATGCAAAAAGGGGCAAGTAAAGAAAAATAATTTCAAGGATATTTGGGGACCATTCCTAGACTATGTTTTAGTAAAGGGAAAGGGGAGTAAGCCAGGTCAAGATATGATATATTTTTGGAATATTGAATAATAATGGATTATTATGTAGAAATTATTTCTTGGCCCCATGGTGATGGGTGCACTTTAGTAGTTATATGTATGTGTGTGTGCGTGTTTTTGTATTTGTTTTATATAATGTTTGAAATAAAGTTTTTTAAAAATTATATATATATATATATATATATATATATATATATAAAAGGAGTAACCCTGTGGATTTTTAATTACCTGACTTTTATGTCCTGAAAAAAACCTGGCTGTAAATACAGAGTGAAAAATGTAATCACCAGCAACAAACACTTTCCCCTTCCTATTCCATTCCCCCTGAGTGACTTCTCTTTTTATTGCTGGCTCCTCCGTTAAAGTGATAAAATCTCATCATTAATACCGCTAAACTGTTTTAACAGTTTAGCAGTAACCAATTATAAGACTTTTTAAAATCATGTGCACTGTTTTAACAGTGCAATATACTAATCAAAATTTGTATAAAATGTGATTGTTTGTTCCTGTCTGACATTCCAAGCATTTATGAAGGTTGGTTGGAGGTTGAGGTAACTTTAAGGGCAGCCAGTTAGATTATTCTCGTACAGATGATAAGAAGAGCTAAATACATATTGTGTACTGGTACTTTGCTAAATATCTTTAGATTAGGGATAATTATACTCCCAGTCAGAAAACTGTTCTGTATGTGGAATAGCAATTCAATAATAAATTGATTCGAGAAGGACTTTCATGGACTTGTGTCTTCTGCCGTGTACCATTGTAATATCTAATAAATGCCATTTAAGGCACATGAACATCAACTACTTCTTTTTGACTACTTCATCTCCCACATGGTGGGATGTGACATACTGAAAACCTACCTTGCTTTTTCAGAACCTAAATGCTACAGTTCTATACTTACGTGGGAGTAACAGTGCTTCTAGGCCGTGGTGTCCTAGCGCTACCAATCAAAAGGCATTGTGCAGCTATTCCATCTTTTCGTCCTTCACAAGTTTTTTTCTGGTAAGAAAAAAAGACGGAATAGGCTATGAGAAAACATGGAAGGCTACAAATGGAAGACAACGGCAATGTCTGGGATCTCTCATAAAATTCTGCAAATGAGGCTGTGTGATTGCACAATCCGGAAGCACCCAGAGTAGTGCTCGGACATTAAAAAGAAAAGGCAAGGTAAGCAGTGCACCCTGAAACATTGATGATTCCCCCCTCCAAGCTTCCCCCAATTTTTCTACATGTCATGGCCTTCCAGGAGAAAAATGGCAGCCAGCAGCAACACCATTTTGGGTCTGAAAACGTTTGATTGACCTGTTTTGGCTCAGGTCTAAATCAAATAGTGAGGAAGATCCATAATTTGGTTAGTCCAGGACCGGTGCAAGGCAGTTTGGTGCCCTAGGCAAGATCAGATATTTAGCGCCCCCCCTTCCCACTTGAGAGCACTGTATTTTTTTTCAAGGCGTTTCTGGCGCCCCCTTTAGCCCTGCGCCCTAGGCAGCTGCCTAGTTGGCCTAATGGTAGCACCGGCCCTGGGTTAGTCCCTATCAGAAATGTGAATTGTATAGAATCTTAAGACAGTCGACTCTCCAAACAGCTGTTGGCATCAGATGAGAAGCCTCTCCTGGCAGTGGGGGCTGCCATATACTGTGGGGTGTGTCTTACAGGCTGCAGTGAGAGGGAAGAATAACCAAAATCAGGAACCTTGAGCAAACAGTGCAAGATTCCGCTGCCCAATTCCGCTGCTGATTCCCCCCCCCCTCGCTGTAGCCTCCTAAGACATAGACCACAATGTTTGGTAGTTCCCCCTTTGGAGAGGCCTTTTGGGGAGTACAGTGGGGAGGTGAAGGAAAAGATCCATATTGAACAAGCTGCAGCACTGAATTTCACCCATCTATTTTAGATAAATACTCCTCTAAACCAGGGTAATGCTTGAGCAAATTATACCAAGGAGCAACTGTTACAGTTCAAAGAGAAACAAAAGCCCTATTCAGATGTTCTCCTCATGCATAAGCCCTACACACAAGGAAGTAGAGTGGGGTCGAGCATGCTAGCTCCACCCCCTTGCCCTTCTTGTCACCCTCTTTACACAGGGAGGGCAACTATCTGTTGAGGACAGCCTCCTATATCCATGAAGGTTGTCCCCTAGATTTTAGATTTTAGAACCGTACTGAGAGAGCCAGTGTGGCGTAGTGGTGAGAGTGTTGGACTGGGATTCAGGAGATCTGGTTTCTAGTCCCCACTCGGCCATGAAACTCACTGGGTGACTTTGGGCCAGTCACGGACTCTCAACCTCACCTACCTCACAGGGTTGTTGTGAGGATAAAATAAACACAAGGGGTATTCGGCTGCTTGGATATTTCATTACCTCAGATACATTATTTTCTATAATAGGCTGAAACCTGTGACATTCTGAAAAGTGTAATTCTCAACTGGAACTGTTTCAGACTGTTTTGTAGCTTGGTCTATGATGCTGTAATAAAGAATTACAGTAATACCTTGGATTGCAAGTAACTTGGTTTGAGAGCGTTTTGCAAGACAAGCAAATTTTTAAATATTTATTTAATTTTTTTTGACTTGATATACAAGCGACGTCTTGCAATACAAGTACTGTAGTACGGCCTAAATTAAAAATCTCTGTACAAATTTTTTTGGGGGGATTTCGTTTTGATATAAGAGTGTTTTGGATTACAAGCATGTTTCCGGAACGAATTATGCTCTCAATCCAAGGCATGACTGTATATAAAAACTTTGGGGATATTTAGCTTATGGAAAAAGGCAAGTAAAAGGGGCATGACAGTGGTGCATAAAAGTATGTATGGCATGGAAAAGTGGATAGGTGGACGGTATTCTCCCTGTTTCATAATATTAGAACCTCAGGCCATCTAATGAAGTTAAATGATGGGAGAATTCAGGACAAAATGAAGGATTGTTTTCACACACAGCGCAGAGTTAAACTATGGGATTCACTACCACAAGATGTAGTAATGGCTGCCAACATGGATGGCTTTAAAAGGGGATTGGACAAATTAATTCTGGATAAGGCTATTAATGACTACTAATCACGATGGCTATGTATTACCTCCAGTATCACAGGCAGTATGCATCTGAATACCAGTTGCTGGGGAACATGAGTAGGAGGGTGCTATCGCATTTATGTCCTGCTTCTTGGCTTATTCCATAACACAATATAGGTCTTCCCATAGACATCTAGTTGGCCAATGTGGGAACAGAATACTGGACTTGACAGGCCTTTGGTCTGATCCAGCATCACTCTTCTTAAGTTCTTATCTTTTGGGGATGACCTTACAGTCATCTGTGAAAAGATCTTGGAGAATGTATCTTTTTATTAGAATCAGATGTCATTGAAGAAGAATTAGTTAAAGGAGAACCTTGTAAATACCATATACACTGCTTGACATCTGTAAGCAAATTTCTGATAGCAAAGGCTTTTTTAGAACAAGTGTTAGATCAGACGTGGAGAGTTAAGATCTCATTAACTTTGATAGAAATGAAATCATGAATCATGCCAAGAATTTATTCCATTTCTTCAGAAAAGAAGAGAGCTGCTGTTAGGATCAGTGAGAGGCCATACAACAGTTCTATCCATGCTGCATGTATAGAAAACAGCTTGTGACTCAGCTACCTCACCAGATTTCATTCTGAAAACATTAAAAACAATATTTCCAGAAGACGTCCTTTGAAAACTGTAGCCAAGAGAACACTGACATCATATTCCAAGAATCTAGAAAGAGCAAAAGGAAAAAATACGGTATATAAATTTCAGATTTCAACAACTTCCCAGAAAAGATTTTTTTTAAAAAAAAAAATCTTAAGGAGAGCATGCTTTTAATCACAGACCTCTGGAAGCTCTTAAAGAGCATTTTTTTCAGGTCTAATGTTTGTTTTTTAAGGTCATCAGAAGTGCATTGCTGAATCCAACCAAAGTTCCACCTATCTCAGCCCTGGGTTTCTCACAGTCGACATATCAGATACTGGCTGATATGATATAGAAAGGGCCTTTTCTTTCCTGCCTTCATTCTATCTCCAAGATAACTCTGCAAGACAGCAGAAGCAGGGCCGGATTAAGAGCATTATGGGCCTGGTGCTGAGGATTTTGGTGTGCCTTTTTATGGAAATAAATAAAATGAAGACGCAATTTTATATTAAAACAAATTAAATATTTTAATTACCATTAAAGTGCCAAAACAGAAACATATTGAAAATATTTCTTTTTTTGTAAACAATAAGCTTGTTAACTCAATAAAACCGTTATAAATAGAACATTCACAACAACCATTTTTAAATAAACATAAACCATATAAACAATTTAAATATAAGTGTATGATGTTTGGCTCATAAAAATTTGTTCCTTAAAGTATTATTATTATTATTATTATTATTATTATTATTATTATAGCATCATAATCAATACAGCCTGCGTTATGATTATGGTGCAGAGAGTAACTCTTGAAATAAATAGCAACCACTAGTTTTAAACACACAAACAGGTTATTCACTGAACTCTAACCTGCATTTAAACTAAATGAATCAAGCTGGTAGATTAAAATAAAATTACACATTAACTTTTCTTGCTTTTTTACTTGCAAATTCCTCAATTGTAGAATCAAGATTAAGCTCGTTCAGCAAACCATTTTCAATGCACAACAGAGAGAGCGCATTTAAACGCTCCTGACCCATGGAAGACCTTAGTTCATTTTTCACACGTTTTAATGCTGAAAATGAATGCTCACCACTGCAGTTGCTGACCATTAAACACAAATACATGCGGAGGGTCACAAATGTATTTGGAAATGCACCGACTAGAGATTGTGCAATCATAAACTTGTACATTTGTGTTTCTTGACTCCCATGAATGTCTTGATTTGCAGTGGAAGATTGGTACATTTTGAAAATAGATGAAAACTGTACAATTTCGTCTGCAAACAGGGGTTCAAGATCTTCAGGATATTTTGACACTAGTGTAGTGGCTCTGGAACGTAGACTATCAGCTGCTAGAGTGCATATTTCTGATAGAAATCCAAATCTTTCTTGAATTATGCTGCTTGCCTGTGCCTCAGTGATTCTGTCAATTGGTCAATTATAGGATAAAAGGTATGCACTTTAAACCTCTCAGAGGGTGTCATATCAGCATTAGCATCTTCTGCATCACCATAGTCCCACCTCCTATTTCTTTTCACTTTCCTTCCACGTTGTAGCTGGTACTCCTCGCAGCCGGAAATATTTTTACCCTGCTGTTCAAATTCAGAGAATCTAGAACGGAGAGACTGCACAAAATCCTTTAGAGAGTTCAGCATGTCTGTTGCTGTATGCAGATCTAATTTTGCATCTTGGAGACACTGACTGGTTCTGTGAAACCTTGGTAAAATGACAGACCATACTTCAACAATCATTATTCCAGTTTCCAATTGATCCATGACATTATTTAGGCCCTTTGCTTGTAAACAGACCTCTCCCTTTGTGGATTCATCATTCATAATATTTGAAAGGACATCTCTGATAGTACTATAGCCTTTTTGTAAGGCATTCACAGCATCATGGTGAACAGACCAACGTGTATCAGATAACCTTTTTAATGTCGGTATACCACATAGTTTGAAACTATCTGTTAACAGATTCCATCAATGAGTTGAAGCAGAAAAAAAACAATACAACTGCTGCACAAAATTAAAGAACGAAACTGCAACTGGACAGCTGTTTACGGCATTTTGTCCAACAAGATTAAGTGAATGTGCACAACAAGGAATGTATTCAGCAAGTGGGTTTCCCCCCCCCAAATTAAGGCCTGCATACCATTATATTTGCCACTCATATTAGATCCGTTATCATAAGACTGACCCCTGCAGTCTTTGATGGAAATTCCATTTTCATCCATGAACTGCAAAATAATGTTTGCTAGCTCCATACCAGTGTGTCCGTGCATTGGAATGAATTTCGTAAAACGCTCCACTGGACCACTAGGTAGTACATAGCGAAATATAATTGTTAGTTGATCACAATGTGCTATGTCAGGGGTGGAGTCAACAGAAATTGAATAATATTTGGCTTCTTTTATCTCGTTTATGATTTGCTGCAGCACTTGCTGACCAATCAGTTCAATAAACTCATCACATATCAGTTGATGATAAGTACCTCCACGTTTTTTAACCTCTAGGGCAGTCTTCCCCAACCGGGGCCCTTCCAAATGTTTGGGGCCCCAGCTCCCATCTTCCCCAGCCACTGGCCATGCTGCCTGAGGCAAATGAGAACTGTAGTCCAAAATATCCAAGAGGGATATTTGGTGAACTCTGTTCTCTGGGGTTTTTCAAAATAAAACTTAAAATGCCACACAATTCCCCATGAAAGCGCACGTGCACACACACACACACACACACACACACACAGTATTAGCCAAGCAGGTGACATTTTGCAGGCGGCAGGAGGATCAACACCCCCAAAAGGCAGACACCCACACCCACAAACACACAGCCCTTACGTTCAGTTTGGCTCACAAAAGAGGGAAAGCCCTTTTACAGAAAAAAAGGAGAAGGAGAAGGAGAACTTGCAGATCAAAAGAGTCAAACTTTTGAAACTTACCTGTGCAGAGGAGGGCCATCAGGACCAGCGGCAGGTAAAGACCATCCCAGAGGTTTGTCCCATAGCAAGCAGAAGTCATGGTGGAGATTTTGGAGGCGGGTGGGCAGAGAGGGGTCGCTTGACGGAGCAAAAACTCAAAAACTTCTGCAGCTCATCAGTAAGGGTCTGGCCAATTTCCCCCAAATTATTATTTTTTTTAAAAAAAAGCAGCTGACATGCTGGGAGTTGTAGGCCAAAGGCAAAAGGGGCGGGCCCGAAAGATACCAGCATATTTTAGCTTAAAGCTCTTGCTGCCAGAAACAAAGCTTTAGGGGAGGCATGTCAGCTTTTTGTTTTTTTTGTTAAACTAGCATTTGAACAATTGAGCTGCGAATCAGAAAGATCTTTTGCTCGAGGCTGGAGAGAGAGGTCCCTTCTAAATCTGAATATTACAGACCCTAGCAAGCCCCCCATGTGCTAGAAGTTCTCACAAAGAAATGTAGTAACAGTGATTGAAATGCAAAGCTACTGAAATGCTAATTTGAGAACAACAGTTCTTGCTAGGTCTTGCCTCAAGCCTGTAATGCAGATGTGCTTAGAACACCTTTCTAATCTTGAAAAAATCATTAATTATGCTGAATGATAACGATCAGAGCTAACTCCGAAGGGGGGAAAAATCGCCGCGTGTCGCTATAATTGTGGGCCTATTTTCTGTTAAGGGCCTGGAGCTGCTGCTCCAACAGCCCCTAGCTTAATCCGGCCCTGAGCAGAAGTATTGGTTATGACTCATTCTGTGCTATGCATGGCAGTGGTGGTGATTAGAATATTCTGTTAAAGAGCAATTGAATGTATTATTCTTTTCAGATATAGATAGATACATGCATGCGTACATATACATACTGAACACTAGGCGGGGGGACGGAGGACGGAAGGAAGAGTGGTTATTCCTCAATAGCAGCTTGTTGAAAGTTATACATGCCTTGGTCACATCTAGATTGGACTATATTGCAATGCACTCTGCATATGGCTGATCTTGAAAAGTGTCCAGAGACTTCAACAGAATCCAGCAGCAAGGCTGTAGCAGGAGCTCAGTCAGGTATTATACCCACGTTGCGTGGGGCCTAATTCAAGGCGCTCAGGGCTGCTCTGGGACATTTTGCTGCTGGAGAGGTGGAGCAGCAGACAGAACCCTTGCCCCATTCCAAGTCAAAGTGCAAAGTATTCAAGGCCAGTCAAGTTATTTTGGCACCTGAGGCAGAAAATCCCACACACACCTCTCACCCTCCCTGGCATTCAAATACAACAATATTTATTTATTTATTTATTATATTTATACCCTGCCTTTTTTCCTGCAAGGAACCCAAGGCGGCTTACATAATCCTCTCCATTTTTATCCTCACAACAACCCTGTGAGGTAGGTTAGGCTGAGAGTCAGTGTTGAATAGCTAACAATTTGCTGCCCTGCCATGACACACAAAATCAGGTGGCTGCCACACTCTGCCTGATGCTAAGGCAGGCCCTGAATGCTGCTTCTTACCTTTGAAGCTCTAAGTGGCATTGGACCAGGATACCTGTGTGACCGTCTCCCCCTACAGAAACATGTTCACCCGCTGCAGGCAAGGAGGAACCTTAGCTGCTCAATTGTAGCATGTATACTTGGCATGTAGCAGCATGCCCGAGGGTCAATCTTTGGTATCTCAGGTAGCATGGAAAGATCTCTGACAGGAAACCTGGAGGATCACTGCCACTTTGTGTTCAAACAGGGAAGTCCTGTAATGTGTCCTTCCACCCAGTGAGCTGCACCTTTTGCAGCTCACTGCAAATTTTGACCTTTACTGTAGCAGTGACCAAACTTTGGAATCTGTAGCTAAGGGAGGTTCAGTTATCTACCCCATTGAGCTCCTTTAGATAGGAACTGAAGGCAGCCTAATTTGAGTGTGCCTTTTTTTGGTGTTGCTCAATGATGATTTTCTTTTTTACTGTTTGGTTTTTGTATGTGTGGAGGACCGCTGCCGGTCCTATCCTGCGAGATCGGGAGCTACGTGGCTAATTTGACAGTTCAGAGCTCTTGCTCGCGCTCTCTGGGTCAAATCAGGTCAATTACACTGGATTGAGGCACCCAGTCAGAACAAAACTACTCCTTAGGCAGAAACCAGTTTATTGCAGTAGTAAACAAAGGAATTAGGTCAGGGAGATAAGGGAGTGAAATTGACACAGGGAGAGTGACGCTTACTATACACACAGGCAGAACTATCAAACAAAAAATAACCTACGCTATTCTTATCTAACACTGAAGAATCTACCCTAGTCTAATACTAGAAATTATTACGGACTTACGGCAGAATACCCAGGCAGTCTGCTTGGGGGTTGAGTGTCCAGGCTGGCCTGAGCTGACGACCTGCTCCAACTCCATGCTCCCTTGCACCTTGTTCCCAACAAAATTCAGAAGCCTTGGATGCTTCTTTTACCTCTTCACTTGGCCCCCTCCTGATCCCCTGACCCCTCCCTCTCCTGACAGGACGAACTGGTTCGGCCAGGAGGGAAGGGTGCTGAGATTTTGGCGCCACTTTTTCCATGGCCCCTCAAGGGTGCTTGGAAGGGTGATTGTGGGTGCTTGACAACCCATTGAGGGAGTCTGGGGAAAACCATCCAAATGTAAATGCATGTGTCCGGGACTTGGAAACCCTTTGAGGGTGTTTAGTGAAACCCATCAGAATGCAAATGTGTGTCTCAGACTGAGCTCTCCTGCCCTAGGCAGGGATTATGCCGGTGAAATGGGGCAAAGTGTGTCTTTGTCAGGCTTTCTCTCCACAGTATGCTATTGTTGCTGTACTGTTGTCATTTTTGTCAGCATATGATGGACCTTTTTAATGTTAGCGTCTTTATCAGGTCCTGATGGTTTTATTGTTAATTGTTTTCAACTGTTTTAAACTTTTGTATGTTCAAGGTTTTATATTATATTTTATGAAGTTGTGGACTGCCCAGAGTGCTAGGGCTATTGGATGGTATTGAAATGTAATAAATGAATGGATGGATTTTAAATGTTTTTTAGGGCACAATCCAATGGGGATGCCTGTAGCCCTCCAAACTCAGAGGTTGTCTCCATGCTCCTCCCACTCTGCAAAGCAGCTAGATGGCTGATTTCAGCCATCCAACTGCGACACTTCAGAGGGGAAGGGAAGGAGGCTGAGGTGCTACCAGGATATGTTGTATCTTGGCAGCACTGGTCTCCTCCCCTCCCTGCCCCTCTGAATACTCTTCTCCAAGGCTGCTGTTATGACCTCAGAGAAGCAGCTGGTGTGGTTCTTTTCATGCCAGCTATGGGGGGGGAGGGGGATCTGAGCACGGAGTCCCAGATCTGAGGTTGGAGCTCTTTCTGACCTCAGATCTAGGAATCTGAAAAATCCTATAGCCCTCTAGACCAGGGCTCTCCAACCTTGGGTCCCCAGATGTTGCTGGACCATTAGCCATGCTGGCTGGGTATGCTGGGAACTGTAGGCCAGCAACATCTGGGGGCCCAAGGTTGGAGAGCCCCGCTCTAGACACTGTCTAGGGGGCATAAGATTGCTCTGTTAGTTACTGCTTTATTTTATTATATTTGTTGTAAGCCACTTTTGGGGGGCCTGATTTCAGGTGGAAGATCCAAATATAAATGATTGTATAAATAAATGCCTGGTCAACTTGCTTGTTCTGTAATTTCAAAGAATTACATGAACCTCTGTATTAGGTGTGTATGACAAAGACCCAAATCCCTTTGCTTCCTTTCGCCACTGAAAAAAGACTGTGTAACCTGCATTAATAACAGTACTAGAGTTCTTACAATTCACAGAATTGCAATAACAACAACAAATGCTTTTTGCGTTTTTTGCATTTTGCATAACAACAAATACACTGCTTTTTGCAGGAACAGGGCAATTTAGCCTTGAATATCTCCAAAAGCAAGACTTTGTATCTTGCTGCAAAAAGGGATGCTTAAGGAGTTTGGTTGTTTTCACATTTTAAAGCGAACCTGATCTGCATCTCCTGGAGTAATGTGTGGATTGGAATGCAGTTTTCCTTCAGAGTTCAGACTGCACAATACTCTGAATTTTACAATGCAGTCCTCTCCTTTAAAAATGTATCAAGTACATGTATCAAACGTGTATAAAAATATAAAAATGCATATTTTATGATACAATTCATTTAGAAATGTGTAATTTTTAAAGAAAACACGAATATAAATAATATGCAATGAAGGGCACAATCCTATGGCCATCTAAACTCTGAAATGCGGTCTGAGGTCGGAGCTGGGACCCTGTCCTCGGTGTGCTCTCCCCCTGCCCTCACAACGGGTACAGAAAGAGCTGCACGGACTGCAGCTCCGAGGTCAGAAGACCGACCTTGGAGCAGGAGGTTTGTGGGTGTTCGGGGGGGGGTGGAGTGGGGAGGAGGGAAGGTCTGCCATGATACATAGTATCCTGGCCGCACCTCAGCCTCTCCTCCTCATGAGCCAGGGGGAAAGACTTAGACGGCTGAAATTGTCTAAGCGACCTTTACCTCCACACCCCTTCCGCCCTCCATTGGATGCCCGCAATCCTCCAAGTTCAAAACGTGTAATTTTTAAAGAAAACATGTTCAAAATATGTATTTAAATAGTATGCAATTAAATGACAAAACAGATAATTTTGGTGCAGTTTTTAAAAATAATGATGCATTGCAGAGTAATGTGGAAATGGGATGGCACAGGCTTGTGAATGAACACATGCAAAACTGACACAGACTGGAAACAGACTGATCCGTCCAGTCCTAGCTGGGAATCTTGTCCCTCTCCCTTGAAATCTCTTTGCTTTCATGACTCCTACAGATATCTGAAATAATGCTCCTGACACCTGCTTGGCTTTCCTTACATAGAGAAACCTCCTGGACTTGTGACAAACTCAAAATATTGGCCTTGCCTGTTGTTGTTTAAAGCAGTTGGTTGGAGAAGCTTATTTTGTTGCACAAGGTAGTATTAATATGATGGATGGGATTTTGCAGCTTGAGAGGGCAGTCAAAGCCTCTTCTCTATATATGAACTTTCATTGTTATCAAGAAGGGAAGCCAAGGTTATTTATTAGTGATTGCTTTTAAAGTTTTAGATCCCACCTTCATATTTTTTCAAGCAGGATTACAAATAAATAAATAAATAAATAAAATATTAAAAAAGCAAAATACCACACAATGTAAACAGCAATATATAAA
Source organism: Shinisaurus crocodilurus (assembly GCA_021292165.1). Taxonomy (NCBI): domain Eukaryota; kingdom Metazoa; phylum Chordata; class Lepidosauria; order Squamata; family Shinisauridae; genus Shinisaurus; species Shinisaurus crocodilurus. The sequence goes on along the minus strand of CM037877.1, from coordinate 176,086,321 downwards.
AGGAACAAACACAACAGTAAAAGCCGGCAATAAAACAGTTTAAAAGCAAATGCTGTAAGAAGCATGATAAAACATAATAAAACACCAGAGCGTGTGTGTGTGGGAAACAAAGTAAAAAATGAGACAGATTGCAGACAACTATGGTAGGCAAACAACAAAAATCCGGGCAAAGATAGAAGCTGTACTTACTTACTTACCTCACTAGGTAAGTAGGTAGGTAGGTAAGTAAGTCTGGGTGAGGCACAATGAAGGTCCTTAACCTTGTCTTGTCCCAGCCAAATGTGGCTTTGGAAATGACAAGAGGGCCTCAGATTATCTTAATAAGCAGGCAGGTTTATATGGGAGGTGGCCTGTCAGACACTCTGGTCCTGTAGGGCTTTAAAGGTCATGACCATTACTTTTAAATGAGCTCAGAAGCAAATGGGGAGCCAGTGCTGTTGTTTCAGCAGTGGGTGACATGCTCCCAGTACCCAGTTCCAATTAACAACCTGTCTTCTGGATTTTGAACAAGCCGAAGCTTCCAGGCACCTTTCAAAGGTAAGCCCACATAGAATGCATGGCAGTCATGGCATAACTAAGGCATGCATCACCATAGTCAGCTCTCCCCTCTTCAGAAACAGGTGTAGCTGGCCCCCCAGCCTAAGTTGGTCAAAGGAACCTCTGTCCATAGGTGTCACCTGGACATCCAGGGTCAAAGCCAGGTCCAGAAGAACCCCCAAATAATGAAGCTGTGTTTTCAGAGGGAGGGCTACCCCATCCAGCACAGGCTGAACTTGACTAGCTGTTATATTGACCAGGAGCCCCTTTGACTTGTCTGGGTTAAGTTTCAGTTTATTAGCTCTCAACCAGCCAATTCACAAACTGGTTCAGAATGTCCACAGCTTCCTGGAATGGGAGGATAGAGAGAGAGAGACCTTGGTATTGTCTGCATATTTGTGGCATCGAATTCAAATCTCCATACATGGTTGGGTTAATGTGGTGGTTGCTGGGATGTGAACTGTAAATGTTCAGTGTTTGGTTATTTCATTGAATTGTTATGTTTATTGTATATGTTTTTAGAAATAAACTTCTTCTTCATCATCATCATCATACTTCTGGTGGGAGACAAGGGGAGGTTAGGGGATGTTGACCTGGTGCTGAATGGGGTACATCTACCCCTGAAGGACCAAGTCCGCAGCTTGGGAGTCATTCTAGACTCCCAGCTGTCCATGGAGGCTCAGGTGTCAGCTGTGAGCCATCTGATACGGCAGTTGCACCCCTACCTTCCTAATCATCTGCTCCTATCAGTGGTTCATGCCTTGGTCTCCTCTCGCCTGGACTACTGTAATGCGCTCTATGTGGGGTTACCCTGGAAGACGGTTCGGAAGTTGCAGCTGGTACAGAATGCAGCAGCTCGCCTGGTTAAAGGCTGCTGCCAGCGTGATCACATCACTCCGGTGCTCAAAGAATTGCACTGGTTACCAGTTGTTTGCCGAGATGAATTCAAGGTGTTGGTGTTGACCTTTAAAACCCTGTACGGCTCCGGTCCAGTATATCTCAAGGAGCGCCTCCAGCAACATCAAGTAGGCCGCTCAACAAGATCCGCCACGGATGGCCTTCTCCCTGTCCCATCAGCCAGAGAAACCAGGCTGGTGGGGACTAGGAGGAGGGCCTTTTCTGTGGCAGCCCCCAATTTATGGAACTCTCTCCCCAGTGACCTCCGCCATGCCCCTTCCTTGATTAGCTTCCTCCGGGCATTAAAAACGTGGCTTTTCAGGTGGGAATATGGGATGGGTTAGGATTTTAAAGTTTTGTTCCGTTTTTAATTGTGTTTTATACTGTGTGTGTGTGTGTGTGTGTGTGTCCCTGTATTTTATTGCATTGTACATCGCTCAGAGTGGCCGGATATCTGGCCAGATGGGCGATTCATAAATATAAATCATCATCATCATCATCATCATCATCATCATCATCATCATCATCATGCGACCTCTCCCAGCAATTTCATATAGATGTTAAAGAGCATGGGGACAGAACAGAACCCTACGGAATTGCATAGATCATCAGCTAAGGGGATGAGCAGGATCCCTACAGCACCCACCTTCACTACCTTAAATTTGGTACCTTAAATCCTGGGGGGTGCAGAAGATACTGTTCCCTGTATATCAGTATATTTACTGATACTTAGGGATGTATGGACTTTGTTAAATCCATTCCATTCTGTTTCATGGATAGTCAGGCACCTTTAGTTCCATCGTACGCTCATTGATGGAATTGGATTCTGCACAAATGCATTCGTACGCATTTGTGCAAATTCACACTTCCAAAAATGCACAAATCCTCTGCAAATATGCAAAAAAACCCACCCCACAAACCACCCCACAATGCACATTTTCACGCTTTAGTCTATGGGGGAGGGTACACATTTTTAGGTTTTTTTTAAAAAAATTATACGACTAAATTTGTGTAAAATTTCAGAAAGTAAAAAACAAAGAAACTGGTCCGCAGGTCTGCAGAAACCATGCAACTCAGGTAAAGCCAGTCCACTGTGGAATCCACAGGTCAGATTCATAGAGAGCTGAACTCATTTGAATCCATTGCTGGTTACTGTGACTAGGCTTGTATCATCGAGCCTCGCGCGGGCAAAACGAGGCCGAAATGGGCCCGCTCACACCCGCGTGAGGCCTTACCTTTACTTTGGGGTGGCTTGCTCCCTCCGCGGTGAGCCGTCCGCGCGGCCCGTTCCGTCCCGTCGCGTCACTTCCGGGATCGGAAATGACGCAACACGGCAACAGAACCCTGCGCAGGTGTGCTGGACCCCTGTGGTGCGTTCTGCGCCTGCGCAGGGTCCCGTCGCGTCATTTCCGGTCTCGGAAGCAACAAACGGGGCAGGAGAAGACGATCGAGTGGCGCACTGCGCCGCTCAGAAAATCACTTTGGGTTGCCGCCCACCCTGGAAAATCGGCTCGGAGGCGCGACCCGGCCTTGGATACGCCACTAACTGTGACATCCTTAGTTATTATGAGGGAGAAAAACAAATTATATGGATAATTGGGAAGAGAACACAAAGTCTCTTTTGTGGGCTGGTAAACAATTCCTGGCATTAGCAACCTCTCCTGTGTCCTTGGGAAGTGTTATGAATAATGGCATTAAATTTGCTTCCCAGAGGTGCTCTAACATTCATTAGTGCACAGGTCCCAGCTACCATGTCCCTCATATGGATGTCAGTGGCCATTTTTCTTCAGCCTACTATTTTAGTTTGGGGGAACAGAACACTTTATTCTTTGTACATAATGTAGGAATTCACACTATGCCAGGATGGATCCTCAGTGAGTATACATTGGGACAGGATTGTTGATTTTAAAATCATGTTGTTAAAAAACCTCTTCTTTTGATTACCAGATTTTTGTGGAATGTGATTAAATATTTTTCTTTTGTTTTCAGGGATATACAGGGGACAGCACCAAAGACCTTGGAATTCAATCAGCTCCAGTTGATAAGCTTTCCATGTAAAACTCAGAAAATCTGACTGCAAAAAGCATAAAAGTATTGAAGGAAACAATAATATTTCTGAACATTTATTTTGTCATTAAACAGCTGGTTCTTCAATAGTTGCAGAATTCCCACTAAACACTGAAAAACCTTGATTATTCCCAAGCTGTGAGTGTGGGGGGCGGGGGTCACACACATTTAGTGTGTGACCGGCAGTTATTAGGTTGACTGAATGTCATCTTTCTTGAACAAAGATGATGTATATTTCTGAAGCTTGTTTTCCAAATTGTTTTTTCTTTCCCCATTCTGAATTTACCCAAGATCCACAGACATTTTCTGGTCTATTCATGTTGTGTGTGGTCAGCATAAGCACCTGGCATCCTTGGGCAGTTGCCAGGGACCCAGCTGGACCCCTCTTAAAATATTATGTACTTGCCTGGTGTTCCAAACAATGTCAGGTGGCTCTGCCATTGGGTCTGCCATTTTAATTTCCCTCAATGCTCCAAAGCAACACTACTTCAGGAGCATTATGGGAAATTAAAACACAGACTAGACATCCTTCTGGTGCTTCTCAGAGTACTGTTGCTGCTATTCACTTCCAAGTAAGCCCACTAGGGCCCACCAGTGGAGGAGGGGACCTGACAGAGGGCACTTCATTCAAACCTGGAGCTAGCTCTGATGTTGTGGTAAGGGTGTGCACTACATTTTCCCCTATGGAATATTTTTTCCTATGGAATATTGTTAAGTTTTGTAATACCAATACTGTGCAATATAATAAATAAATAAATAAATAAATAAATAAATTTCTGGCCATGGGTCTTATCAATGTCCTGGGCTGCCTCAGTTGTGATATGACCTTGACATTGCTGGGTGTTGCTGTAGCTTGGGTTTCAGGGTTCTTCTATGGGTCAGTTCTTGAGCAGGGGTCTGAGTAGGTCAGGTTTCACAGGGAAGCCAGGCAGGAATAGATCAGCACAATGGCTAGCTCCCAGTGAGGCTGGAAGCCAGACTGGGCTGTCTGTATGTTGTTCTAACAAGACGCAGAACAAGACTGAGCCTTAAATAAGAGTTTGGCTGTGTTTAGGCTAGTTGGACCCATGCCCCCCAACCCCTGGGATCTTTCTGGGGAACTGGGTCCTGGAGAGGTGGGAATCTTGTGATGCTTTTCTGTGACCAAACCCTCTCCCTGAACATTTCATTCTGAGGGGTCAGGGTCCTCTGAGGACAATGGTTCGGCGTCCTGGTCCATGACAAATATAGATTTTCATCACTGCTGTTTATAGTAATATGATTTTCTCTTTATCCTACCCTCTACCATGACCCCTTTCTATAACAATGTGCTATGCATAAATGCATCTGTTAAGTGTTTGTGTGACATGTAACAAATTATAATTCTAGCAGTATTTAATGTTTACTTTTATATTGCTTGCCAAAACCTCTTAGTGACAAGACTGCATAGTGTATATTTATATTGTTAAACAGATATCTCACATTGTAAGAAGGGATGGTGCTGTTGTGTGATGGATGGTGAAGGTGATACTTCTCATTATCTCTTTTTGATGGTATGCATGCAGTGGTAAAGGATCATGTGGTGGAGATCTGGGAACATGGCTGTCTGAACCTTTTTAGTGAGAATATTGTGTATGTGCCAGGAAGATTTATTTTATTTATTCAAAGGCAACATCACACACCCTATTAGCTGTCCTATGTACAGATGCACTGGATGCCAGAATATGCCCACAAACATGTATGTTGTGACATGAGGTTCAAATGCAGTTTTACTTGTCATGTAAAAGCAGCCATGAAGCCTGAGCCTATTCATTTTTACCTGGATGTAAGTCATGCTATATTAAATGGAATTTGCTGCTAGGTAAATATGCATAGGACTATAGCTGTATTCCGTTGTTTGGAGAGAGAGCTATTGTTGTTGGTTTATGGATAAGTTTTAAAATAAAATTTCTGTTAAAACCAACAGCCTTTTTCATTGTGCCCTTTGCTTTCTCTCATACCTCGCCAGATTAGATCACATATGGTTTATTAAAATATATCTGATAGAAATAAGGGGCTGGATCCAGATTTAGTCATGCTTAGACTAGACCAACTGAAATCAGTGGGCCATAAGTTAGTTGTGACTAAATTAAGTCTCATTGATTCATCCCAAAAGCAAAAGGAATAAAAACAATTTGGCTGCGGACTTCAGTTCAGAGATATCTGGAGCGACCGAAAATGTTGGTAAATGAAATTAAATAAACTTTAAGAACTGGTGCCTGTGTTTGCTTTCCTGCCCTCTTCCCGAAATCAGCCGTCTAAGTCTTTTGCAGGGCAGGAGAAGTGCAGAGGTGACCTTCGCCTCCACGCTCCTTCCATCCTCAATAGGATGCCCGTAATCCTCCGGGTTTGGAGGGTTAAGGCCAGCCACATGGGATTGAGCAGCCCGTGAGGGGTTTCAGTAGCATAAACAGGGCTAGTTGTCTCCATTTTCCCTGCCAAACATAATAGGATGCTATGGTGGCTGTAGCTGTACAAGTCACTGCTTGAGCTCTGGTGATTACTGCTCCGGGATAGAATCAAGGTGCTAATGACTGGGTCATAGCTTGGAGTCATAACATATACAAATTAATAATTAACAGTAGTCCAAGTAGAAAAGCTGGCAGGCAAATATGTTTGCTTTACAAACAAGGAAATAGTGAGTAGAAGATTATTTCTGCTTCTTGCATGTTGTCAAGGACACACACAACCGCCGCCCCCCAAATACAGGCTTACTTTCTCTCCCTCCTCTTTTATTGTCACGCTTCCCCCCAAGACCTGGCTCATCTTGTTGGTAATTATTTCCATATTTGTTTGTGAAGCAGAGCAGCTTTCGTGTGTACGGCATTCTGCGCAATATGTGCCGAGGCCAGATGGAATGACAAATAATGGACTGAGCAGGCCCCTGCACCTGGCTGCAGGGATGTTGAAGAGTCCTTGGTCTCGAGTCACGAGTCGAGTCACGAGTCTTTGGACCCGAGTCTCAAGTCCGAGTCTGAGTCCTTGGTCCAAAATGGTGACTCACGAGTCACGAGTCACGAGTCACTCCCAAAGCTGACTCCACAAGTCCCTATTAAAATCAATGGGGGGTTTTCCCAACAAAATAAGGCTACTTCAGATGTGTGGTTTAAATAAATTCTAGGCACAAGTGTGCCTTTTTGTTTCAAAACTCTGCAACTGATTTTGGCAAGAACAGACCAGGCAGAAAAACCCAAAATAACCAGGCAGGCAGAGGAGGCAGGGAACCCCAAAGCAGGCAGGCAGAGGCCTTTGTCTTGGACAATTCAACTGTTGAACTGGTCAAGAAGAGACCAGGCAGGCAGAGGAGGCTGGGAACCCCAGACAGGTAGGCAGAGGCAGCCAAACCCAAAATGTCTGAAAGGTTGCATTTTAGAAAAATGATTTTAAAAAATAAACTTGCAGTACTTCCTAAAACTTATCCATGTTGCATTTGAGGAACATGATTTTTTCTAAATGTTTGGGCCCCATTCTGGAACGGTGAGGTCTCATCCCAATTCCACCCCACTGAACACCCGCTCCACTGGTGATGAACTTGCTGGAACCAGAAACACACTCAGAGCAGCCACACAGAGTAATCTCAGGTCCTTCTTCTGCCTCTCTCAAGTACGCAACACATCAATCAAAATAAACCTTGACACACTGTTGGGGCTGCACTCCTGGTAGCCGTCCATAGTGGCCGAGCAGCGGCACACCTCGCTTCCATGCGCTCTTCGCCGGCAATCACGCTCCTCTCCACTCCTTCTGGCGCAGCCCAGGGATGTTGAAGAGTCCTTGGTCTTGAGTCCCGTCGAGTCTCGAGTCCCATTAAAAATATTGGGACTTGAGTCCGAGTCGAGTCAGAGGAGGGACTCAGTCCGACTCACGAGTCGAGTCCTCGAGTCCAAGTCCCCATCCCTGCCTGGCTGCCATTCTCCATATAGCGGTGTTTTGATGTGTATGAGCAGGTGCCTAATTGTGCTGTGCCGAACATTTCTTCCACACTTTTTCGACCATTCTTATTCAATCTGATAGGAAAGAAATTGCTTTTGAAAAAAATGTCCCATGGGGAAGAACATTTCTGTGGAATTCTCATGAGTGGGGCGTGATGTGCTTGTCCTTACCTTAGTTATGAGGTGGCTGAGGAGTATGTGTGAGCGTCATCTCCCCAGCAGCCTGTAGCCTCCTGAGCTTCCTACACTTCAGTTTATGCCCAGAGGATGACATTATGAGGCATTTCCTCCCATAGGGCTTTTTCAGATCAGGAACCACAGGCAGCCTGGGACGCTGCAGAGTGATGGAGAGATGTGTGATAGATAGAAAACACACATACAGCATACTCGGCCACCTTACAATGATCAGGGGAGTCCAAAAACACCACCAAAATAAATGCAAAATAAATTCTGAAGTATCCTGACAATGAGGCGGAAGAATGGAAGCCTCTTTCATGGGGGAAGAAAACTAGTCAGGGGCATGCTAGCTAGGGATATAGGGCAGGTCGTGTAGCACACACACAGCTGTGTCCTCCAACACTTCATTGCCACTCCCTAACCCCCAAAATCCACCACCCGAGGCAGCTGCCTCATTCTGCCTGCCTAATGGTAGGGCCTGCCCTGCTTCAGGGCTGAGTTGACATCTTCTACCAGCAGATACATGCTGGGGTAGATATATTATCCCAAGCTGAAATGTCTATTAATTACAATGTTTATTATATTAGTTATTTTGTATCTCTCCTACACATATTCTATGTTTTATGAAGTATTAATTCCTATGTGTTATTACTAGGCTTTTAGTTTTGAGAGTGGACATCTTTATTAATTGTAAGTTTCTCTTTGTGCTTAGTCCACAAATCTGCCTATTTTTAATTTGCCTGCTTGACTTCACATTTTTTAAAGTGTCCTCTACCACCAAGTTCATTTCTACAGTGTTTTTACACACACACAACTGTGTTTTCATTCTTATTCACTACAAATTACATTATCTGGACGTGAAAACACAGCTGCTTTCTGGTCTGTGCTAATTGGCTGAAACAAATCCGTAAATTATAGGAAGGGTCCAGTTTTTCTCCCATAAAAGCCATGGAATGAGATCTCTTGCACTCTGCAACCTTTGGCTAGAAGTAGCTCTCAAAGGACCCAGGCACAGGCCTTTTCCAGCCAGAAAACTCTTTAACAGCTGTTACTGGCAAAGAAACTTGAGACCTTTGCTGTGTACAAGTAAAGTCTACTACTGAACTATTTATACACAAAAACATTCCTAGACTGTCTTTCAGCCCTAACAAGGGCACTCAAGGTGGTTTACAATCAAAATGAATGCAATCACTAAAAGAAGACTAAACTGAGTTAAAAACAGAAATTAAGAAGCCAGAGAAAATGAAGAGTTAAAACTTCAGTACCATGTTTTGGCACCATTGAAGGCCAGACATCAGGGATGGAGCTGGCCTAAGCTCTTTCAGGAAGGAATTCCATAACTGGCCCTTCCCATCCTAGCACTAGGTGTACATCTTACAGGAGCCCTGCTCAGGCCTTCGAAACTGGTAAGCATGGAGGGGAATTTGGAAGTGTGCTCCAGGCCTGCCCCGTCTACTTGCAACTTCCCTGTGATCGGGTGAACACAGTTAGAAAGCTTCATGTGATTGGAAAGCCTGATAAGGCAGGGTTCCCGGTGATAAACTACACATTATGTTAATTGTGTTATGGATTGGGACCACCATGCAATGAGTGGGGAGGATTAAAGCTTCCCCACACCATGTTGGGGGGGGGGAGAAAGAAAGCCTCCATTGATGCCAATTGAGACTATTTCCTTTTTTAAAAATTGCCCCCTGTGGAGGGGGGCGGAGTTCGGGGGAAAATGGGGGAGAAGCTTTAATCCTCCCCTCCTGTTGCATGATGGTCCCAATCCAAATTGGAGCCATGTAGGCTTACACTACAGTAAATAAAAAGCTAACCCTCTGCTATATTTATTTTATTTTAGAGCATTTATATACCACTTCTCATTTTAAAAATCCAGAAATGATTTACAAGAAATGTAAATACATCATTATAAAAGCGCAGCAACATTTAGACAAGTTAATGGTTGGGAAAAGGTAAGGCAGAGTAAACAAGTAAGTCTTTAATAATTGTCAAAAGCACGTGAATGACGGTGCCTGAGGTATCGCAGAGGGGAGGTCATTCCAGAGGAAGGGCACACCAGCACAGAGAAGGCCCGTTGCCTTGCTGCTGCCAGATGGGACTCCGCAGGATATGGCATGGACAAGAAGGCATCCCCTAAAGATTGTAGTGGTCTAATGCAGTGTTCTCCAACCTTGGGTCCCCAGATGTTTTTGGCCTACAACTCCCAGCATGCCCCAGCCAGCACAGCTGGCTGGGGCATGCTGGGAGTTGTAGGCCAAAAACATCTGGGGACCCAAGGTTGGAGAACAGTGGTCTAATGGATCTATGCAGGGAGCAGCAATCTCTCAGGTAACCTGGTCCTAAGTTCTTCAGGGCTTTATATGTCAAGAATAATACTTTGATCATGGCTCAGTTGCAAACTGGCAGCCAGTGCAGCTTCTTCAGCACAGGTGTTATGTGTGCATGGCAAGGCACTCCATCCAACAGCCTCGCTGAAGCATCCTGCACTAGCTGTATCTTCCAAACCAGCCTCAAGGGCAGCCCCACATAGAGACCATTACAGTAGGCCAGTCTTGAGATTACCAATGTATGGATCACAGTAGTTCAGCTATCCCTGTCCAGGCGTAGTTGATGTACCAGCCGAAGTTGGTAAAAGGCGCTCCATACCACATAAGTCACTTTTAATGACAGTGATGAATACAGGAACACCCAAAAACTCTGTACTCATTCCTTCAGGGGGAGTGCAACCCTATTTAAAGCAGGTAAACTCCCCAATTCCTGGACCTAGGAACCACTTACCCACAGAGCCTTCATCTTATTGGCGATTAGCATAAAGTATATTTTGGCTCCCAGTTACCGGAGCAGGGTAAGCACGTTCATCCAAGCGCACTTACACTTTCACTGTAGACCTTCCCCATCAACAAGGGGAGGTCAGGAGCAGAGGGGGTGGGGTCCAGCGAGCATGTCCCTGGTCCAGCGAGCATGTCCCTGGCTCCCTCTAGCTAGTTTTAAAACTGAATGCCTGAAGAGGGATAATGATGTTCAGAAACACACCTTGGAAGTGTGTAGGAAATCCATCAAACTCAAGGCTGAGCCGTGTCCACATAGAGCTGCCGTTTCTATGAGCTGGCAGTGAAGGGTTTGTACATGCAGCCACCATGCTGTGCATGGTCACTTTGACCCAATTTTGCCCCAGCTTTTGCACCCGTTTCAGGAGATACGTAGACCCTACCTGGTTTTATGTTTTTCACAGTATGAAAGAGTCATTGTTGCCACCCTTGTGCACATGCCTCCCAATATTGTCTCTGGTAAACAAATCATGCAGGTGTCATTTGTTGTGCTTCAAAAAATCAGTGAAACCTGTTTGACCAGAGGTGAGAGTGTTGCATTATTACTGACATCCCTTCTATGCAGGACCGGTGCAGGGCAGTTTGGCGCCCCAGGCGAAAAAATATTTAGCGCCGCCCCCCCCTCCAAAGAAGGGGAAAAAAAAAAAAAACTGCGCCGCCACCACCAACCTACCTTCCCCCCCGCCCTGGCGGCGGCGGCGGCAGCGGCGGCGGCGGCTGCTGCTGCTGCTGCTGCTGCTGCTGCCTTCTCCTCCCTTCTCCTCCTCCTCCTGAAGCGACGCGACGGGACCCCCGCGCTGTTTTTTGCCGGGGGAAACCATGGCAACAGGGCTGTTTAAGCCCTTCTGCCCTGGTTCCTCCCGCCAAAACAACGCGGGCGGGGCTCCGGAAGCGACGCGACGAAGTAGGTGACGGGGGGGTTGGGGGGGTGGCGATGGCGGTGGGAGGCGCAGCGGCAGCGAGCGGGTGGGCAGGGGGAGGCGCAGCGGCGGGCGGGCGGGCGGGGGAAGCGCAGCGGCGAGCGAGCGGGCGAGCGAGCGGAGCGAGCGAGCGGCGGGCGGGGGGAAGCGCAGCGGCGGCGGCGGCAGGCAGGAGGGTGGGGAGGCGGAGGCCTGGTGGGGGCGGCGCGGCGGCGGCGGAGGCCTGGCGGGGGCGGCGCAGCGGCAGCGAAGAGGAGCGCAGCGTTTCCGCGCCCTCTTCAGCCGCGCGCCCTCTTCAGCCGCGCGCCCTCTTCAGCCGTGCGCCCTAGGCCACCGCCTAGTTGGCCTAGCGGTAGCGCCGGCCCTGCTTCTATGCCTGCTTATGTTCTGTGGGGTCCGACCACCCTATGGGCCCTAGTCTTTGGTATTGACACTGTTTTTGATTAATACTCATCTGTTGTAGTCATGATGGGGCAGGGAACTGGTCTGGACCTGCCATCATGGATAGAGTTAAGCTCACTGTCACCACTCCCCTGTCCTCCCCCCTCACTCATTTATGCTTTATTTAAGGTTCTGCACAGTCTGGTTGCACCAAACTTCGATGCTGCATGAATGCAACTCAAACTGTAAATGCAGTATTGCACTGGTGACTGGTACCTTGTAATATCTTCCTTTTGGGTGGGGTGGGGGGCAGAGGACCGTCACATTTAGACCTTTCCCCTTAAAATAGTTTATTTCCAATGCAATAACTGATTTGGGAGACTTCATTCAGAAAAATAAAGCAAAATGCGGGGGGGGGGCATTTTGACAAATCCTCCAAGAATGCAATGGTGGAAAATAGCATTTTGCCCTAAGGTGTGTCGGCCTTCATCAGTAGGGTGGGAAACATGATGGTGACGTGAAGTGTCTGTGTACATATACTGGAATGCTAACAATAGAAGTCACTTGTGGCTTCTCTACATGAAGCTTTTAACCTGCCTCTTTACTGAGGCTTATGCTTCCGGATTCTTTGCCGGATTAAAATTGGCTCCTTCACACATTATTTTTTCCAGGGGTTTTTCTTTCTCTCCCTTTCTATATGTTCGATTACACAACCACAAGGTGGCTCTGTGATATAGCAGAATTGCAAAAATACAAGAGCCTCTCATTCCAATTCGTCCCGCATTGGAAATTTAATACTCCATTTCCCTCATTCTAAAAAAAAGCTGTGGAAATGCTTGGAAAGCATGGGAGAGGCCCTGGAGGAAGACAACGTAAAGTACCTGCAAACTACCATGAGCAAGAAATTATGCGTACAGAATCAATGCCTGGTGTAGAGAAGCACTTTAAGTACAAATGATTTTTGAAAGGGCCATTCTTCTTAACACCAAAATCTTGGCAACAGCATTGTCTTTGGTCAGATTAGTACATCTATTGAACAAGCAGAATGGCTCTGAATAATTCAGAAACAATGACAAAACAAACATCATTATCTGAATTCATGGAAATGAAGACATTTCCGAGTAATGCTTGCCTGCAGAGGGCACTGGGGCACTTTTGCTTTATTTCAAGGTCCAAGATAATCTTTTGACAGAGCATATAATTTCTATCTAATGATATATAAACAATATTTTTTCCTGCTAGAACCATATAAAGTCATGCAGCAGAGTCTGGCATCAGTGTTTGCTTCTTTCCTATCCAGATGCAAATTACACTGATAAATGCAAAATCAATCATACGAATAAATACGATTTCTCGTCAAGCAGGCTGTCTTACGGCTTTCTGACTTTGATGGTTGTGCGGAAGTAATAAAGGGATCCTTTCTGTTAAAATGTGCTAGCTAAGTGTCAATGTCCTTCTTCAATGTTGTTCTGCTGCACATGGCATGGTGATGCCAAGTCTGCCTAGAGTAAATTGGTCTATTATGCTGTGGCTGCACAGATCTTATTAAATTAAATACTCTGATAGCTGCCAACTCCACTATTGCCCCACATATGCTGCTGTGCTTTGAATGCTACTCTGATCATACAGACAGAACTCCTTTGTGCCATGCCAAGTGATTGGCAGTCACCCTCAGATATTCATCATACTCAAAATATTTATCTTCATCTGCAACCATTGCCAATTGTGCTTGCTGTAAGTTAATGTGGTCTAAAGTACATAATGAAGTGACAATGATGAGCATTTCTCTGAAGCTTCTGACTGCTCATCTTCCTAGTTAGGGCTAGCCCTGCGATATAGCAGGGTGATGTGACCTGCCTCAGGTAGCATCATGGGGTGGGGGTGGGGGCAGTGAGAGGAAGGCAGCAATTGGTGCAGCAAGAGGCAGTATTCCTATGTACACCAGTTGCTGGGAAACATGGGCTGGAGGGTGCTGTTTCACTCATATTCTGCTTGTGGGTTTCCTGTGGGCAGCTGATTGGCCACTGTGTGAACAGAATGCTGGACTAGATGGACCACTGGTCTGATTCAGCATGGCTCTTCTTATGTTCTTATGACTTTCCAAAGTGTTGGCCTTAGCAGGGGCAGGGGACATTTGGGATTTGCTTCAGACAGCAAAATATCATGGTCAGCACTGTATCTAGTGGTTCCACAATAACAGAAATACATAAAGGAAAAAGGATGGAGTGTGGCTAGAATTATTGCACTTAGTCACAAGGATTTTCTGTGGCAACTAACCATGGTGCTTTTATTGTATTTATTTATAAATGTATGAGTCACCTTTTGGCCCAAATAGGTCCCCCAAGGCAACTTACAATTAAAACTTCAAACAGTTTAAAAACTTAAATTAAAAAAAAAAACCTTTAAAACAATCTGAAAATCTTAAAAACAATTTAAAACTTTAAAAATATTGCCACCCGTAGAATTAAGAGCAAGAGAGAATCTTAAAACAGAGTGTGGAGCTAATACATTTAAGGTACAATCCTATGCATGGTTAGACGGGGGGGGGGAGTCCTACAACTGGGAATGCTGGGAATTGTATGACTTTTTTCTGCCTAAACATGCATACAATTGTACCCTTAAAATACCAGAAAGCCATACAGAACAACAAAAGAGTTAACAGTTCACCTAAAACTGAACATAGAGGGGGCCAGCCAACTTCCTTTGGGAGAGAGTTCCACAGGTGTGGTGCTGCCACAGAGAAGGTCCTATCTTGTGTTCTCACCAGCCTAACCTCTCTTGCTGGTGGAGACAGCAAGAAGGGCATCTGAAGAAGATTTCAAATTACAGACAGGTTGATATGGGAGGACACAATATTTCAGATATCCTGGCCCCAACCTGTTTAGGAATACATAAAGTATTTATAGGTAAGTAAGCACTAGAACTTCAAATTGTGCCCAAAAGAGATTGGCAACTCTAAACATTCTAGAAAGACAGATCCAGCTGCAGTTGAAGAAGCTGTGCTGTAGTATACTTCTTCACCCCCATTCTGTATGCCAGTATACTATGGCTGCTTCCAGATGAGGCATTTATAAAGCCATCACCTTGCATCATTCATGGAATTTTACAGGGGGTCCAGACTTAATCATCTTCCACATAACCTGCTGGTGCTTTCCCACCACTTCTTCCATCTTTTTCTGCACATTGCACAAAATCTGTGAAGGAAAAAAGGCAGACTAGGTGCACAATGCCTTCTGATTGGTAGCTCCCTAGGAGTCCTCTGTCTAGAAGTGCCCCATGGCTCTGAAACAAAGAGTCACTTGTGCTAGTATCTTTTCAATCTCTTCTGTGAGAAGAGAAACTTTGGATTGGGTAGCAAAAGTAACATCCCCATCAAAACACAATATAACTCCATCACCTTACAGTATCATTGAAAATCCCTTGACCTCTGCTGATTTAACGTTGAGCTTCAAAAGTGATCTCAAACAAATCAGTTTTAGAATGTTTACACCGATGCTCAAGCTTGGATTTTGGCAAGCTTCGGGAGTATGACGTTCCATGACAGGAGGAAAGCTACCAAGAGCGCCTTTCATTGCATTCTTGTGGTCTGAATTTGGTGCACAGAAGAGATAATTAACAGATTACCCTCATTTGATTATAGGATCGTAATGAGACAGACACGTGGGAGAGATTAGATCTAAGGCTGGGCCTAAAATGGTCAGGATTTGAATGGGTTGCATCTTGATTTGTGTTTTGATATGAATGTTGGACTAAACTCTTCCAGAAATTCACAGAACCACAATTCTATGTTTTCATTATTATTTCTGCGTACATCATACCAAAAAAAGTGTGTGCTTATTACCTTCTGAGATTCTATCATTGTTAGAAAACAGACAACATCCTTGTGGAATTGTTTTCCAAACATCTCATTTCCTGGAAAATTCTTCCAAATGACAAGTGTTCTCTTCTCAACTACTGTGCATGATTATAATCTAGCCTGATATGTCAAACTCCATGAATAATAGCTTCCCTCCAGAGAACCAGTCCCTAACCTACAGGCTCTAAAACCTTCTTAGTTCTAAGGAATAGGTTTCTGCCAAGATACCTTTCCAAGATGAGTCATGGAATGAAATGCTTGTTTCTTCAGATTGCTTATTCTTCTTGCTGTGACACCGCACTGTAAGGCTGAACATGTGTATATATTCCTGGTGAAATATAAGCCAAACAAAAGCTTATGTGCTAATGCTAGATTATGATGATGATGATGATGATGATGATGATGATGATGATGATGATGATGATGATGGGTTTATCCTGAAGAAGTCTGCCTAATCCTTAATTGTGCCAGTTGTGCCACTGAAGAAGACTGTAGAGTTGAAATGCATTTGGTATTTATGTGCATCTTCAGTATTAGATTGCATATGTTGGTTTATTTACAACTAGCTTTTTTTACCCGGCGTTGCACGGGTCGTCCTTTTCCTATAGGCACTCTTTGTTCGAAATCCCTTAAGGTAGCTGTCCACTGTGAAATCCCTGCTCCTCCCCCCCCCCCAGGACTGCACAATGAAATCCCTGCTTCCCCCCATGACTACACAATGAAATTCCAGCTTCCCCTCTCCCCGGGACTATGCAACAATGAATTCCCTGTTTCCCTCCCCACCAGTACTACACAATGAAATCCCTGCTCCCCCCCCAGGACTATGCAACAATGAAATCCCTGCCCCCCCGGAGCACACAATGAAATCCCTGTGTGCCCCCCCCGGGACTACGCAATGAAATCCCTGCTTCCCCTCCCCCCTGGGACTATGCAACAATGAATTCCCGCCCCCCCCAGGACCAGACAATGAAATCCCTGCTTTCCCCCCTGGGACTATGCAGTCAAATCCCTGCTTCCCCCCTCCCCCGGGACTGCACAACAATGAAATCCCTGCCCCCCCCAGGAGCACACAATGAAATCCCTGTGTGTGTGTCCCCCCCCCCGGGACTATGCAACCATGAATTCCCGCCCCCCCCGGGACCAGACAATGAAATCCCTGCTCCCCACCCCCGGGACTATGCAATCAAATCCCTGCTTCCCCCCTCCCCCGGGACTGCACAACAATGAAATTGAATTCCCTGTGCCCCCCCCCCCGGTACTACACAATGAAATCCCTGCTTCCCTCCCCCCCGGGACTATGCAACAATGAAATCCCTGTGTCCCCCCCCCCCAGGACTATGCAACAATGAAATCCCTGCCCCCCCGGAGCACACAATGAAATCCCTGTGTGTGCCCCCCCCCGGGACTACGCAATCAAATCCCTGCTGTCCCGGCTGTGATTCATGTGAACATTCTGTTTGGACGTAGGAGAGATTTGCATATCCGCCTCTGATTGGGCCCCTGTGGAGGCAGTGCATACCAACATTCTACGTGCCCGTTGGAGCTATTTGCATAACGCCTCCTGAATGGCCCCTGCAAGCATTCCAAGCGACGCCATTGGCTCTCATCTATTTTGGGCTGTACAGGCGCGGCGAGGGTTTTTCGGAGATTTTAACCTGCCAGTCTTTGTCCTTGGGTGATGGGGAGTATGCGTGCCAAGTTTGGGGCAGATCCGTGCAACTGGGTAGGAGCCAAGGCGACGCAAACCCGCCGTGCGGACCCACGTACATACAAACAAACAAACGTACAAACGTACAAACCCACAAACATTCACATTTATATAGTAGATAAGTAGCCTTCTTGGTCCTTCATCATAAATAGGTTGCATATGTGGAGTTTTAAGTTGTTTTATTGCAATGTTTGGTCACTGTATATTATTTTAGTGTATGCTGTTATGATTTTTTGCTTATTGTATTATTCTGTGTATAAACCTTTCCATTTTTTTCTAGCAACATTTGTACAGTAGTTGGTATTCTGACTTTTCATACTGAAGTCTGAATTTGGGTGGTCAGAATATTACTCCTCTTTGTTTGACTTGCAGCATTTAAAACACCAGGGCTGAAGAGTTTCGTTTTGCCAGAATGTGGTCTAAGTTAAAGGCAGGATCGAAATAGGCTGGGTACACCACAGCATAGTTGCACAGGTGTCATACATTGTAGAGGACAGTACTCTATTTGAAGAGCTGTCAGAAGTCATCTATTTAAAGATGTCCTCTATTTGAAGGGTTGTCCAGCACAAGTCTGGTTTAAAGAGCCCATCAGCAGTAAGCACCTGGAGAGCAGACTGCACAGGCAGGCATACAGCTCGCCTGGCCCCTGGCTTCCCCACTATGGTGAGATGTATTTTATTTCTATTTAAATTATAATAGTGATTTCTGAATTTGCATCTATACATATAAATTAGCAAATGCAAATACAGGTCTTCTTCTTTTTTTGATGTTGCATAAGTGGCCACCCTACTGGAGCAGGAGACAGACAAACCAACAAGGTTGGGAAGTACCGTAATTTAGGACAAGCAGTAGCTTGAAGATGAGAGAGGCACAGACAGTGTAGAAGGTAAACAAAAAAAACTGTAAGCAGAAAAAGAAGTCTATGGAGTCAGATCAGGAGGAATACTTATAACGCTAAGGGAAAAACCATTGAACAGCCTATCAATAGTGTTCCTGCTGCTGTTTGAGTGGCTGCTGGGAATCAGAAGCTAATGACGACGGAGGAACCAGATTCATCCTTGCTGTTCCTCATTTCCAGATGGCAGGGCTGGAATCCTTTCTCCAACAGTGCTGAGAGGGATTTATTATTCCTTCTCTGGAACCAGTTGAATAACAGGCTGAAGGCCTCACAGCACATTTCACTGATAAGGGTGTGCTATGGAGAGGACAGCCAAAGACTGCATTGAACTTGGAACTTTGGGGTCCCACCCTTCAGTAGGTGCCAGTGACCTTCTCCAAGCTCCTGCAGAGTAAAGCCTCTGCTGGTTCAAATAAAGGGAAGTGAATGACAAAGGATAGTGGGGTGTAGTTTATTCGCTTTCCCCAGGGGCCCAAATGTAAGAAAAATATGATGTTGATACAAAGTGTGTTGCTAAGGTCTCCTTTGGGGCATATAGAGCTTTCAGACAGCAGTTCATTTACCCATCTTGCTCAGCAGAAGAAAGTGTGGCAGAGGTAAGGCCACCCAAGTTCCTAGGATGGCACCGTTTCTCAGAGCAGGTTTGGGTGTAATTGCCCTATCTGCTTCCTCAGGAGCTCTGTCTCTCCAAAGTTGCACTGGCTGCTGCTGCCTCTCTCTCCTCCCCTTTCTGAGAGTCCTCGAAGAAGAAGGAAACTTTAGCTTTGGGGTCAAGAAATCTTGTCCTTTATACCAGGACCCATGGTTTGTTCATGGTTACAAGTCTGGGTTGTTCCTCCCCCAACAACCTCCAATTCCAGGTTCGGATGTCACAGTAAACAAAGGCTGGGTTCAGACAATATGATAACGCACACTCAAGGGCTGAGTTGGGGTTGAGTGTGGGTTGTCATTGAACCATGGGTTGTTGTTGAAACATGAGTTGCCATGTCATTTGAACCCAGCCAGAGTGCGCCTGGGTTGTTTAACTCAGCGAGAGTGGGTGGTTAGTCAGGAGTTAATACACTTGCTTGTTCCTGCTTGTTCATGGATTCCCAGGGTTTGTTGGGTAGCTGTGATGTGTGAACTGATCTATAGTCTACTCCAGAATTCTAATTCAAGTCTTTTATTAAAATTTTCAAGATAAAGGAGTGAGAGAAATCAGTTTCTAACTACTCCTAGATTGATATAGTCTCTAAGGTAATTTACAAGCAGAGTATCTTCAGCTGACATGCACACAGAGATAGATCCACCTTGGAGGGGAACAGTAGGGATTCTCTATGCAAAGATGGGGACAAAGACAAGTTTAAGCTGCACAACTTTTATAGTGTTCCAAGAGGGGATGTGGTTGCTGGCATGGGGGAAATCAAAGATCACATAAGATCCTGGTGCTTGCGTACCTGGATGACAATAACTTAACACCTTCTTGAGCCCATGGAAGTAAAACAGTGTAAAACTCAGGGGATATCTCTTTTCCCTTCCTGTGTGTATTCAAGGAAAGTGCACTGCCTATGGGTGTTACTTGCTTGGCTATATGGAATGAAACCATCTATGGTGGCAGACAAGAGATTCGTCGTCATAGGGTTGGGACTCTGTTTTGTAACAGCCAAGGCCGGCTCTACCATTAGGCAGAGTGAAGCAGATGCTGGGAGGCAGCCGCAAGATATTAGAGGAGAGACTGTGTGTCATGCAGTCTGCTCTGCACCCCCTAAGTTAGCCTGCTGGCTTCAGGTGCAATGGAGGATGTTGTCCCATCATCAGTGTTGAAGGCAGATTAATCTGCCAGTCCTCTTGGCTTTTGTAAATGGAATGTAAGGGGCATCATCTTGTCCTTTGCCTCAGGCAGCAAAATGACTTGGGCTGTCCCAGTTCCTCAATTCTACAATCACAATACTGTCAAGAATGCTGCATGATAGTTCTAGCCTAGAAATCAAATGTTGTAGTATTTTCCCTCTCACAAATCATACCTGGACTCAATAAAATCGCACTTCTAGAGAAGGTATACCATGTGTTTCTGACAATAAGGTGTTAGTATCAGCATGTGACTTGTTCTATTATCTGCTAGAAGCCAGAGAGAATCTTGCTTTAATTTTGAAGTAATGAAGTAGCTTTGACACATTTTCCATCTTTAATTGGTATGTTCTTCAACAGTTAAGGAGATGTTCTGAGAAATGACAGAGTTAATTTTCAAACAGAAGCCTGATTTGAATATCCATTCTAATTTTATTCCAAAAAAGATTCATTAAAAATTAATTAAAAAGAACAGCATTCAGATAGTCCATTGAGCTTTGATACTGTATCTTAATTATTTTATACAGCAGATTAAATGAAATGCATTAGCAAGACTAAAATAATGACCCAACTGAACTTTTTTTTATGAGGTATTAGCTGGATGACTATTGCAATGATGTGCCATTTTTGTCCCAATCCTGTGATTTCTCATGGGTGGCTCTTGAGTTTCCCCAGCTGCAAATCCTTCTGTACTCATTTCAATGGTGGGAACAATCTACTAGGAGCTTTGTATGTGCATACAGGATTATAGATTGGGACTTAAAACTTTCTTATGAATAATAGGTCCTCCAAGGGTATTCTATCAGGTGGAAATGATGCAAATAGCTTAATTTCCCCACTGGGATTCTGGGTCTTATTGTCCCAGTCCCAGTCCTGCTGAGAGGAGATACTCTTGCTGAGGCTCTGGGAGTGCCCACTGTTGCCTCTGCTGCCTTCCCTGCCAGTGATGATAGGGTGGTGGGGCAGAAGTAGCATTCCATGAGCCTGACTCTTTTGGGGTTGAACCCTGGGATGCCTGTGCATCACTAGCTGGATATCAACATACACAGGAAAATATTTCAGGTGGCTTCTATGTGATTGATGTCTCCGTGGACAGTCCCTGAGTCAAGTGACTAGGCTAACTTCAAGTAGAGTATAAACTCCTGCCCACCTAAGCAGCTGTGCTTGCTCCAGACCAGATTGGTAAACAGGAAATAGAAAGTGGTGGTGGGCCATTTTGGGGAACCTTTTGTTCTCCCCTTTTACAACATCCTTGGATGGGTCTTACACAGGAATGGAATAGGGAGGGGGCAGAGCCAGCCACCATGGCGGACTAGACATTTGGTAGAATCTTCCCAAGGTGTTTGAACTATAAGTAATGATTTCATCCAGCAAATGATTTAACTTTGGTAAGAGTTTTTTTTACTTATCATTTGAATGTATTCTGCTGACCTCCGGTGAGAGTTGTAGATGGATTTATGGCGCTGAAAGCGATTTGCAGAGCGTGGGAGGTGATAAGCCTCGCAGCACTAAACTTGTCGCTTCTCAGACTAGAACAAACAGAAAGCTGGAGGGTTGCAAAAATACAATTTTAATAAGGAGAGAGAGCGTAATCCTTCTGATTAAGGTCTTAAATGTGGAGTGGACAGGAAAAAGGCAAAAAACAACAACCAAGCATTCCTCTTTGGAATTGTCCTGAAAGAGCTCACCCCTCTGATCACAGCCTCTCTAGGCTTCAAAGAGTCGAGAGAAGTGAACTGGAGGAGGGAAGCGGGACTAGAAAAGGAACGGAATTTAAAAAATCAGGGTCTCGTCTCTGCGGTAGTAGAGATAAATTAATTATGGCTGAGAGAAAAGACGCCAGATTGGGAGCTAAGATGACAGATGTTAAAGAGAAAGCAACTCCATCTTCTCCCAAAAAAAATCCCTCAGAAGTGCAGACCACAGAAATGGAGGCAATTCTCTCTCATTTTGCAGACAAAATTAGTGGGGAAACATCTCAACTTAAAAGAGAAGTTCTACAGGTTCAGCAGGGTTTGAAGGCAGGATTCCAGAAAATTGAAGAGGATTTTAAGCAATTGAAAGAGGAAGTCAAGATCTTGGATGACAAAGTGGAGGATGTACAGCAGGAATTTCAAAGTAAAAGTCAGCAACAAGATTTAAGATTTGATGCACTGGAGTTACAAATGATTACTATCCAAGACAGAGCGAGGCGGTCTAATATTCGTATACGTCTTTCCCCACATGTTAGTGTGGAGGATGGGAAAAATTTGAGAGGAATAATTTTGAAATGGTTTTGTGAGATTGCCCCAGAATTGGAATTGACTGAGCAAGACTTGGAAAGGGTCCATAGAGTTTCAAGAAGAACGGGGGGGGGGGGGGCTTACCCCCAGTGACATTGTTGTGTGTTTTGCCAGTTTTTATAAAAAAGAATTGTTTACCCAAATTTTGAAGAAACGTCCAGAACAACTGCAATATCAAAGTACTCCAGTCCAAATCTTTAATGATCTGTGTCAGCAAACAATTGATTGGAGACGCAGTGTGAAGCCATGTACTGCTGTTTTGTCCAAGAATGGAATTAGATATAACTGGGGCTATCCTGTGATGTGTTTTTTTATGATCAAAAACAAGAGATACAAGATAACATCCTGTATACAAGGAATGGATCTTTTGGAAGAACTGGGATTGACGGCAGGAACCTCGAGCGATGCGGAGGTGCAGCTGTTGGAAGGAGCAGCTAAGTAAGAGAAATATGGAAGAAAAAAGTTTATGTGGTGATGAGGAGAAGAAGAGCAGAAGAGAAGGTGATCGTGCAAATAACTGGAAGGAACTGAAAGAGGAGTTTCTCTTAATGGAGTTGTGATGTTTGTTTTTGTTTTTGTTGTTGTTGTTGTTTCTCCTTTAAAAGAAGAGAAGAAAAGGGGGGGAAAGAAAAAGAAAAAAAAGTTTTTTGTGTGCTTTTAATATATTTTTTAATATTAGTCTCTATTTTCTCTTTTCTCTCTCAGTTTTTTCTATTATATTTTTCTTTTTGTTTTCATTTTAATAAGTATATATAATGACTAATAATGTTATTGTTTTACTTTAAGTTTTTTTTTTTAAGGGTACTAACCTGGATGAATAAGGATAAAAGATTAATTGGGAGGGATCTACGGGTCAGTTGCTTGGTGGGTGGGTTTGTCTCCCCCCCCTTTTGTTGGCATGGCAGGTCAGTTGCTTGGTGGGTGGGTTTGTCTCCCCCCCCTTTTGTTGGCATGGCAGGCCGGGGTCATGAAGGCTTTCTTCAAGGCTGGTAAAGGGGAATGTAGGGAATGGGGTAATAGGGTGTGGGGTAGGGGTAGGGTATGTGCTGTTGTGTTTTATTTCACTAATAGGGACCAGCAATTTAAGATGGACAAAGACTTGAGATGGTTTCAAATTTGAGAATTACTACTTTAAATGTTAAAGGCCTGGGTTCCATGTTGAAACGAAGATGGATTGAAGCACTCCTCAACAAGGATAAGGCGGATATTATATGCTTGCAAGAAACTCACCAATCAAAGGAGGGGGTAAATGAATTAAAACTGCGATGGTCTGTGACATATGAGAGAGCTTATGGTTCATCCAAGTCATGAGGGGTGGCAATTATTATTTCAAAGAAATGTGGTTTTAAGGTGAGTAAGGTAAAGAAGGATGTTAAGGGAAGATTTATTATAATATTTGGATTATTGGGAGGTGAAGAATATATATTGGTTAATATGTATGCACCAAATGAAAATCAAGAAGAATTTTATCAAAAGTGATTAAGGAAATGGGGGAGCCACAAAAGGGTTTGGTAATTATGGCTGGGGATTTTAATATGGTGATGGACAAAAATATTGATAAATCAAATCCGACAGGACAAGAGAAGAGAAATAATATAACGGTATTAAATAAAATAATTAATAAGGAAGGACTGGCTGATGTTTGGAGAGGGGTAAAGGGATTAGAAAGAGGGTATACGTATTATTCACCAGCCACGAAGAACTTTTCTAGGATAGATTATATTTTTGTTTCCAAGTCCCTGATGTCAAAAGTGAAGAGTTCAGAAATAGGTGTTATAAAAGTTTCAGATCATGCTATAGTTAATATGGATATTAAAATAAAGAAGGATTATAGAGAAGCAAGGAGTTGAAGATTGAATTGTAACATTTTACAGCATAAATATATTATAGCAAAGATAGAAAAGGAAATGCGAGAGATTTGGTTCCTTAATGATTCAGGAGTTTGTACTGAAGCTGTTGTTTGGGACACAATGAAGGCAGTGATGAGAGGGATAAGTATCAGGGAGGGTGTGATACTAAGGAAAAAACAAGAACAGTTTACTAAAAAGTTAGAAGGGGAGATTAGAGATCTGGAAATGAAGTTTTTGAAGGAAAGGGAGAACAAGGTCTTTGCTGTATTACAAGCTAAAAGGAAAGAGCTGGAAAAGAAAGATTTGGAAAAAGTTCAGAGAAACTTGATTTATTTGAGAAGAGAGTTTTTTGAAAATAGTAATAAGAATTCGAAAATGTTAGCAAGATCCACACAAAAAAAAGAAAGAAAAAAGTATAGTTGGGGCAATTAAAGATAAAAAAGGGAAAGTAATTTAATGCAGGATAAATTAAAAATATTTCATGAATTTTATTCAGAATTGTACAAGGCTGGAGACTGTACGGAAGAGAGGATTAATGAGTATATAGGAAAGCATTTTAAAATTAGACTAGTGGATGAAGATAGAGAAATTATGGAACAACCTTTTTCAGAATTGGAAATAGAATATGCAATAAATAAACTGAAAGAGGGTAAGACCCCTGGACTAGATGGTTTAGGGGCTGAATACTACAAGGTTTTTAAGAAAATGTTGGTTCCAAGACTAAAAAGGTTATTTAATGATATTTTTTTTGGAGGGGGGAGAGATCCCCTCTTCATGGAAGAAATCCAAGATTATTCTAATCCCGAAGCCAGAGAAGTACTTAACGGAGCCAGGTTCCTATAGACCCATTTCCTTAATAAATCAAGATGCAAAATTGATGACAGCAATATTAGCGAGAAGGATGAACAAGTTTATTACTAAATATGTTGGGATAGACCAAGGTGGTTTTATGCAAGGAAGACAAATGGCAGATTGAACAAGAAGAGTTTTAAATATAATATATTTAATAAAGAAAAATAAATTGAGAGCAGGGGTAATAGCGTTAGATATTTTCAAAGCCTTTGATTGCGTGGAATGGCCAGCATTAAAAAGTTTAATTAAAATTATGGGGTTTGGAGAAAGACTTAGAGGAGTAGTTAATCAATTGTATTCACAAAATGTTTCATCAGTTGTAGTAAATGATGGTTTAACAGAGCAAATTTACCTAGGTCGAGGAACTAGACAAGGATGTCCCCTGTCGCCTATTTTGTTTGCATTGGTAATGGAGATTTTAGCAAATGTATTTAGAGAAGATAGAAATATAGGTGGGATAGGAATTAGGGAGAAGATAAAAATAAATCTTTTTGCAGATGATACTCTTTTGACAATCGAAAACCCTATAGAAAATATGGATAGAGTGGAGAATCATTTAAAAGAGTTCGGGGAAGTAACGGGGCTACAGATTAATTGGGATAAATCTAAATCTTTGTTCTTTAACGATAGTAAAAGAGAAGAGATTGAAATGTGTAAAAAAAATAGTAATTATAAGATTAATAATGTAATTAAATATTTAGGAATTGTAATTCCAAAAGATATAGATAAATTGGGAGATCAGAATTATAGGAAATTAAAGAATGAGGTAAAGAATAAAATAGAGGAGTATTAAAAAATTGGACTTTCCTGGTTTGGTAGAATTGCTTTGATTAAAATGAAGTTTTTGCCAAAGATAAATTTTTTATTTCGGATGATACCAAGTGCGATATCAGATAAGGAACTTAAAGATTGGTAATCAATTATTAACACATATTGTAATGGAGGGGGAAAATCTAGGATTACTAAAACAAGATGGTATAAAGCACAAAAAGTAGGGGGTTTGGGTTTGCCGAATTTAAAATGGTATTATATAGCGAATCAATTAAGATATATAGTGGATATTATAGCATGCCCTAAAGAAATAATGTGGTTGGAGTTAGAAACATGTGAATTACGTAGTACTTTGGGGAATATTTTTTTTCAAAAAAATAATAATAAATTGATAAAAAATATAGACAACCCTTTTCTAAGAAATTTGTTAATGATTTGGGGTACTATGAAGAGCATATTTATACAGGGATATCTCCATTAACTCCGGTGGTAGCTCTTAAGGATTTTCCTGAAAACTTAAGATCAGAGCTGGAGGGTAAACTAAGAGAAGAAAGGGTTATTAGATTGTCCGATTGGGTGGAAAAGATGAGGACTAGAGATCAAATAATGGAAATTGTTGGGAGAAGAAGTTTATCGTGGTTAAATTTATTACAGTTAGAACAGTGGTCGAAGAAATGGAAAAGGAAAGCTGAGTACAAGAGAGATTTAACTAATTTTGAAAAGATGGTCATGTCTAGAGACGGCCTACCAGGTAATGCATCAACAAGAGGTATAACAAGGGATTTATATAGATTGATTCAAAAAGCAAAAGAACAAGAGGATCAGCTTAAGGCAGTATGGGATAATGAATTTGAAGAGGTGACCTCGAAGGTGGGGTGGAACAATATATGGGATAGATGGATTGTGAAAATGATGTCAATTAGGATAAAGGAAAATTTTTATAAACTAATTTGGAGATGGTATTTAACTCCAGTAAGATTAAATAGAATAGATAATAATTGTTCTGCATTATGTTGGAGAGGATGTCAGGAAAAAGGGACATATGCTCATATGTGGTGGAGTTGTAAAAATGTATTGGTGTTTTGGCGAGAGGTTTTTACGGAAATATCGAAAATTATTGGTACTAATTTAGAGGTCTGTCCAAAATTAGCATTGTTATCAATAACTGAGAAGCTTATTTGTGATCAAAATACGAAGGAGTTAATTGTAAACTTGTTAACTGCGGCCAGGCTAATGATAGCGAGAAATTGGAATGTACAACATGTTTTCCTAATAACAGACTGGTATAAGGAAGTTTGGGACATAGCCCTAAATGATAAACTAACTAGTAGTATCAAATGCAAAAAAGGATTGCTAAAGAAGAATAATTTTATGGAGATATGGAATCAATTACTAGATTATGTATTAATAAAGGGGAAGGGTAACATGCCTTGTCAGGATAAGTTATATTTTTGGAATTTAGAATTTATTTGATTAAGAGGATAGAAGTATATTAATTGGTCCCTTGGAGGGTGGGGGGGAGCACTTCATGATTTATTGTATGTTGATTATGTTATATTTGTGTGATAATCTTGTATTTTGTTATATATATATTTTGTTATAATTTGTGTTGAAAAATAAATAAAATAATTAAAAAGAAAAGGGAATGGAATAGGGAACTGGATTGTCCCATTTTGCCTAATCAATGGATCACTACCTTGGCATCTGTATTTAATGCAACTATGGATCTCAGGTTGCATCCTATTCAGCTAAAACTTTTGTTTCATGTCTATTGAATGCCTCAACGTCTCTTTAATAAGGGTTTGCCTAAGCTGGCTAATTGTTGGAAGTGTGACACACCTAATGCTTCTTTTAAGCATATGTTTTGGCAATGCCTAGTAACTCCCACTTTTTGAGAGGAGGACATGATATGGATAAATTTTGTATTGGAACACTCCTTAATATTTACTGTTGTACATGCTCTTTTAAATGATCTACCTGCTTCCTGGAAGTTAACACATGGTCAGTGCAAATGGCTTCTCCATGCCCTTCTGACAACTAAAAGACTAATATTACAGCATTGGAAGGATAAGTGCTCACCTCCTATAATGCAATGGATTGAAGACCTTACAGCACTTTCAACATTTGAACGGGTGGTGTATAGACAACACCCGTGAATGGATATTTACTTGGATATATACATTTCATATGTTTCTTCCTTTGTTTTATACACATTAGAGTCTCCTTAGAATAAGGATTTGACTTATTTTTAAAAAGGGGGGACAAGAAAAAACATTTTGGCCCAAGCTAATCAACCCTTTACACATGCTCTTAGGGCCATGGAGCTTTTCTGCAAGTGCAGCTTTCTGTAGAGGGAGAGAAGTGGTCTGTGGCAAGGTGTGGGAGAACATGCATATAGCAGTTGGATCAGGCCCATGGTATTGGATTTACATTGGTCAATAACATTTTCTGTTTCAAATTATTTGTTTTCTGCAGCACATTTATGGAAAGGTCCTATGTGCTACTTTTATTATTTATTTATTTCATTTATATACTGCCCAATAGCCGCAGCTCTCTGGGTGGTTTACAACAATTCACAAAAACACTGCCTCCCCTGTGGTCCTGCTTCCCCTCTCATCTCCCAGGGAGCAGAGGAGGGGGGCAGTCCAACTGGAGCAGGCCCTAATGTTGCCGTTGCCTGCTCCTGCCTCCCTCCCTCGCTCCTTCTTCTTTCCCACAGGGTCCTTGATGTCGGTTAGCCCTGTGCGGGGGGGGGGGCAGTCCAACTGCCACTTTTACAGCAACTGTAAAACAAAAGAAGAGGTGATTGTCACATGTGTTGCCTGAGCGGTTGTCTGGTTCTCAACCACCTCTACAGTCTCCTGATGATCTAGCTCACTCCCTCATTTAATCAATCTCGCACCAAGGGTTACCAGTAAACAAAAGAACTTTATTTTTCGCCACTAGAAACAAAGTCTAACTTCATGTGCTCGCTGAGCTTGAGAAGGTTACTGTAACTGTGATCTAGGCAGATGTAGTTCCACCCCTCACAGGTCACTCCAGCCCCCTGTACATTCCGACTCTCCTTCCATTCCCCCCCCCAAACCAACCCCCCCTCCAACATGACCGTTTTTAACTGCTCTTTGCAGCTCTCTCCCTTTCACCAACATTCCAAGCACTGTGATTGGCTCCCGACACTCCGATAGGGAGAGGTAGAACTCCAGCTGTCTGTCACACGGTGATCTAACAAGAACTTTTTCAGAGGTGGAAAGGAGGCAAGGCCATCATTTAAAACAATAAACGCTTAACAATGAAGAGCATTAAAACAGTAAAACATTAAAACAATTACGTGATTTAAAATTAAAAAGCTGGGTCTTCACACCATTTCTAAAAAGCCAAGGGAGCCAAGGGACAATTGCCGCTCTTGAGGGAATGCATTCCACAGGTTGGGGGATGACGCAGGAGAAGGCCCTTTCATGCATGCCTGACAAACTGGCCTCTGCGGTAATGGTGTCCTCGAGAGGGCCTCTCCTGAAGATCTTCCCGGTCCTGCAGACTGGTCTCTAGTGAATTGTTTTGGAAAAGATTTGATGAACCCATTGTGGGCAGAGTGCTTCAGGAAGGTCTGTCAATAAGTAAGCTGTCCAAAAGGCAGTGGGAGAGGGCAGAGAAGAAGTTTGCTGGGCTTATAACTGGGTACAAAGCTTGCCCTTACAGCCTGACAATCTATAGAACCAAGTGGGATGGGAAGCAGGGGACAACCTCAAGAACTGTGGCTTACGCTGGCTCAGCTTGTCTGAGTGTGGAAAGCTAAGCAGGGTCAGGCCTGGTTATTACTTGGATGGGAGACCCCTCCTCTAGTTTCCTGCATTGAGCAGGGGGTTGGACTCGATAGCCTTGTAGGCTCCTTCCAACTCTATGATCTATGAAACTACAAAACTATGTCTCACCTTGTTTTTATAAAACATAGATCCCTTAATGAAAGGTTGCCCATGGAGCCAGGTGAAGCCTGGTA
Source organism: Shinisaurus crocodilurus (assembly GCA_021292165.1). NCBI lineage: Eukaryota > Metazoa > Chordata > Lepidosauria > Squamata > Shinisauridae > Shinisaurus > Shinisaurus crocodilurus. The sequence continues at coordinate 176,056,526 of CM037877.1, read as the reverse complement.
AGAGGGCTCTTTTCACTCCATTGTGCAAACTAAAATGGCTATGGTTTTTTCTATACATGACCAGTTTATGCATTTTAATATAGTTAAATTAAACCAATATTTTAATCTAACATTGGATGCTCCCTCAAACTGATGTCCAGGAAAGAGAGTTTAATGTCACCAAAGCATTTCTCATGTGATATTACTACATATTTATTCCCAGGGGGGAAAATGTATTTGAATTTTGAGGACAGACAAGATGGGCACAACATATCTCAAGATAATCAATGTTATAGTTATGCTTTTTCCTATTTTGCCATTGAATATATATCATAATCATTTCTCTGCTACAGTCTATTAATGTTTTCATTTTTAAAAGGAATAAGACAAGATATTTATTTATTTATTATTAACATGTATATACTACCTTATCTGCTAAAAAGCCTTCAAGCTGGTGTACAAAATTTTAAAACACAATAAAAAGATTTTAAAAAGACAAGAATAATAAAATACTATATTAAAACAGAATATCAATAAAAACATTGGCTGGTCACCCAAGGAAGGCCTCCTGAAATAAAGATGTTTTCAGGAGGCGCCGGAAACCACACAATGTTGGTGTCTGCCTGACCTCCAGAAGTAGGGAGTTCCACAGAAATGGAGCCGCCACACTGAAGGCTCTTCTCCGGGTGGACTCCAAATGGACCATTCAGGTGCAACAGGAGCATGCCATCTGATGACCTCAGTGACCAGGCAGGTTGATAAGAGAGAAGGTGCTCTCTCAAGTATTCTGGTCACAAGTTGTTTAGGGCTAGTAGTACACTAGTACCAAAACCTTAAATCTGGCTGTTATCAAATAGGCAGCCAGCGCAGTTCCCTCAGAAAAGGAGTTGCAAGCTGAAAACAGCCGAGCTGCTGCATTCTGCACTAGCTCCAGCCTCTGGGCCAGCCTTAAGGGCAGCCCCACATAGAGTGCATTGCAGTAATCCAGCCTTGAAGTTACTAGCACCTGCACCACTATGGCCAAGCTATCCCTGACCAGGAACAGCTGTAGCTGCTGGTGAATCAGTTGAGGCTGTTCAAATGTTCATGCCATTTGATACTTTGCAAGGGTGCCCAAATACTGTGGCTACACTTCAGTCATGTGTTCAGTATTGTGTTAAATGTTAATGCATTGGGGATGCATTGTGTGATGTCAATTGTTCATACAACTGAATATTCTTGATTTCAGCACAGGGCATACTTTACTTCAAAGCATTTTTCGGGCTGACTTGCTTGGATTTTTGTCGGAGCACACACGTTCCCATTTGATATATGTTATGAGATAAGCATTCAGAGATTATCCAATGACTGACACAGTAGCAACATGATATGCTTTCCAGCATTCACTTTCTTTGTAAAAGACTAGCATGAAATGATACCAAATTATGTCACATGTACAGCAGTATCGGAAGAGTGAACAACTGAAAACATAGCGTCTATCGATCTATCCTCACCTTTGCTGTGCCAAAGAAAACCTAAGTTGTGTGACGGGAAAGATTAGAGATTGTGCTTTCACTTAAAGGGCCATGAGAAATGGAAAAGGTATCTAAATTTTTAAAAGTTATGAAAAGGCCATGGGCAAGATAAGGGGTTTAAAAACCTGGAGGGATATTTCTTTTATTACTAATCTGCTAGCGAGCACATAGCACTATGCAATATACATTAGCTGTGGGGCAGAGGGGAGGAAAGAGAGTAGCACTCATACATGAATTAGCATTGACCATGGAATGTGGTGGACTGGGTGGGGAATGGAATTGCTGCTCTCTCCACACTGTGCCTCCTGCCTCTGCCACTTCCAGTTACAACCACCATTAAGCATTTGGTCCCTGCTTATCAGTGGCAGCTGAGCAATGCAGTCGGTCCTTGGTATACACCACTCAGTAGTAGATGAAAAGTCTCTCTAAGAGCTTTCCTGAATCTAGGGGCTGACCCATGCATTATATGTGGGGTAAAAGCTGTCATTTTGTCACGTGTAAATCTGATGTGGAAGGCAGATGTCCCATTTTCATTGTTACCTTGAGGGAGATTCTGAGCATTTGGCTCCTCATCTGATTGTATAAAACCACAAGGCTTCCATTCCCTTCAGGTAGAAGGTGCGCACACACGTACAGCGCAGGCAATCGTGACCTAATCACCATACAGTAGGCCATGGCAGCACATCAATGTTGTGCGCTGCAGGTTTTTATTTTAAAAAAAGAAAATCCCATGATACTGTACTTATCATCTCTCTCACACAACTGACAACTCAAAAGAGAAGATCAATAAGACATGTGTAACTTGCTGAAAATAGGAAGTCAAAAAGTCAGTTTCTTCAACAAAGCTTTTTCTGAACAAAGCTGGCCTCATCTAATGGAATACTGGTGAAAAACGGAAATTTTGCCAATTGAGAACATTTTTCTGAAAATTCTAGAAGGCTCACCAAAAACTGAAATACTTTTTTAAAATCCACTGTTCATTCATCCATCAAATGGTCAGTGTTTTCGTTCTACAGCAATGGGCCATTTTGTAGTCAATGGTTAATCTAAAATGGAAGCAAAACCTTCTGAACTCCTCTTTGCAGCCATGCCAAATGAGGAGAAGAGTGTGCACAAGCCCGAGGCTCACCTTCAAGTTACCTGAAGGACTACTTTCTCCTGTACCAGCCTGCCCACATTTTGAGGTCACCAGCATAGGCCCTTCTCACCTCCTGCCACCAAGTGTAGTTAGGCTAATGAGTACAAAGGAGAGGGCCTTTTCAGTGGTGGCCCAGCTCTTCTGGAATTGGCTTCCACCAGGGGTTCATCAGGCCTCTTCTTTACAGGTCTTCCGGAAGGCTCTGAAGACCCACCTATTTTCTCTGGCTTTCCCATAGTCGGTGGGTTGCAGCAGTTTTTATTGGTGATATCTGTTCTTATAGAATTTGTATTGAATATTTATTTATTTAACATTTATTGTATTTTACATTGTTTTGAACATTTTAAAATCTTGTATACTGCCTTGGGAGGGTCCTACCCTTAAACGTGGTGCAAAAATCATTTTTAAAAAATACAAATAAATAGGCTCATTCTCATGATATTAAATGGTATTAGTGTTGTGTCTGAACCAGACGATTGTTTATAAAAGTTTTTTTTTTCAATTTCTCCACTTTTTTGTGTATGCTTAAATTCAGTAAGTGCAAAAGATCCTTCATTCTGCCAAAAAAAATCCTCTGTTTTGTGTTGGAACCAGATAGACAGAGGCCCAGGGATTATAAATGAATGTATACAAAAACTCAACATAGACTTGGACATTTTCGTTCTGTCTTACTGTAATGAAAACTGAAAGCAGCTTAAAAAGTTCTGGCTAGCAAGAACAGTAATTAAATTCTTCTAGAAATGAATCAAGATCAATATATTTGAAATAAAACATTAGAATGGAACGTTAGTAAACAACTGAGTATTCTTTCTTCCTGGCTAAATTCAATTCTGGATTGGATCAAGATAAGACCATTTTGTGCCTTTCACATTGAATAACTAAGTGGCAAAAATGCAACAAAGTTCTGGTTGGATGGTGGTAGTAGTCACCATCTAATGCTCTTACTGAAAAGATACGGGCATGATTCGCTCACATGTTGTACCAAATATGTGTTTCTATGGAAACCTGTACTGTTTGTTTTACACTTATATTAAACCCCTGATGGAGAACCAACTTCTCTTCCTCTCACATTGGAATAGGTGATATCTGGACTTCTTATTCATTCTTTCACTTTCTCTCTGTACTCTTCCCTGCTTCTCTAACTATAGAACCCGTGTGCCATGCCGAGTTCTGACGCACATCACAGAAGAGCAGAAATTCCACCTGTTGCGTTTACCAAAAGAGGACAGAAATGCACAACTGGTTTGACTCAGCTTTTACTTGACATACTTTACTGGGGCAAAGTGGATCTTTCAGGGCCAAGCTAAACATTTTCCTAATAATGCATAGTGGAGTTATGCGTGGTTGTATTTCCCTATGTTTCCTACAAGCACATTTGGTCCCAATTCAAACTGGGATTGTGGTGTTGCAGGAGGGGGGGGGTCAAGTTCCCCCCCATTTTTATCTCAAACCCCCCTGATTAAAAAAGGGGGGAAGTCTCCACTGGAATCGGTGATGGAACTTTGGAATGAAAACAGCAGGAGAGAAGCTTAAGCCCCCCCCCCCTCTTAAAGCACCATGGTCACAATCTGAATCAGAGCCACATGCATTTGCAGGAGAGCAGGGAATACAATCCCACATAGTGCCACTATGTATGATTAGGGGAACGTTTTGTTTGGCTTTCAAAGTCAAGGTGTTAGGAGTATACTTAAAATGGTAGCAAGGCTGGCATTGCATAATGTGTTTAGCAATCATTCAGCCAAATCAACCAACAACCAGTCATTTGTTTGAACATAGGCCATTACAAAATTTGCAGAATAGGTAAATATCTATAGGTTAATACAAAGCTTGATATGTAAATATATCCCACCAGGCTCAGTCATGACACTTGGACCAGTAGATCACCATAGCAATCCACATTTGTTGGTAGGGGCAAAAGTTCATCTCTAAGTTTCTGTGCGGGCGGCTACTAGGAAGAAAAGCTACTTTTACAGTCATGTATGTGCTCTGATCACTTAGTTGCTATTTACATAACAAAAAACACACGTTAATTGCATCGATGCCATTAACATCACACCTAGTTCGGCTCTGATACATGCTTCCTAGCTGTTAGAGGATAAAATCCTGAGATGCTAGAGTTGCAGTTGGTTCCTGTCCTTAATGCATATCTTTGGTTGAGATTGAAGGTGCTTGGCCAGCAATTTCCATCCTTCTTGTTTCCCTTCAGTTTGTCTCCCCAAGATGTTGCTAATATCACGGCTCTATTTTAGGTTCCAAAAACCATGTCTCATAAAGTCCCTGCTAGCAGCCCCATGATAGTCACAGTCAGGCAACATGTAGCTAACTAGCTCAGCAAGATAAGTTGAGTAATTGCCTGAAGACAACTCTCATATAACACCACCAAAGTTCTACCATTTTTCAGAATGGAGAAATCCCAGTGATGTTACCACAAGCTTAATATGCAGGGAAATGATAAAAAAAAAGCCTCAAGGGCACAATCACAAATAAATCACGGATAATAAATACAAGGTAGGCTGAAATCAGCTTACCAGAAATTCCCCCTGCTGTCATACTGAATATGGGAATAATACAGAACAGAAAGTCTTTTGCTCTGTGACAGAAAGTCTTTGGTTCTAACAAGGATTAACATTTCTCATTTAGCTAAAGCAAGATGCTTGTATCTCTGGCAAAACGGTTATTAGACAAAGAAGGTCCTGCTCACGTAAGCAGAATTAAACATTATTTTCCATGTCTTAAACAGGCCGGTGGGGATGTGTGTGTCTGATACTGTTGGATTGGTGCTTCCTCCAAATCAAGTCATTAGAAATATAGCCTTGAAATTTAGGGATGGGCAGATCTGTCAGCCTCGGTTTCGCTGAGATTGTTCAGTTTTTGAGGCCAGGCTCATTCCGCCCCATTTCTGCACAAGCTTGCAATTTTAAAAAAATCCACATGGAAATTCGTACACATTTTTCATAGTGTATGTCTTAATGTACGCATGTTTGTGCACATATTTATCTCTCAGGGATCTTTTTCTTTTCTTTTTTTCTTTTAAAGCATACAATTTTATTTATTGATCTAATGAACAGCCATATAAGCAAATAATTTACTGACATTAGCAATCCTAATTGGAAGGGAGTATTATTATTGATCAAGTTAGGAACACAAATAAACAAAACCAACAACCTTGTGTATCTTAATAACACTGTTGTAAAGTTATAAAATCTAGGGCATTTTTCTGGCATGACTCAACCCAGCATGATATGCTGGTAGGTTCAATCGTTTTTTAATTAAAGTATCAGGTCTTATAGACTGCAAATCCACACGGGTTAGGAAAGCCAAGCCTCCTGTTTCACCCTAGTGACACATTTAAAGTAAGGGGTAGTGGTGGAAAGACTTTCTTCCAGTGTTGCATGTGTAGCTGTACAATGCAACCTATGAGACCATGCTTCTTGATTCCTATTGAACTGTTGGTCTCATGTGCACACTCTGCTAGACTGGCTTTGAAATAAACTTCTAAATAAGAACATATCTCTAGGAGAGAGCTCTGTCCCACATTCCTAATATAATTACACTTTTGTACTTGAGTTCATTTCAGTCTGTCAGGGCAATGCATGCACCAAATTGACACATTCACCTGCAGACATTTTTTTTTAAAGACCTCACAAAGGTGCTGTGGTTAGAAGATGAAAGTGGTGAACATCTTGGCCATGATCCAGCAATCGAAAGGCAATGCATTATCCATTAGCTATCCATTGGTGAGCACTGCTTTTAGATGTTGTTAATCATTCATACCCTTGAACATCAGCAGCAGCAGCAACAACAACAACAGGGTTGTTGAACATGGGCTGAGGATGGTTCAGCCAATGGTGCTTCCATCCTATATACTAATAGCAAACTCATTCTCTGAGTGTGGATCCTTATGTAGCCAAAATAGCATCATCAAGAGGGAGGTATCAGAAGATTGGGAGAAACTCAAAGTTTGCAGAAATACAAAAAAGGGGGGGGGGATCCCTGAAGGGGGAACCACCGAAAAACAGCCCAGTGAAGACTGAGAATGCTCAGTGGGTATGGAATGCTGACTTACTGTTGCGGTGGGGGGAATGGAAATCTGGGAGGAAAATGGAATGGAGAATCCTAGAAGAGGGGGTGACTGGCTGGAAACTTGAACAGGAAGACTCCACACTGCAACATTTTGTTGCAGGTCCCACTTATTAACTAATGGCCAAAAGAGATGATGTGAAATGCATGAATCCACTGAATGTTCCTTTTTTGTTATTTAAGTAGCAGGTGGAGTATCAGACTTGTGACCATCATGGGAGGGAAGGGTCAAACCTTTCCTCTGTGCCACGGTCCTGCCAAAAAATATTTCCCCTGGGAAGGAAGCGGCCATTGGCACCAGTATTCTCCCAGGCCATTAAAATGTATTTTTAACTGCTGCTTGCTTTATTTTTTTTTAATGATATGTTTAATGCTGCATTTTAAAATCATATTCCTCCATGTTTTAGCTGCTCAGTTATTTATCTTTTGTAATGTATTTTAAATTATTGCTTTTGCTTTTAAAACAATTATTTTAATGTGTTTCATCATTGATTTTATTGTATTTGATTTTAATATGTACATTGCCCTGAGAGCTTCAGCTATAGGGCAATTCATACATTAAATAAATACATAAATAATACATAAAATAAATACAACAGGTGTTTCAGAGGGTGGAGGGAACAGCAGCTTCAGGGGGATTTTTTAAAAATCAGAACTGTCATATGGGTAGAAAGCAAACCTCCCCCCCCCATTAGCTTTAGCCCTAATCCTGATTCCGTCTACCCCCATAGTCTTTATTTAAATTTTTAAAGAATGCATGTTAAATGCATTTATGAATTCCATGTATTGTCTGGCTTGGCCATTCAGGTTCCTTATTCAGAGAACTTACCTAAGAGCAGCTTTTCTGGACAGTCACTCTTAGAGATTATTTCATGCATGCAATACATGGATAGATCAGATCAGCACTCAGCTGTATAATTGCCGTGGGTGTTGTAGACACTTCTGCAGACACTGTGAAACGTTGCTGTTCAATCACATGATGGCATTTAATTCTGTCTTGGTGTGAAATTGGATCCGATTCTGCAATCCTCCACTGTAGGACACTGTAATACTTGGAAGGAGCAAGAAGGAGCAAGCACAGTGATTTTAAGCATCAGTCCTGTGGCCATTTGTAATGATCAGCTCATCAATGTCCTTAGTAGTAGATAAGATGCTTGTCCCTCACCTACTGTCCCTTGAGATCCAAGGGATTCAGAATCAGCCTGTGAAATCACACCTATCATTTAAGAAGGCAATAATCTATTCCACAATCACTTTGGCAGGAAAACCCTTCAACTCTATGGGTTGGATCCAGGGCTTTTCTACATGAGGCTTTTAACCCACCAGTTTACTGAGGCTTCTACTTCTGGATTCTCTACACATGTTTTCCCCCCAGGGTTTTTCTGTCTCTGCCTTTCTCTATGTTCCATTACATATATGGGTGCTGTGGTATAGCAGGATTACGCAAGTACATGAGGGTTTCATGACGCCATTCACAAATAATACCAGACTTTCTTTGATCTAAAAAAGGCTGTGAAAATGCTTGGAAAGCATGGGAGGCCCTGCAGGATGATGATGTCTTGTAAAGCACCAGCAAACTACCATGAGTGAGGAATCATGAGCGTACAATTAATACCTCGTGTAGAGAAGCCCAAGGTTCAACATGACTTATTCACAGTCCAGTGTTTTTAATCGGGTACTGTTGACTATTAAAATTGTTTCATATACATACTGTATGTGTGTGTGTTGTCTGTCTCTCTGTGTTCTCTGTTTATATGTTTGTATGTAAATGGTTTTTATATTATCTACAATATTGTATTTTAAAGGTTTTTTATTCTTTGTAAACCAACCAGAGAGCTTTGGCTATTGGGCGCTTCAGAAGACATCCCATGGCAGTAGCAGTAAACCAAAAATACAGGGATTTGCATTCAAAGAAGCTGTAGAAATCTTCTTGAAGAATAAAAGACCAAATGAACTATAAAGCTCATTTCCTGGGTACTGCAACATAAATAAACTTATCAGTTATAATGGCACGATTGTCTGATGCCACTGGGAAGCTGACAAGCAGGATATGAAGGTAACAACTCTCCCCTGTGGTTGCCCTCCAACAACTGGTATCCAGTGGCATATTGCCTACAAACATGGAGGCTCCATTTAGTTGTCATGGCCAATAGCTGGGGGGGGGGGGATTGGTTTGGGTCTGGGTATCTGCTCTACATCATCTGTGGTGAGGACCGATGCAAATAATTCATTCCCCTTGTCTGCAATCTCCCTATCTCATGCACCAATCCTTCCACTCCTTTGTCATGAGGAACTACCGCAAGGGACTGTATGTGGGGCTGCCTCGGAAAATGGCCTGGAAGCTTCAGTTAGTTTGAAATATGCCTGCGAGAGTGCTCACTGGGACTGGGCGTGATGAGCTTAGCAGGGCAGTGCTTCATTATGTTCACCTGCTCCTGGACCTTTTCCAGGCACAAGCCAAAGTTTTGACCTTTAAAGCCCTTCATGGCTTTGGACCAGGTTACCTGAAGTACCACCTCTCTCCACATGTACCTACCTAGAACCTGAGATCTGTGGATGTCCTTCTCTGACTGCCCCCACTGAGTGAGGTGTGCTGGGTGGCTATGGGGCTGAGGGCCTTTTCAGTGGTTGTGCCCCATATGTGGAATGCCTTCCCAAGAGTCTTGCCTGGCACCTAACTTGGAGCGATTTTGGTTCCAATCAAAGACCTTTTTAAAATTTTATTTTCCAAGGCCTTTTAATCTGTATTAGCTTTAGTGGCTTACTCTCTGCAACTTGTCTTCTTATGCAGTATTTATACTCAGTCTGTTTTTATTGTATTGAATTTTAAATTGTTTTATGTCTTGTGAGATGCCAAACTCCGTAATAAACATAGACACATCTTCTGGACATTTGTGAAATTTATTGCAGCTTGTCAGCATCTACACTATAAATGTCAACGTTCACTAAATTTTGGATATTCACTGTACCATATATCCCGCATTAAGAAAATATTCTAATGCAGTGACAATCACATAGTCTCCCCCAAACAACAAAGCAACTTGTGGGACTTTAAAGACTAACACATTTAGGGTGCAAAGCTGTGGCCCTCTGACCTTGTCTGGGGAGCCATAGGATAGGGCATAGTCACCACTACGGCCTTGGAAATCACTTCCGAGGTTGCAGCGTGCAGTCCACCCGTGGAACGCCCCCCCCCACCTCGCAGTTAGAGCAGTTCTTTCTGCACCAGCTGGGAACTGAAGTCGGAAGACCGACTTTGGTTCTGGGGTGTGTGGGGGGGGGGGTCCCTGGGGGCGGGGAGGAATGAAGCACTACTGGCTTCTGAGAAATCCAGGTGGTGCCTCAGCCTCTCCTCCGTGGGAGGAGGCGTAAAGCAGTTAAATGACTGAAATCAGCCATCTAAGTGGTCCTGAGGGCACGGGGGGCACGGCGGCAATCCTATTCACCACGTTCCTCCCACCCTCAATAGGATACCCATAATCCTCTGAGTTCGGAGGGTTACGGGCAGTCTCAGTGGATTGCGCTGCCCATATGGCATACAGTATTTTTCCATGTATAATAAGACTATACTTTTTCCTAAAATCGCTAGACTAAAAATTGAGGGTCGTCTTATACATGGAAGTAAGCCAAGGAGAGAACCGTGCGGTTGCAAAACTGCCCAGTGGGGGGCGTCTTATACATGGGGGCGTCTTATAGATGGAAAAATACGGTAATATGTTTTTGTGGATTACAGTCCACTTCATCTGACAGTGCAACCCTAGGCTTTTCTACTTAGAGTGAGTCCTCTTGGATGCAATGGGATTTACTTACAGGTAAATAAGTATAAGATTGCAGCCTGAGATGTTATCCCATTGGCAGCTGGAACAATGTAAAACAACAGTAATGAGAAACTGCAGTGTGGCTGATGAGTGTTTGACAGTTTTCTGACTGGACTCTTGCCTGAATCCTCTTCTAGCGGTGGCCTGCCCCTTATCTTTTATACGTGCCTTAGCTCTCACTTTCTTATCTTGCTTGAACATTTGCTTCCCAGTACAACAAACTGTTTCTTGTTTGATTACTCTCTCCCAGACCATCAGTTTATAGTGCAACAAATACTGGAACAGACCTCTTTTCTCAGGTAAATGCTTTTGTTTCGGGGATATTGCATTTCCCCAGCATTCAAATAGCAATATTATTGTTTCTGGGAAGTTGCCATTCCTTTTACTACCTGGTGAAGCCACTGTGCTGTCTAGGATGTGGTTCCACCAGGGTGATGGGATACTGCCCATGATATCACTAATGGAGAGTGACATAACTTCCACTTGCCTGTGCCTGTGTCATTAACATCAACAACCAAAGTGCAAAGTGAGGTCTTATACAAGAGTTGAAATTGAATACAGTCATGCCTTGGATTGAGAGCATAATTCGTTCCGGAAACGTGCTTGTAATCCAAAACACTCTTATATCAAAACAAAATTCCCCAAAAAAAATTTGTACAGAAATTTTTAATTTAAGCCGTACTACAGTACTCATATTGCAAGACGTCGCTTGTATATCAAGTCAATTTTTTTAAAATAAATATTTAAAAATGTGCTTGTCTTGCAAAATGCTCTCAAACCAAGTTACTTGCAATCCAAGGTATTACTGTAGTCACAAAGCACATTATGGAGATGTGCCTTGTCAGTTTCACTGTCTGCCGGGAATCTCCCTTGGCATTTTAGCTGAACTTCCCACCAAAGTAAAACTGATTAGACTGATGGTGCAAACAATGAATTCACACACCCATATGCACACCCACCCACACATCTACATAGGTTAAGGGTTGAGGACTGTTATGAAAAATAGAGTTTAAAAATGCATGAACACATACTGAAAACGGATACCATGCACAAGTCTATAGAAAGTAAATAAGATTAAATCCCTAGGTGTCGACAAGCCAGAATATCTGGGATCAAAAGATGATGATGCATTGATTTCAATTGAAATAATGACCTACGTTTCCTGTGCTGAAAAGGAAATTAGATAGAGCAAACGGAAGGTGCAATCCAATGCAAGTTTAGACAGCAAAAAGGCCTACAACTCCCAGCATGAGCAGAGCTGGCTCGCTTGGGCATGCTGGGCGTTCGTTGTAGGCCATTTTGCTGCCTAAACTTGCATAGGATGATACCCTAAGTGTTGTAGAAGAGCTAGAGCCAGAATTTCGGGTGGCATTGTTGGGCACTGACTGTAACCCGCATCCCAGCAGGGACTCCACTGCTTAAAACTGGAGACCTCTGGCCCTTTTGCTCCTTGCTGTTGTTCCCTGTTCATCTGACCTGTCCAAGCATGTTAGATGTGGCAAGAGTAAGGAGAAGGAGCAGCAGCCTCCACTTACCTTGCCCTGTCCTTCTGGCCAGTGGTGTGGTTTGGGGCGCAGAGGAACAGAGCAAGTCAGTGGACTAGACAGTGGTAACAGTGGCAAGGAGGAAGGCCCACTTATGGCATGAGATCTCCAAACTGCGGACCCAACACTGATCAGAGCGATGTCAAAAACATGATCTACAGTAAGGTGGGCAACTTGCTGTCCACAGGCCACATGTGGTCCCTGCCTGCCACTCCACACACACTATGGCCCCCGTTTGGTGCTTTGTGCCCGCTATGGAGTGGTTTGCCGGTGAATTTCAGCAGCAAACCAGCTATGATTTCCCCTCTTAAAAAACTTGGGGAGGCAGGAATGCCCCATGGACTGCATAGCACCCTGAAGACTGCAGCCCATTGGTGTGTGTGTGTGAGTTATGGGAGGCACAGTTGCCCATCCCTGAGTTACAGTCGTATTGCAAGGAGTTTCACTGGGATTCTACACAAATACAAAAATATAAATGTTTAAATGTTTGAAATAGCTGAAAATCCTGCTATTCTAGTATACATGGACCTTCTTGATTTATTTTGATTCTGTAGGCATTGACTTACATTGAGTGGTAGCCAGCTTATTTTCTTGCCTGATTTCAAGAAGAAAAGTAGGTTTCTACTCAATTGCCTAGGCCTCACCCCATAAAATTAGATCTATAATTATTGTTCTGTTTTTCCTGACTAATTAAAGTGGTGTTTGTGGTTGTTTTTTAAATGAAGTATCATAACACCATAGCCGACCAACTAGCATAAATGCTAATCAAACATAAAGATCCCCATTAGGACCGTAATACAAACCATTAGGTAATGCTTTCTGTCTGCCAAAAGAATAGCCAGCCATATTATGAAGTCTTATCTTGCTTCAGTCAATATAAATCAGAGTTTACAATGTACTGTAGTGTAGCTCTCCTTTTTAATTTGATGTTGGTTACATAAGTGCGCACCACCACAGTACTAATGGCCGAAGTGATACACATAGACTATTAAATATACAGGAGGTGGTCCAGTGAAAAGAACACTGGGTTTGCATTAAGAAAAGTTGGATTCAAATCTCCAGCTCAAGAATACACTCTTCAGTCAAATCATTGGGCTGTTTCCAGATTTAGTCATACTTTGAATAGAATTATTGAAATCAATGAGACTTAAGTTAGTCATGATTAACTTAAATCCCTTTGATTTTACTGGGTTTATTCCAATTGTGACTAAATCTGGAACCAACCCATTATGTCTCTGATCCACACCAAGTGGGATTGCTGCATGTAGTGTTACATCAACATTTCTCACAGCAAGTATATTGCTGGGGACATGGATGGGATCTCCCATGGGTGTACATTTATACAGTACAGTAATACCTTGGATTGCAAGCATCATTCGTTCCAGAAATGTGCTTGTAATCCAAAGCACTTGTATATCAAAGTGAAATTCCCCATAAGAAATCTGTACACATATTTTTAATTTAAGCTGCAATAAAGAATGATAGTGTAAAGTCTTCATTTTTCTTGACCGTACTACAGTACTTGTATTGCAAGACGTCGCTTGTTTATCAAGTTAAAATTTATTTTTAAAATTTGCTTGTCTTGCAAAACACTTGCAGACCAAGTTACTTGCAATCCAAGGTTTTACTGTATATGTTTTCTGTACATTAGGTATTTGCTGCAGAAAAAGAAAACATTTACATGTACAATGTAGAGCAGCTGGGAGTTGTAGGCCTTTTTTATGTCTAAGCTTGCATAGGATTGTGCCCTAACTTTATTACCGTTAACAACATTCTCCGAAGGCTTGTGGGCTAGATGAAAAAGTTTGCTATGCATTTTGCAGACAGAAATGCTAGCAGTATCAGCTACAATTTAGCAGCTCTGTAGTGCTCATGGCATTCCTCATCTGCAAGAATTTCTGTATTCTCTTCTACAGGACTGATCTGTACATGCAGTAGAAAATATATGGAATGTCCGTAGGAGAGAATGGGAACTCTTTTTTCAAGCACAAGTACCTTGAAGATGCCCATTATAGATCATAATAATTTTATGGATTTAAAGTTCTAGTTTTATTAAGGTATATATACATGGGCTCCAAGAGGATGTTTACAATATAAATGTAGTTTATAATTTTAGTATAATAGTACTTTAATTGTCAAGGCTTCCTCTCCAAGGAACCCTGAGAAATGTACTTTGTCTTAAAGATTATTTTTAGGTGGAAGTAATGTATCTCTAAAAGAGAGAATGATCAGCTATACTGCATTGGCCATGATTTTACTGTGGAAGAATAATGGCAATTGATAATGCCTTCTAAATTAGATTCATATAGTTGTCCCATCCCAAACCATATGACTCAGGTTAACATGGTCAACTTGATACATCTTTGCCTCTTTCCATCCGTCTTGCCCTACACATAGGCTCAGTATTTCGGTTTTACACATGATGGAGCACAGGAGCTATCCCGAGGGGCCTGGACTTCTTTGAGTATAGAAAATTCAGTGCGAACTTGGGCCTACACAGGTGCACTATACAGATGGATCATGTGAGTGGCCTACTCATGCATTTATTTGTTTGCTTGTTTATTAAATTAATTTTTTTCAGGACATGTTGCCCTCATAATCCCCCCCTCCAAACATATACAACATATTCCTAATTCAAAACATTTAAGACCAGCAGCACCACCACCCCCCAAAAAAACCCACACCACATAAATCAAACACGGAGTGGAATAAAAACATCTTCAGAGCTTTCTTAAAAGTCAGCAATTATGAGGCTGTATGTATCTCCCTGAGGAGGGAGTTACAAAAGCCTACTTTTCTTCAGATCTTCATTTTGAGTGCTCAGGGTTATTATGATAGGGCATGATAGACTTATGCAGTAAAAGCTGCATTTTAGTTTCCCTTAGCAATGACAGTAAAATTACTAAATGCAAACACCATTAACTGAAGTACTGGTGGAAGTACCGACCTAGAATAAATTAAGGCATAAACAGTGTATGTGCTCTGTTGATCAGGATCTCTTCTCTTTAATTGTGCTTTTAATGTGATTATTTATCAAGAGGCTAGTAAAAGTATTTGCTTGTGATAAGAGGGAATGGTTGGCAGCACTCTTCTTTTTATGAATCCCAAACTAGGATAGGGAGAGCAAGAACAATCTGTTACATCACCATTTACATAATGTGAAAAAGAAAAATAAGTTGCTAAATGCCCTGTAAAAACTGATATTGGAACAAAAAGTGCATTCTAGTACATTTTTGATTTTATTTTACTGTGTCAATACTACTGTGGAGATTAACAGCCTGATCCACATCAGAGGTACCAACAGAATAAAATTACCTTAAAATGTGGCCCTTTTTATATCTGGTATCACTGTATCTGTTGTGTTTCATCACGATCTTTACAAGTGACCAATGGCATGGTGCTCACCATTATCCTCATGTACCATGTCCTATGACAGAAGCAATCTCAAACTCACGTCTTTTTGGAAGGCTGTAATCATATGTGTTTGGTTTCAGTTTTAGTGGTTGGGGTTGAGTTGGATTTTGTTCAGATTTTCATCTTGTTGGATTCTGGAGTCGTGGTTGAGATCGGGTGGGAATGTTAAAATCATCCAAATAGCATGAAATTTGCAGGCCTTCTGTTAGGTCCCCAGGGCTGATAAATGTTTAGATAGAGATTTAGATAAAAACGGGCTTTCTGTTTTATAGAGCATCCATTTTAAAAGGTGCACATCCTATAACCTTCCCATTATTTTGAATGGGAGACCCACCTACATTTCCTCTGCTTGTAACTTCTGTATTGTTGATTCAATTGGCATGAAATTTCCAAGGACTGGACCTACCAGATTTCAGATAGATAGGGTTAAAGGTCTCCATTTTATATGCAATTTTGGCTGCAATCCAGTCTGTTAGCTCTATTAGACACAGGGGAATTTACTTTTGAGTAAACATGCATAGACGTGCACTGTTTAAAAAGTCCACAAACACAGCCTATTGTCTATACTAAACAGAGCTTTCAATACATCAACTTCACTGCGCGCCCTCTCTCTTATCCCTCCCTATAACCTTTCTGTGAATTGTACACAGCCCCAGTCGATTTCTTTAATGCAAAGCAATGCCTCCAGTGCAAAGCAGTTAAAAATGAATGATTGAATTTCATTTTCATTCAGATAAATTCACATTCATTTTTACTATAAAAATCAATAGAAGAATGGGGGCTCATTCACTTATTTCCTTTCACTTAATATGCACCCCTATTTAGTTCATCTCTCTGCGTGTGTGGGGTGGGGTGGGGGTCAGGAATAGACATGTACTGCATCTCTTAGATAGAAAAATAAATATATGTGGTGATGTGGTTTTGTTCTCCAGTCAGCTGACCCATAATTCATTTTTCTCAGAGAACAGCATGAAAAGAAATGGAAGCTTGACTAGACGGTTCCCCCTCTTTTATTCCCTCTTATAAATGGCCTTTACGTAATGGAGGAGGAAGTTCAGCAAAGGATCTAATCTATCTAATCAAAGGAGTAACAATGGATGGGATGACCTCGGGCCAGACAACATCTCTGAGATTTTTTTTAACCTGGGGCTCTTCTTTGATTGTTCTGCCTTGTACTTGACACAGACAAGACAAAGAACAATTCATACAAAGAAGGAAAGATTGTGTTCCATGTTTCAGTTGTTCAGATCGGTAAGGGACCAAAGATGGGGATGCCTGGCTTTCTCTTTGGAATGGAATCAAAGGTGCAGAGAGTTTTTCTCATTAGCCTAATGCCACGTGAAACCTTTGCAAGCAATAAAATGTGTATGCATGCATGTGCCAGGGATGTTGAAGAGTCCTTGGTCTCGAGTCACGAGTCGAGTCACAAGTCTTTGGACCCGAGTCTCGAGTCCGAGTCCTTGGTCCAAAATGGTGACTCACGAGTCACTCCCAAAGCTGACTCCACGAGTCCCTATTAAAATCAATGGGGGGTTTTCCCAACAAAATAAGGCTACTTCAGATGTGTGGTTTAAATAAATTCTAGGCACAAGTATGCCTTTTTATTTCAAAACTCTGCAACTGATGTTGGCAAGAACAGACCAGGCAGAAAAACCCAAAATAACCAGACAGGCAGAGGAGGCAGGGAACCCCAAAGCAGGCAGGCAGAGGCCTTTGTCTTGGACAGTTCAACTGTTGAACTGGTCAAGAAGAGACCAGGCAGGCAGAGGAGGCTGGGAACCCCAGACAGGCAGGCAGAGGCAGCCAAATCCAAAATGTCTGAAAGGTTGCATTTTAGAAAAATGATTTTAAAAAATAAACTTGCTGTACTTCCTAAAACTTATCCATGTTGCATTTGAGGAACATGATTGTTTCTAAATGTTTGGCCCCCATTCTGGAACGGTGAGATCTCATCACAATTCCACCCTCACTGAACACCCGCTCCACTGGTGATGAACTTGCTGGAACCAGAAACACACTCAGAGCAGCCACACAGAGTAATCTCAGGTCCTTCTTCTGCCTCTCCCAAGTACGCAACACATCAATCAAAATAAATCTTGACACACTGTTGGGGCTGCACTCCTGGTAGCCGTCCATAGTGGCCGAGCAGCAGCACACCTTGCTTCCATGCACTCTTCGCCGGCAATCAGGCTCCTCTCCACTCCTTCTGGCACAGCCCAGGGATGTTGAAGAGTCCTTGGTCTCGAGTCCCGAGTCGAGTCTCGAGTCCCATTAAAAATATTGGGACTCGAGTCCGAGTCGAGTCAGAGGGGGGACTCAGTCCGACTCACGAGTCGAGTCCTCAAGTCCGAGTCCCCATCCCTGGCATGTGCAGGCCTGTGGCCCATGCTGGCTCAGCTTGTCTGAGCGTGGAAAGCTAAGCAGGGTCAGGCCTGGTTATTACTTGGATGGGAGACCCCTCCTCTAGTTTCCTGCATTGAGCAGGGGGTTGGACTCGATGGCCTTGTAGGCGCCTTCCAACTCTATGATCTATGAAAGCTATGTACTGATGTGATTTCAAATAGGACCTGCAACTAAATGTTGCAGTGTGGCGGGCTCTAGTTCAGTGGTACAACCAGTCAGCCAGCCAGCCAGCCAGCCATGCCCTCTTCCAGGATACTGCATTCTATTCTCTTCCTCCCACTTTTGCATTCCTTCACCCAACAGACAGCATTCTGTGCCCATTGAGCATACTGAGTTCTCACTGGGCTGTTTGGGGGTGGGAGTTGCTCCCTTGGTGTTTCCTGCCCTATTTGTTTCCTACTTCTGCAAACCATAGGGTTCCCCTGTTTGTGCAAGGGTAGTTTCGTTTTGGCTACATAAGGGCTGGATCCACACCTAAGGTTTACTACCACTGCCATGACTTGCGGGGCACATGACGCGCACACTTCTCAGTGCTGCTGGTCACGCTAGTCCTGCGTAATTGTTCTTCATTTCTTCCAGAATTTCCCAGACTAGGTTTATCATGTTCCCCACCACCACCACCCAGTTATTGCAATTTACTGCTGCAATATGCGGCCAGTGTGTGCTAAACTTGCGCTGCAGTTGCCCGTCTGAGGTGTGGCCGTGAAAGTGTCATCACTGGAGTTAGCCAATAGTTTTCGAGGGGCAGTGGGAATGCGGCATCACGTGCGTCTGGTGGGGGAGAGAGGTATCTGCCATTTGTTGTTCTGCGGTGGTTCGCCCTCTTCCCCAGAAGCTTCTTAATTTGTTTGTTGGTTTGAAAATGTTCCTGAGCACCTCCGCACCTCCGAACAGGCTGCTTCGGGGAATTGCATGTCAGTGTTGTTGTTTTTAAAACAATTCCGTCTCCTGCACACGTGCGCACCTCCGCATAAGCCGCAGACCAGGAAAAAAACAACACCCTTCTTCTGAAATGGCCATTTCCCCCGCGTGTGAAAGGCAGTACCCCCAGGATAACCACCATGCAGTCTGAGAGGGGACAGGAGTGGGAGGCTGTCCCTCCCCCTTTTTAAACAGCCACTTTCACCCCCGTTGCCCAATGAGCAGGGAGCTGTAAATTAGCCCAAAGGCATGTCTGCTCAGAAGTAAATAAATCACATTCTCTCCAATGCCCTAATTCCCAAGTGCATCACATTGATTAGACAGGAGCCTTGTGCCTGGGAAACTCAGAATGGGAGGAACACGGCTTTGGGAAATTGCATTTGGGTGGAGGGGAGGGGTGCAGTGTGCTGATCCTGCTGGCTTCACCCCGACCCTGTGGGAGGGTGGCAGCGGCGGTGGCGGCGGCAGCAGCAGCAGCAGCAGCAATAGCATCCTTCTCCTTTTTCTTTGTGAAGGGCCGGAAGACCTTTTTCTTTTCTCTTTTTCAAGATTGCTCCTGTGCTCGTTCACACCTGTGCAGAGACGATGAAGCAAAAAAAAAATTTTTTTAAAGCCCTTTTCAAGGAAATGCCCAGTTCTACTGCTACGGAGTTAGGTTTGGGGTGGCAAGTCAGGATGAGTGCAGTACATTTAACTGGGAGTGTGCCCTGTGAGGAGTGGCTGCGGAACATGAATATAGCGCACTACCGTTCTGCTAGCTTGACGATATACAGTGTACTGTAATGTGGACCCCTTCAAGGATCGGCACTCACCCATAAACATCATTACCAAAGAGAAAAAGTGAGAGCTGCAACAAAATATTGCAGTCTATCCTCCCTTCCAAAAGGAGTGCCCCTGTTCAGGGTTCAAGCCAGCCATTCCATCCAAACAGAGTATTCCCTTCTCCTCTTACCTGCCCAGGTTCCATTTTTCATTTCTGACTGGTAGTCTACATTTAGTTTATCATCAGTTATTGGGAATCTGGCTCATTTCCCCTGTCTTGCTTTACTTCTTTAAACAACATATACTACAAGTGAAACTTTGAACACTTTTTTTTTTTAAATGTTGGCCTATTGAATGTCTCTGACCTCTGCGGTATTCCTACTATGTCTCTTTCTTATTACTCCTTATCTCTGGCCCTGTGCCCTGTCTTCTCTGGCTTTGAAGTTTGAGTTCACCCAGAGCCCATGTCATCTCTCTGGTCTTTGATTGAGTGGCTGCCCTGAATTTTAGCACTGCCCTCATGGGCTCTTTATTTATTTCTTCTTTGTTTACATACCCTAAGGTTCCTTGGCTTGTTCCTGCTAGCCAAGAAGAGACTGGGTTCTGCTCTTGAAATAAATTGGCAGGATTTCTAAAGGATTTCGCAGCCTAGAATATTTTAGACATTTTTAAAAATCCAATTTCTGGAGTTACTGAGATTCATGAGGTCAGGGCTTGACCTTGACAGCAAATTTACATTTGAATTTATCATTTTAAAGCTATCCTGCCAGCTCCATCCTCTTAACTCTTTGATGACCTTTGCTTCACATTAAATTTCTCTTACACTGAGAGACACTTGAGAGTTCACTGTTGCTCATTTTTCACCGTTTGCACCTTTCCCTCTTTCTCAACACCATTTGTCAACATTTTCTGATGAGCACACGTAAGCATTTTTGCACCAGACTATATTTATAGCAATGTTGAAAATATATTTGAAATCATAAAAGGTTCTGACAAACATGGTGTGTGTGTGTGTGTGTGTCTGTGTGTAATCTCTCATTATTCTGATGGATTTTGCTTTAACATGTATTTTTCTTTAACATGTAAAATATACAAATTATACACAAGCCACATTTGGGATGCTGCCTCAAATTGTCCACCACATTCCTAATTATGTGGTAACACCAAGCTAAGGAAGCAAAATTGATTGATAATGCTCGAACACACTCTTACCCATAATTCACCTGCCATCTGTAAAGAGCCATTAAAATAGCCTTAACCATTGAACATGAAAAATGGAGAATCAAATTACAACCTTACATTCATGATATAAACAAACATCTTCCCATTGACTTCCAAGATAAATTTAAAATCTCCAGTTGAAATGAAAGGAACTTTATGGGGAAGCTCAGTGGTAGAGCACCTGCTTTGCATGCAGAAGGTCCCAGGTTCAATTCCCAACATCTCTGGGTAGGGGGCGGAAAAACTCCTGTCTGTACCCCTGGAAAGCTGCTGCCAATCAGTGTTGACAATACCGGTTTAGGTGGACCAAGGGTCTGACTCTGTATAAGGCAGCTTCCTATATTCCTATCATTGGCTAGATTGTCCCCTTAAGCATGATCCTACTAGGAGCCATATATGTGTGGAATCAAGATTCCACAGGCTGTTTATTACGTGGATGGGGAATACTGTATGTGATTTTCCAGCCAATCTAGCAGCCAGGAGGTGTGGTCCCATCAGATGGTTGTTGATAGTGGGAACCTAGGAAATTGTCAGGTCAGACTGCTTGTCCATCTAGCACAGTTCTGACCTGGTTTCAGGGGAGGCTGGTGACTCCTATGTCAGTGGAGCTCCTCATCCATTGCAGTTTTTATTCTGAGTTTTATAGGAGCTATCCATGGTGCTGTACTCCAACCCCCAAATAGGTTCACCACCATGGACAGCTCCTATAGAGCTCAGAATAAAATCTGCAGTGGATAAACAGCCCCACTGACATAGGAGTCACCAGCCTCCTCTGCCTGCTTTGCACGACACAACCCATCATGGACAGCTAGCCATGGTGGGTTGTTGTGTCATCCAGACTTGGACCACTTCCCACAGGGTGACTTATTTTGTGGCATCAAGCCACCCTGGCAACCCATGGCTTGTTCTAAGGGTTATCACACCCACAATGGGTTGTCATGTTGTCTGAACCCAGGAGAGCTGTTTTATTATGGGTTACGGGGATTGGCTATAGAGCTGCTTGGCAAGAATGGCAGAACACCCCTGCTGCTCTTCATGATCTCTCCAGCCTCCCTCACCAATGACTGTCCCTCCACTGATGTCCAAACAACACTTTGGAGGGACTGCCACTTCTTCGCCACCCCTTTTATTTTGGTCTCAGAAAATTGGGCGAATGTCTTTATAATTATTTTTTTTTTAATTATCATTTTTGTCGGTCTTTCTCAAGTGCACACTTATGGCTGTCCAATATGCATAGTCTTGCCTTGTCAATGTCCCTGTAAATTTCAGCTATCAAGGGGAGCAAGGTGCAGTAGGGAACATACAAGGAAACTGACAAGGCAAGACTGTTACTTGCAAGTAACTTGGTTTGAGAGCGTTTTGAAAGACAAGCACATTTTAAAATATTTATTTAATGTTTTTTTTACTTGATATACAAGCGACGTCTTGTAATACAAGTACTGTAGTACAGCTTAAATTAAAAATCTCTGTACAATTTTTTTGGGGGGGATTTTGTTTTGATATAAGAGCGTTTTGGATTACAAGCACATTTCCGGAACGAATTATGCTCTCAATCCAAGGCATGACTGTATAGGCAAATTTGCGCACACTTGCAAAGGATTCCGGGAAAAGTAATACTAAAGGAGTGGAGGAATCCATTTGCACCATGGAAAAACACCAAAAATGGGGAAGACAGTGGGAGATGTAGCTGCACAAAAAGGGGATGGAGAACATTAACTCCCATTTAGCAATGTAATTATCTTAGTTTTAAGTATTGAACTGACAGTTCTCAGTGTCCTCCACCAAAAGTTAACTGAGTTTTGGTTTGTGTACTGATTCAAAAGTGTGAAATTACAGATTCCTCCCCCATCCCTAGCAGAGATCTTTCTGCTACTTGATCCTTTTGAACTGGAGATGCCAGGGATTGAACCATGCACTTTCTGAATGCAAGACATGCTCTATATTGAGTGATGGTCCTTTCATAGCTGTATTCCCAGTGCTGTATTGGGTATTGACCTTCCACAAACCACATAGGGTGCAATCCTATGCATGTTTAGACAGCATGGCTGTTTGGGGAATGCTGGGAGGTGTTGGTTTTTTTTCTGTCTAAATATGCATAGGATTGCACTTTTAATTTGTTTAAGTTACACTACTGTATCGGTGGTCCTTCTTACTGTGTCATCCCTACCAACTGGGGTGCACTTTTGAACCCTGATTTTCACCCATCAGTAAAGATAGTACCAATCAGTGTGATTACTGATTACTAGACACACAGTTCCAGCTGCTGTGTGCATAAATAGTGGTTGGGACCAGTGACAGCTCATGGACAATCTTACTGGTGGGGTGGACAGTAGGCCAGCAGAGGCAGACCCAAAGGGGGTCACGAGGGCAGTGCCAACTGTACCTAGTTTGTGACACAGCATTATCTCTTGCAAACCCTAAGATTACACCTGTAACTTTTTCCTCATCCCTCCCTATTCCGTTTTCCTTGTGTGTTGTGTCTTTTTAGATTGTAAACCTGTGGGCAGTGACTGCCTTCTTTTACTGATTATTTGTAAGCTGCTTCAGGAGCCTTTTTGGCTGAGGAGTGTTTACAGAAAAATACTGTAAACTAAGTAAATAAAGGAATAGTTTTAAATAAATATTTTAAAAATAAAAAAGATGAGCATCTGGAATTGGCTGGTGGGCAAGTTTGGGGCTGCATAAAGAGTCCAATGGAAGCACCAGTCACAGGACTGCCTCCTTTCACCCAATGGCCATGGGGATTGGGTTAACCTTCATCCAGGTGTTGTTTTTTTTTACAACTCTGCATACATTGTTTAGGGGGTGTCCAAGTCTGACTCAATCTTGCCTTCAGCAATGTAAATTTAGGAAATCTGCATAACAAAGACAGGCCTAATGGGTCTTGATGAGCAGTACAAAAGCCTGAAAAAGGCCTGAAGCCTATAAACTTTAAATCAGCATAACAAAGCTTTCCCGCAATGGTTTTCTTTTTTGTTTGAAGGCGGTGTTTGCTATTATTTTTGGCTATCAAAAGAGAATAAGATGACCTGTGGATAACCTCCTATTGTTCCCCCCTAATTGTTTCAGTTGTTTGGGATATAAAGTCCTCATAAAGCCCATTCTTATGCAGATTTCCAGGACATTTTATGTCTACAGTATATAGGAAGAAAACTGTAAAAGGCAGGTGGCTGAAATTTGGGGATATTTTTTACTACACTGTTTTAGGCAAAGTCCTAAAAGGACAGGATCATAGGTCTGTTTATGTGTAAATTACACCACAGAATGTGAGCCTGGGGTAAGGAAAGCACCCCAAGATGCAGGATGAAGGTTTAAGCTACATAAGCTTCATGGATTTGAGAAGCTGCATAAATAATCACCCCAAACACATATCCTTCAACAAGTGTGCGTTTTGTACCCTTCTCTTCTTCTCCTTCTCAAACAATTGGTCTGTCCAGACAGTTTATATACACAGTAGAACAGAGAGAAGCTGCTGCTGCTCTCTGTGAGTGTCTGTGATCTCCCTGCCCCCTCCTCTTTGCAGTGCACAGCCTCCCATCATGTGGTATGGTGTGAGATGGGGTGATTTTGCACATGTCTGATTGGCTGAGGGCTGACTCCTATAGCCATGAGATAAAGAAGGGAGGGAGAACAACCAGTTTTCACTCTCTGGCTCACAGCCAGAGGGCACTCTTAAGTAATCCAAGCTTTTGGCGCACGGCCGGTGAAGGAACAGGCAGCCCTGCCCGCTCCCTGAAAACCCTACTCTTCCCTTTCAGGCATTTGCATAGGAAAAAAAAGTAGTTCCTTGGGGATTGTTCTGAGCATGTGCAACTTATTGCACATGCCCAGTGTCCCCCATAGCCAAAGCAAGAAGTAAAGAAGAACAAACACTGTTGCTCTGCTGCTGCTGGCCATTTTACATTGCATCCTATGGAGGGAAACAAGGTCTGGGTGGGACAAAAGCAGTGAGAAGCAGGTTAGGCAGGACAGGTTAGGTGGGGCTCTGCCCCCTTTGACCTGTATGTCAAGTTTCCACTCGTTGGGACCTTAGTGTTTAGAGTTTCTCCAGGTAGCAGAGGCATTATATAGGCTCTAAAAGCACAGGTGATTGTTACTGATAAACTCAGCCTTGCTGCCATTTTCAGTATACTCCCCTAACACCTTGACTCTAGAAACTAGCACACTGTCCACGTAAGGTTTGTCAAAAGCTTGGACAGACAGAGCAACAAAGCACCTGGGCTCTCCAGTTCATACTTAGAAGGAAAAAAGAATCTAGTGAAAGACAGCTAGAGAAGGAGCCATCCACACTTCACAGGGGCAAGATGTTCCATATTATGGTTCGTTAAGCACCCACTAAGTACACTTGTTGAGGGCACAGAGTGGCAATCAGGGCTGGTGCAAGGCAGTTTGGTGCAGTTTGGTTTGGTCCTTAGTAAAGATCAGATATTTAGCGCGCCCCCTTCCCACTTGAGCCCTCCCTCCCTATTTCTGGCACCCCCTTTAGCCCTGCGCCCTAGGCAGCGGCCTAGTTGGCCTAATGGTAGCACCAGCCCTGGTGGCAATGATGGAAGACTGAAGACTGGAAATGACTTGTTAGATCCCCATGACCTCTAACCTTCTTAGTACAAAATAATAAAAACAGAGTTGGAGGGGGAAGGCTAGATTACTGTAATGTGTGTTGGGGGCTGCCCTTAAAGATGGCCCAGAAACTTCAGTTGGTGCCGAATGCACCAAAAGAAGTCTTGTAGGAGCTAGGCATCCTGATCATATTATATCTATTCTGCACCAGCTACATTGGCTGCCTATATGTTTTTAGCTGCTGCTGCTGCTATTATATATTTTTTATATTATTTAAAATCATAATATATGTTGTGTTTTATATTATGATTTTATGTCTGTAATATTTTGTGTTTCAATACGTTGTGCACTGCCTTAGAAAGGGGAGGGATGAGTTAGAATTTTGTTTGTTTTTGATAAGAATTTACGAAGATTTCAAATTTCTTCAATTTGGCATGGAAATAATTTGAGATTTTTAAA
Organism: Shinisaurus crocodilurus; assembly: GCA_021292165.1. Classification (NCBI taxonomy): domain Eukaryota; kingdom Metazoa; phylum Chordata; class Lepidosauria; order Squamata; family Shinisauridae; genus Shinisaurus; species Shinisaurus crocodilurus. Next base: position 176,030,713 of record CM037877.1, on the reverse strand, counting down.
AAATCGAATGTGGGACAAACCAAAACAGACAGATTCATGCATCCAAGCCTAGCGTTTCAAGTGCTTACCGCTTAAAAGTCTGAGCTTGAATCCCCGTGTATTCAACCATGTTAGTGCTGAACTAGGTTTGCCAACTCTTTTTTCTGACAGGCTCCCCACCTTTATGAGCTACATGGCAGGTGGACACAAAATGCTCCTTTCCATGCTGGGAACAGCTGTATCTATTGAATATGGTCAGTGTGGATGACTAAGAATTTCATTTCGGTTTAGTTTTGACCATAATTTACCCAAATTCACAAATTTCTTCATATTGGGGACAAAAAGAATTTGATATTTAAAAAATGCAGATGCGTGAGAAAGCGAAACTAACAGGTTTGTCCATCCCTAGAAAGGCAGCCTATAAATACTGAAATAAATAAATAGATAGGTAGACCTTCTCATTCATAGTTCAAATGGATTGCTGCCCAAATAAGTGTCTGAACTGGGCCACAGTGTTCACACATGACACTAAAAATGAATAAAGGTGCAATCAATCCTATGCATGTATAGACAGGAAAAAAGCCTACAACTGTCATCATGCCCCAGCCAGTAATGCTGGCTGGGGCATGCTGGGAGTTGTAGGCCTTTTTTTCTGTCTAAACGTGCACAGGATTGTGCCCTAAACCTCTCTTGTGCAATCCATTGATATGCATGTATGTTGTCAGTGTGGAAAAGCTGCCATTTTTAAATGCATGTTCTTGCCAATGTTGTATGCTTTACATGCACATTACAAACAGGAGTTAATGCAAAAAGTTATTATGACATTCTTGAGTCATTAGCTCTATCGCCATTTCTTCATCTCACTTTACTAAAAAACAAAACAAAACAAAAGATTGTTGTAGTTTTAGTTATAGCATAAATAAAGAAGCAACCCTGCTTTTTTTCTTCTCTTATAAATTTTTGTTCTCCCTTTGTAAACAACCAGGAGCTGAGAGAACATATTCCTTGTTAGATAGCATAACTATTGTTGACAGAAAAGGCTAATCGAGCTAAATTCACTTGGGAGGTCACTCTGACACATTTAAACAACCTATAGATAAAAAATACCCCAAAAAAGTACATTTGATGAATGACAACCCTTGAAATGAAAAATAGTGTTTATGCTTTAAAAAAACCCACACAGAAATTCTCAATAAACTTTAAAGGGAGTACAGGACAATTTGGGTTATTCTTCTTTAGCATCTTACCCATTGTAGTTGAAAGAGCTTTCGGGCAGAGAGTTCTAGATGGGAATAATGTAATCATAGTGGTAGGATATTTGGTCATTCTACTTCTTGATACTGCTTCTGCTTCCAGGTGCTGGTGAATATATTGTGCATTATTCAGACAGAAAATAGCAACCAGGTCACTAAAATGTTAGGTCTATCTCAATTCTGCTGGGTAATTAGAGTGAAATTTAGATTTTTACTAGAATAAATGCTATCAAAGCTGAATTTCCCACTTTGAAATTATTCCTGTCCTTTTTTGAATGGCATTAGAGTTGATCCCTATTGGATCTGGGTTTTTGAATAGAATGGACATGAGGCACAGGCCTAAGAAAGTTTTCTCTTGGAAAGGCATGGAACAGGGGCATTAGAGGAGACACCTTGCACCGGATTGGATTAACTAGGGCCATGGCTTTATTAACATTAACATAACACAGAGATCTGCAACAATTATAATGACTGTGCAGGATACCTTAATAATGCAGGAGGCTGCCTATACACCTTCCCTGCATTAACTTAGTATGTGTCCAACCTGGCCCTGAGTCTGAGTTAGTGCATTGCCAGTTCCCTTCCTCATTGAACCACAACTTTTCAGGTGGTGGAAAGTTCAGTCACTACATCAAAAACACAGCTGCAAGTTTTAATTTCCAATATATTTGCCTGTGCATTTCAAGAGATTTATCTTCGTCAAGGGCAACTGAAACAAAATGCAAGGAATTCTTTAAAAGCTTATTCATATCTCTTAAGATGAAGATGTTTTTTAAGTTGTCTGACTCTTTAAAAGTTGAGATTGAAACATGTATTTGTTTAGCAAGGAACAACTGCCTTTAAATCTCAATGTGTACTTCAGGCAGCTGGTAGGATTTTGCCTCCCAATACTGAGTTAGAAGCAAAGAGTTCTGAGTATCATTTGGAAGCTTTGAAGAATTTAAGTAAGTTTTGATTATTATTTTTTGATATATATTTTTTTACTTTTGGTACATTAGTGTTTTATATTTTAGTTTATAAAAGTGATATATTTCTGTTGTTCCTATAAGTACAGCAAGTCTTTAATTATTGTTTTTCAAATTATTTTCATTTTCATTTACAAACATATACTTTTGCATGCCTAGGGAGTCCCACAGGTATGTAGAAACCGGTATGCTGTTTTTGCGTAGCCATATTCCAGACTGATAGGCACTGAACCAGACTGATAAGCATTCAAGCTTTCATTGGAGGGAATGACCAATTATCCTTTGACTGACAAATGCAACTTTCCCTTCTGCCTTAAACATGGATTGCAAGGAATTTGGTAGTATTATTAACTGTCCACATTTATCAGTGTTGTTTTTCAAGTTTGGTGTACAATCTTTTTATGACAAACAGTTGCAATATGTCCATTTTCATGAAACCCAGTGGGACCTTCTGTCTGACTAAATATGTATAGGATTTGGTTGTACAGTCATGCCTTGGATTGAGAGCATGATTTGTTCCGGAAACATGCTTGTAATCCAAAACACTCTTATATATCAAAACGAAATCCCCCCCCCCAAAAAAATTTGTACAGAGATTTTAAATTTAAGCTGTACTACAGGACTTGTATTGCAAGACGTCGCTTGTATATCAAGTAATAAATAAATAAATAAATAAATACTTAAAAATTTGCTTGTCTTGCAAAACGCTCTCAAACCAAGTTACTTGCAATCCAAGGCATCACTGTATGTCTTGGTCAGCCTCATGCCTTGTGAAGAGATGCCCAGACAAGAGTGGTGGCGAGGAGGAGGAGCAGCGGATGTCACGGCCTACCTGCTCAGTGGCTCTTTGCATGTCAAGTGAGCAAGTGATGAGAAACAGGATGAGGAGCCATAGCAGCCAGCTGACAACGGTGGTGAGAAGGAAGACCCACCGAGGGAGGGGGCCAATGGAGGGTGTCTTCCCCAAGGGCCCTCAGAAACCTGTAGCGGACAATAGCCAGTTGGCACAATTCTACCCCGATCCATGTGTTGATTATACACATCTGCGCAGGATGTAAGTGAAATTAGGATAGTTGTGGCTTGGTTGATACTTTGTCACTCAGGCTTGAACTGTTTGAGAGGGTTTGAGCTGTTCGTTCCATGTTTTACATCCAAAATCAGAAAACAACAACAACAACGCCTTTTCTTAGCGCTTCTAGGTTGCCGACATAAATTTTTCATATCAGAGCAGCGTGTCTTATAAAAATTACGTTACCTGCCATCTTATTATCAGAGCTGCTCTTACCATACAGCAACTTATAGCACTCTGAGTCTACAGTAATATCTTGGATTGCGAGCATAATTCGTTCCGGAACCGTGCTTGTGATCCAAAACACTCTTATATCAAAGCGAGTCTCTGGTGAGTGTGAGCAGGGCCAATTTCAGCCCGCTACGCCCGCTCGAGGCGATCGGTTACATCCCTGCACTACTTGTATTGCAAGACGTCACTTGTTTATCAAGTCAAAATTTATTTAAAAAAATTGCTTGTCTTGCAAAATGCTCTCAGACCAAGTGACTTGCAATCCAAGGTATTACTGTACTTTGTGGTAGCAGATTCCAGAAGGCTACACCATGTTCCTGTCTCCAACCTTCACCATCCCTTGAAACAGAATGAACTCCACTCCACAGCAGGGGTAATGGTTGTACCATTTTGAAGTCTTGCCACAGATACGAAATGTCTAAGACAGTATTCTTCTAAAGTTCCTTTATAACCCTTTTCTGTCATCACTAAAAAAAACTGCAATTCAGAGGAGAAATACAGATTCACTGCGGTTTTTATTATGTTTTTGCTGTTTTTATTACTGCATCAGTTTTTACTATGGGTTTTATTGTGGTACGCTACCTTGGGAGGGCTCCAGCCCTGAAAGGTAGCCAAGAAACATTTTAAATAAATAAAATACATGTCTGAGCATTAGAGACATTTAGAGAGCCAGTGTGGTGTAGTGGTTAGAGTGTTGGACTGGGAGTCAGGAGATCAGGGTTCTAGTCCCCACTCGGCCATGAAACTCACTGCATGACTTTGGGCCAGTCACTGACTCTCAGCCTAACCTACCTCACAGGGTTGTTGTGAGGATAAAATGGAGAGGAGGAGGATTATGTAAGCCGCCTTGGGTTCCTTGCAGGAAAAAAAGGCGGGGTATAAATATAATAAATAAATAAATAAATAAATTTTCAAACCCACTGAGTAACTCAAAGTAAGTCGCGTTGAGTTCAACAGGGATTACTTCCAGGATATAGAATTTGGATATAGGATTTGGGCTGCCAGATGCAAAAGAGGACAGGCTCCTGTACCTTTAATAGTTGCAAAAAGGAGATTCAGCAGGTGACAAGCGACACCTGCTGACCCTTCCTCTTCCACAGTCCTGTCCTCATTTGCGTCTGACCACCCCAATAGGGTTGCAGCCTTAACTGTAAAACTCCTCATGACTACAGTAATAGAGAAAAAATAATTTTGTGAAGGCTGATTCCCTTAATATTTGTGTTTATGGACTGAATAATGATAGTTCTTTACTGTTTCATCAAACTGAAACTCAGAAGCAAATAAATCTGGGAGCCAAGGAAGTGGCTAAAAAACGTTAAAGTGTCTCTGTGTTTGTTTGCTCTATCATTTCAATTAACAATAAGATGCCAGAACAATAAGATGCCAGAACAATAAGGTCACATATTAACTGCAAAAACTTTGAGGTACAATAGCTCCTGATTATTTCATTTCTGTTAGTTTCTGCATTCATCTCTCACATGACGATAATTCGAGACCTTACAGCACAATCCATGTTTACTTGGATGTAAGTCCCACTGTGTTTATTAGAGCTTACACCCTAGTAAATACGTCTAGGTTTGAAATTTATACACAAAGATTACTTGTTCTTTATCATATGGTTCCTGTTTAGGTTTTTTCCTATTCAGTAGTATTTGCCTTTAACTAAAGAAACAATTTTTTCAGTTTGAGTCACTCTAGTTGAAGCTCTCAGGGCAACATAATAACAAATGCAATAAAACTAGTAAGATAAGCAATAACTTAAAACAAAAAAGAATTAAAACAAATAGAACTGCAGCCTTAAAGGACTTGTTCCTTCTGGACCTATGCATTTGAAAAGTAAAGCTTGACTTTTATGATGCAGCTTCATAATTACTATTAGCAGACAGAAAATACATATATACATAATTTCTTTTCAATAACTTTCTGTCCCTTCAAGGTAGATGAAGCAGGCCAAGTAATTATAGAGTTGGAAATAGCTGTTATAGCTTTTGCTGAAGCAATTTCGCAGATATTTTAGATTGACTAAAGTTCTATTCATTTCATTGGGTCTACTCTAAGTAGGACTTACATTAGATTTTAACCTATATGCTCAGTCTGGAATTTGACATCCTTTGTTTACTCACTTTAGGGGAAGAAATCTAGACAACATTATTGTCATCAGTTGCATTCCAGTATTTTCTGTGTTGTCTTTGTGTCTTTTTTTCAGACCTGATTTGTGGTGATTGTGGAAGCTTTAAAACATCATTACAGTGCAAGCCTTTCCGGTATGGACTAGCTAAATGTTATCTCAAGGCTATTGTGCCTTTAATTAAAAGCTTTCTCTTCCAGAAGGAATAGTTCCTTTTCTTCTAATTGCTTCCTGTTTAGTGTGACCATTACTAATGTTTTAATTGTCCCATAATTAGTTAGTTCCTGTTTCCTATGGGGGTGGGCTTTATTTACTGCCACCTTTTCTTTAGTAGCAAAAAATTGTACAGAACAGGAACTGACTAACTGCATGGCAATTAAAGAGCAATTAGTAATGCTGAAACTACACTGAACTGGAAGCAATCAAGAAAAGCATTGTGTCACCAGCACTAAAGGACCCTAGTATAGAAATAACCATTTTCTCAGTGGCAAAATATTAGAGTTTGAATTCTAGGAAAATGTGATGTCCCTGCAACAGAAATGCTTCATTAGGAGAAGACACATGAATCTTCTGCAATAACTAAACAAATATGACTTGCATAAACAAATGTGAGTATACAAGTAACATACTATATACTATCATTTGGAATGGCCTTTAGTGTTTATTAAAGATAAATAATTATTATGGCAACTCTGTGCATTTGATAGGTCACTTGCTACCCTCACAACTTTGAGGAAACAGCCAAACCAATAATACACACAATCACTTTTTTATTCTTTATAACCAAACCCCACTTTTCACTATTGGAATCAACATGAAAAACAGTATCCTTCCCAGTTACCAGTATGTAATAAAAGGCTGGAAATAAAAGAAAATATCTGACAATAATTTTAGAGTCAAACTAATGTACAATCTTCAATATATTATTTGACATTGAATCTACATTCAAACCTCCAACTTAAAAATCTTTGGTTTTGTCTTCTATGTAGAGGGGAAATCCCTCAGATGTCTTTGGCACATGCACAAAAAAATGTGTACTCTTAGTTATGAATTTCAAAAAGACACACTCACAACTTGTATTTTTTTTCCCCATACCATTTTCATTTCTTCATAATTTAACTACATTTCTGGCAGACAAAGAAAATATAACCATCTGCCATTTTAAGTCCACTGAATATCTCACTTCCCTGCAAGTTAACTTACAGAGAGAAATGGGCATGTGCCGGACACCCATATTCACAGTAAGGTAAAAGATGATGTGATGATGTGACATGCAAGGCGCTTCATGCTGTTGTGCGTCTGATTTTGTCTGACAGCATGAAGTGCTGCTCTTTCCATCCATCCTGGGAGCGGCAGGAGATGGCGTTTGCTACCTGACAAAACTTTTGCAGGAGGATCTTCCTAAGCAGCAGGTAAACCCAGGGGTCCAAGATCTGATTCAGGGAAGCCAAGCGGATAGCAGTTAAGAAGAAATTGCACTCTGGCTGCAGTACTGTGCTTTGGGTCTGGTTGCAGGATTCTTTGCATTGATCCATAGAGGTATGGTTGAAGGTCACTTTCAACATCATAATCTAAGAAAACAAGAAAATAAGATGTGCTGTAGAGACAGTCAAACATTTAGAGACATTCCTTTACACGGAACCAAGGTTGACAATACTGAGATAATTCGATGACATTCTTTAAAGTAACTGGGGCCTTTGAGACTACTATCCTAGCTGCTTAAATTGGTCTTGAACATTCCTTCAAATTCCAAATCCAAATCTCATTCCTGAAAGCTGCATTTTTGGACCCAAATATGTTACATGTGTATTTAAGCACAGATAAATTTTGTTTGCCAAGATACCATACATTTCCCAAGACTTGAGACAGGGTTTTTTTTTTGGGGGGGGGATTCAAAGTGGTATGATAAAGGCATTGTTTCCAAACATTTCTTTTGTCCCTCTGCATCTCTGATCAAAAGGGTTTTACAGGTTTTTAAGCACTATAGAAATTTGCTAAACCTGTGAACAAACAGTCACAATATGCATGCTGCACACACCATTAAGGGGAGGCATGATAGCAGTCTTCAAATATCTGAAAGACTGTCTGTCATGCAGAAGATGGAGAAGACATGTCCTCCGTTGTCCCACAGGGCAGGACTAGAACCAAAAGGTGGAAATGTCAAATTCCATCTCAGTTAATGAGCAACAACTATGCTTTTGTTGTTCAATAACCTGTATGTCCAGAATATCCCCATGAAAACACTTCCCATCACTTCGAAGTTTCTAATCACTTCCAAGTCACCAGGCAATACCTTATGCCTCTGTTGGAAGTCCATTTTCTCCAAATACTAACCATAAAATGTTATTAGCCTGTATAACAATTCTGCAGTCCAACCCTATTTTACACAATTCAGACAAGCATGAGATAAATTCTTATGAAAGGCAAAGAGGTATTTGTTTTTCTATGGATTAGTTGGCATTTGTTTGTTATTTTCCCCCTCGTGCTGTCTAAAAACACAGCTTCTCATCCTCACAGGATCCCAACCCCTTGTCCTCAGAGGAAGAGGCTCCAGAGTTCATGGGAGAGGACTCAGCCATGGAAAAGCATCACAAGACTTCCATCTTCACAGGATCCAGTTTTCAAGAAAGTCCCTGGGTCGGCTCCCTTGCATCCAGAGGAGATTGCATTCCTGTCTTCAGACTCTGAGGACTTGGGCCATGAGGACACTAGCAATTCATTGCAGCCTGAGATTGTGAAAACAGGCCAGGCTAGGTTGGCCCTGTCTCTATAAACTTAACTACACTCTTATTTAAGGTGCACTCTTGCTCTGCTCCTTGTTGGAGCAACATACAGCCAAGCCATTCTGGCTTCCAGCACCACTCAGAGCTTTCTGTGGCGGTGTTTTATTTCTGTTCCCGAAACCTGACCTTGCTGAAAAACTCAATTCACAGGGAACCCTTGCAATCCAGGCCTCACCAGCACCTACACAACACTTTCTCACTACAGTAGAGACAGAAAAGAACAGGTATAGCTCACATTTAGTAATGGCTGCAGCACAGCTTCATTCTTTTTTCCTAAGGAGGTTTTGTTTTGCTTTCCCCCCTTCCACTGCAAGCAATAGCAGCAGCAACTGTGTTGGCAGCCTGGGCCCCATTTGGTTTTTCCATAATTTCCTGGACCTAACGTACTTTCTGGGCATTGGTGGCAGGGGTGGGGGTGGGTAGGAGTGGTCACAAAAATGGCCCTGTTTTCTGAGAGAGGTAAGAAAAAGAAAATTTCCAAAATGTTCTCAAAAACTCACTGCTGGGAAATGTTGACTTTGCTCTAACTGGACAGACATTCTTTGGAGCTCTAAAAAAAAGGCACTCAGAACTGCTTCATTGCACACCCAACGTCATACCCTCTCTGTACTGTAAAATCTCTAAAAGTAGGTTGCATGAAAGAGCCATGATGTCAGCTTTTGGTAGAACAATAAGACAATTACTTGGTGGATCTCCAAGACTGATCTCTAACCATGCGCCTAATGACTTGCCTCTAACTACACAAACTGAATTGGCTTCATGTGGAAGGCATCTGTACCAATTAATTCCTAACTTGGGTATTACTTACGTCAATGGCTGAGAATAGGTTGTTCACATTACTTTGGTGCAGTAGCATTGCAGCTCCTCCTCACAGAAATAGCATAAATCCTATGGAAACTGGGTAATGTTCATATCGGGAGAATCCACATTATGGGCTCTTCCCACATGGTTTGGGGCATTCAGTTTAGTAGCACAGGAAGGACACTACCAGAGTACCATAGGAACCCACCCCTGAATGTCTGTTGTGGTGAAATTTTTCTTGGAAGAGAGACTACAAATATAAATAGCCAAACAAACTGAGGAGAGGAACTGTGAGCACATGAAAGAGATCTGTTGTTCATTCTCCTAGGAATGAGAAAACCAAAAATAGGACATTGGCTGCTTTCTCTCAAGCTAAAGTCCTGAGATAGGCTACAGTCCTGCACAAACTGACTGGAATACTTAATCATCATCAAAACACAAAATTTGTTATGTCAATTGCTAACTAATTCCCCATGTTTACATTACTACTATACGGGGGGGGGGGGGATGCTTCAAAGCAGAGTTGTTCTGCTTGACTATCTGAAATATGCCAGAAATAAGCGCTCTCGCTCTCTCTTTTAAACCTGTGGACATACTAAAATAATAGTATTTATTAAGGGTCTCTTTTCATGTGACATCAGCTGTCTAATTTGCTTTCTGTTATATAATTTTCTAGACTCTAGACGGACCATTACACTGAATTAGTGGAAATAGCCATTTTATTCAGTAAACGATATGTGCTGCTCTAAGATTCAGAGACCATGGCAGACCGTCCAGACAATTTGAATGGAAGACACTGAAAGAAATATGGTTAGATTTTCAACTGAACTAAGTCAGTACAGTCAAAATAATCTTAGTTATGTCTTATGCTTGTCTGTTCCAAAATTAAATTAATCTGTTCATGAAACAGGTCAACTCTCTTAGATAGCATCAAACATGTGCACTCATTCTGTGCTACAAATGCATAGGATTGCTCCAATCTGTTCAATCTCTAATCTATCTCTTGCATAAAGAGGGGATGATAGTAAAGTAGTTAAATCTAAATAAGACATTGGAAAGGGTGTCAATGTTTAAAATCATCAATGTAATTAGAAAACACACACACACACACACACACACACACCATCTCTTCATACAGCTTTAAAAATTGAATCAATTGAATTGTTCAGAAGTCTTATTGAGTAAACAAAAGGATTCATTCCCATGTTCCATTTTGAAAGACATGCTGTCTTATACCCCTCATGACTATAAAGTTGTGAAAATATGGTAGCACTATTATTATTTATGATTATGATTATGATTATTATTCTATTATTGTGGAGGAAGGGGGGCTGGCTGACCCGCCACAACCCACCCTTTCCTACCCAAAGGCCCAAGACCCCCAGAGATCTCAAGGTGCCAGACTGCCAGCCTCAGCTATGCAATCCTACTTGAATCTCTGTTCAGGGACTTGCCCTTGACTATAACCTGGATTTAGCTGCTGAACCAACAGAGCAATCACAAACACCATGTGGGGTAAAAACCAAGAAGGTTTATTCAGGTAGCATATTACAACAAAAGTTGGGAAATGAGGGAAGGACACAAAATATAGAGACGCTTTGGTACACACAGTAAAGCTGCAAAATAACAAAAGCTGATTCCTTATATCTCCCAGGCACATGCTAGTTACCTGGGGGTCAGTTCTCTTCAGGGTTGGTTTCAGCACAGCCCTGCCACCCGAGGAGACTACTACACCTACCCTAAGGACCGAGATGGGTAGCCCTCCTCTTGGGCTTGCCTTTGCCAAAGCCCTCATTCAGCTAATTTCACCAGGAGCTACCTGGGGCCGGATCCTGAGGCCAGCCCGAAGGCTTGGGCCTCTGCGTAGCTTGCCGCCATTGATCCACAGCAACCACGCGACGACCAAAGACAAAAACCACACCTTGGCAATATATCTTTTCCCCCTCCCCTCCTCCTTTCTGTAGCTCCACTGCCTCTAGCCAATCAGGATGCATTTCACCTGGCCAGGCAGGGGAGGGATGACTCATGACTTACCGGGCCTGAACCACATTTGCATATGAAAGCCGGGTCACTGTAGACTAGACCGGCTTTTCAGGACTTTCAGGCGCCATGCTTTATCAGATACTTTATGCACATTTCGCCTCCTCCCAGCCCCCCAGCTGGTTCACACATGAGATGTGTGTGTGTGTGTGTGTGTGTAGGAACCCTCAGAGGCTCTTTTCTCCACAATTATTATTATCACCATCATCATCATCATCATCATCATCATCATCATCATCTTCATTTCTATGCCGCCCAATAGCTAAAGCTCTCTGGGTGGTTTACAACAATTATAAAATTACTCAAAAACCTTTAAAATCACCATAAATTTGATATTTTAGGCACCAGCTACTGATGTTTGAACCTGCTATTACCACTGTTACTACTATTAATATACATTATTCTTTGCATAGAGAGATGCCTTGTTCTAACAGTGCGTGGCTTGGATCAGCCTTCCCCAACCTGGTGCCCTTCAGATGTGTTGGACTTCAACTCCCACCATTCCCAGCCCGCCATGGCCATTTACGAAACCTCTCTTTCTGCTGAAAGGGCCTCCAAGGTGAAACAGAACTTCAAAAACCATCTCATCACAAACTATCCAATTATGAACAGCACAAACCTCCTTTAACGCATCCAGACAGTAGAATAAATGATTTAAAACCCATCAAAAGCCAGCATACAAAAAACAGTCTTTATAGTCCACCTAAAGCTACACAAAGTGTGTGTGTGTGTGTGTGTTTGTGGAAGCTGATTTCCTTAGGGACGAGGTTCCATATCCAGGGCGTTGCCACAGAAAAGGGCATCAGGAGATACAGCTTAGGAAAGGGAAATAAAAGTACATGATAACAAGGAGGAGGAGATATGCTGAGATTAGGTGTAGTTGTAAATAGCAACAGAGTTATTAAACAGAGTTTAGGAAAAGTGGATCCAGGTGACAGAGGCAAAAAGAGCTACTGAGGGGTGCTTCCCAAGGAGGCTTTTATTGTGCAATCACTCTGCCTCATTCACGGATTGCCCAGCCAACATTGTCTTCCATTTGTAAGCCTCCTGTGTTTTCCCATTGCTTCTTCCATCTTTTTTCTTACGATTAAAAAAAAAAAAAATCTGCTAAGGAAGGCAGAATAGGTGCACAATGTCTTTTGATTGGTAGAGCTAGGAGTCATCCGCTTGGACGCATCCTGAGGTTGAGCAGGTCTAGTATAACTTGGACTACTCCGATTTAAGAAATCTTAGTCTAACATCCACATACATCTGGGGTGGGCAACGCATGAGTCAAGGGCCATATGCGGCCCCTGCTGCTCCCCAGTGTGGCCCCTGCTACACTGCTGAATTTGGTGGTGGCAAAGAAGACACTTTTAGCACTACAGAGTGCTAAACAAGGTCAAATTTAGCTTGAGAACAAGCTAAATGTAGCCGTTTTAGTTCTACCAAACATTATGGAAGTGTTTGCCACCACATTTCAGCAGCAAACTGCCATTTTTCCAATTTGGGGTGGGGGAGTGCATTCAAGGCGCCCCACAGTACAGCCCATGCGGGGGCAGGGTTGCCTGCAGTTGCCCACCCCTGACATAGATGCTGGTTTTCCAGGGCTAAAGGAAGACATAGTTCCTGAATTAAGGAGGGGTACTACAAAATCCTTTCACTTTCTTTAAATGCTTATTTTGATTCTGCCATCAAGCAGTGCTTGGATGTTTGGTGGTATTTGGAGAAGCAGGATACGTAGTAGCTTGGACCACTGATATATGCCAAAAGACTTTACCATCTGGTCTGCATATTAGACAAGAAGCAAAATATTCAACGGTCCTACCATGTGGGGCTCATAGAGTTTGAGTGTAGGAAAGCTTCTGTTTGATCTCGTCGCTCCATCTCTGAAATTTAAACTAGCCATGAGGGACAGAAAAGACAGAGGGATTTTTACACACATAAAATTGGCTCAGCACCGAAAGCCTGGAGGATCAATCAGTAACATTTGGAGAAAAAGAAAAACTAAGCACAGAGCAACACCCCAAACACAGGAGATCGGTGTGTGCATCCTGGGCGTGGCACTGTGGAGAAAAGGCAGCCGTGCGGGTCAGCCCCATCATGTGGATTAGCCTACTTTGAGCTGAACAAGTAGCAACTAACTCAGTTGAAGCATGAGCCTTTGCCAGCCTTCCCCAACATGATGCCCTCCAGATGATTTGGACTACAATTCCCCCATCATCTCTGAGGATTGACCATGCTGGCTGGGTGTGATGGGAGTTATAGTCTAACAGATCTGGAGGGCACCACATTTGCGAAGGCTGTGCAGCTATGCCAATTCCACTTTACAGAAGACTCCCTGTTCTCGTCTTAGCCTTAGTGGGGGAAGTCAGAGAGTGGGGCTTGCAGATTTCATAGAATAGTAGAATTGGAAGGGGCCTATAAGGCCATTGAGTCCAACCCCCTGCTCATTAAGGGCTTCCCTGCCTTTCCTGCTAGCATTCAAGTACTGCCAAAAAGAAACTGCCATCCAAAATATGCAACTGCATAGGTAGACAAGAGGTGATTCTGCTCTCACATACGTTTTGTCAGGATTGTGCAATGCCACACGGCCCAAGGAGAAGCAAAAAAAAACAAGGAGAGAGATAGCTCCTATGATAAAAACAGAGCAGAGTCATATCCTAGCACTGACTTTCAGCCACAAGTTGTCTCCCTCATGCTAGGGCTTTACACTATATTTTTAGGAAATTAAATGTAATAGAATTATATTTAAATCTACAATTTTCTATTTCAGATTTTGAAGGCAGTACAGAGACACAGATCTACCATGCTAAGTCCAAGTTATTATGGGAATTTCTGCTCATGGCACACCTGGGTTTCCTTCCTCACACAATCAGAAAACGGCTCTCTTTTGTTTCTTGCTGATATTTGCCTGAAACAGATTTCATTCGGCTGTTGATTGAGTGAGGTTGCGACTAGCACCAAAATAAAATGTTAACACAAAGCTCTAGGGAACAGCTATCATGGTAAATGAATAAAAGTTAATTTAGGAGGAAGTACCTTTTCCACCTGGATGTTTGTAGCTGTTTGCCTAACCTCCACAGAACTACCATTTTAGGGTACACTGAGGTGCAGATTTCTATAGTGAGTCAAGCCTCATAGCAAGGTTCAAAGACCTAATGTTGAGTCTGCTCAAGATTATATTGCAACCCCCACCTCCCACCAGTGTATTCTGTGATGTTTCTTGGCTTGCTTTAAAAAAAGAAGAAGCTTGCATCAGCTAGTGATATACCGTACATAGATTTCATAGATTTCATAGATCATAGAGTTGGAAGGAGCCTACAAGGCTATCGAGTCCAACCCCCTGCTCAATGCAGGAAACTAGAGGAGGGGTCTCCCATCCAAGTAATAACCAGGCTTGACCCTGCTTATCTTTCCACCACACTCAGCTGAGCCAGAATGCTCTAAGTGTATACAACATTTACTTCAAGATCTATACCTCAGTGTGATTTTAATATCCTAACTTAAATCAAGGAGGGCTGATTCAGACATGTGTTAGAAGTATGGCATTTCCAAGAAACAAAGAAAAACCTAATGATTTGACTAACTCAGGGCCAGCTCAATGCATTTTGTCAATCTAAGGGAGATAATTTCTCTCTCCCGTGCCCTCATCTCTAAGTGTTGTCATATAATGGACAGTACGATATCTGTGTACTGTACATGATGTCGGGTCCCCACAGATCGTGTGTTCCATTACAAACTAGAACTGTGCCAGTGTGTGCCACAGTCAGAAAGCAGGAAATAACCTGTGTGACAAGCAAGTAAGAAAACAAGTCAAGCCACACATGAACCAAACTTCATGTCACACATTCCTCAGCTTATGATCAAGGAATTAAAAGTGTAGAAAATGTTTATCCATTTTACAGATGAGGGAACACTAAAGCTCAGACTAATCCCGTCAGTGAAACTATGGCAATCCTTTCACAGCAGACAGCACACAGCAGCACACAGATTCAAGCAGCATACGGAGACCCTTTCGTTCTCTCTCACAAACATGGACAGGACACATACATGTGGCCACAGATGACAGTACAGACAGAACACAAGACACAATTAAATCACACACATGACAACCCCTTTTTGTCACGCAGACAGACAAAATGCATACATAGCCATGTATTTTACACACAGAGAAAAGACACGTATCACATGTCAAATGCATAGCCAGCCCAACAAGTGCCTCCCTCATGCATACAACCAGGGGAAAGAAAGGAAATTGCCAACTTGAGCTGCCCAACAAACCTGAGTGGTTGGGCTCCAATTTCTAATTTGTACAGCCTGCCCCGAAGGACCAGACACTTCTTCCTCCGGTGCTATCAACAGTGTAGCCCAGGTGTGGGCCTGAACTCAATAGCAGCTCCTTGTTGCCACTCCGATGGACAAGCAGGGTCATCTTAAGGCAGAGGAGGAGGAGGAAGAAGAGGCACGAGAGCAGTCCCAACTTCCTGCATCAGAGACAAAGATGTGGGCTTCCAGTCCCAGCTCCTGGCATCTGCTTCTGAAGCAGAGGGCCAGGCTCATCCATCACGCTCCTGTCACCTTTAATGCTTCATGACCAACAGCATCACTCACCCCAGCCCTTGGGTAGACCAACAATTCTTAGCAGGTGGGCCAGTATGTGAGCAGAGGTCCCTGAATGTCACAGCTAGACCCTGGTACTTCTCCTTCCCCTCTCCAGTCATTCCATGAGTGGAATTCCCTCTGCCCCACCACCATGAACAGTGAGTGCCCTCGGTGACTGCTTGTGCCACCTATATTGTTGAGCCACTATGAAATATTGACAGCTCGGCGACTGAACTCAGTTGAGCAGAACCTAAATATTTATCACCTATTAAGGATCCAGAAAAAAACTGTACAGGGTTTTTTGTTTTGTTTTTTTTAAAAACCTAACCCAATGAATCCTAGACCATGATTATCTTTTAACTATATAGGACAAACAGAATGCCACTGACTTGGGGCCCCTTCAAATGCTGCCTTAGCAGTGTGGGAGCGTCTGCTGTATATGCCCTTCCTATACTATTCAAGTAATTTAAGACGCTCCGGGTCATGCAGGAAGAGCCAGGAACTGCTGCTTCTTTTGCTAGGATGGCATTCTACCTCCTAGGAGCTGGGGCAATGCTGGCATGGAAAGGATCTTTCTCATAGGCACCTTCCAGGGTAACCTGGAGCTTTTGACACTGAAGTGTTGGGAGAAAGACATGTGCTGAAGCAGTTCACACACTACTAAGTAAACATCAGGATAATAATAATGATAGCAACAACAATAGACCCCACCCCACCCAGGAAAGTGTTTGTGGGCTGCTGTTTTCATAGGATCGTTTGAATGCAGCAATGACATCCATGCCATTGCAGATCTTCAGGACTTCAATGAGACCTCAAGACTTCAAACCTAAAGATGTCATCAAAACAGAGCCTCGGATTCTAGTGAGGAATTGTCAACTACATACAAGGCTCGCCCTGCCACATGGCATGGTAAAGTGACTTCAGGCTACAGGGGGCTTCATGGGGGCGGGAGTATATTATTCAGAATTAATGTCTGAATGGTGCACCAAGCCTTAAGAACATAAAAACAAAAGAAGGGCCATGCTGGCTCTCTGCCAAAGGCCTATCTAGTCCAGCATTCTATTTGCACAGTGGCCAACCAGATGGCCACGGGAAACCTAAAATCCTCCCTTTCACAGAACAGGGCAAAAGCAGTCATTCTGCTATACACTACTGGAGGTAGTGCAACATCCTCCTGCTTGTGTTCTCCAGCAACTGGTATACAGAGTCATGCTGCAGGCAATATATAGCCATCATGCTGAGAGCTACTAGCTACTGTCAATGTTCGTGGCCACCACTACATTCAGTGCACGTGAATTCCATAGATTATCTATGTGCGGTGTGATGAAGTACTTACTTTTATCTGTCCTGTCCTGGGCTCTGCTTCAGGCAGAAAAATAACTTGGGCCAGCATTGACTACATACCATATGATGCTAGGATTCTCATGTGGGGCTGCCCTTAAGGCTGCTCTGGAAGCTGGAGCTAGTGCAGAATGCAGCAGCTCGGCTAATGTCGGAAGCTGCCCCTTTTCAGCACACAAAGCTAAGCAGGGTCAGGCCTGGTTATTACTTGGATGGGAGACCCCTCCTCTAGTTTCCTGCATTGAGCAGGGGGTTGGACTCGATAGCTTTGTAGGCTCCTTCCAACTCTATGATCCTCTATGATAAGAACTCCTTTGCTGAAGGAACTGTACTGGCTACCTATTCGCTACCGGGTCAGGTTTAAGGTTCTGGTACTTGTGTACAAAGCCCAAAATAACTTGGGACCAGGTTACCTGAGAGCACGCCTCCTCCCATACCAACCTGCCCAGTCACTGAGGTCATCAGATGCCATGCTCCTGGTAGTTCCTTATGGACCTTTGGCCCAATCGGAGTCCACCAGGAGAAGGGCCTTCAGTGTGGAGGCTCCATTTCTGTGGAACTCCCTGCCTCTGGAGGTCAGGCAGGCTCCGACATTGTGCTGCTTTTGGAGCCTGCTGAAGACCTCCTTGTTCCAGGAAGCCTTCTCTGCTCTTCAACCACCAATGTAATGTTACTTTGTTTTCAATATATTGTTTTTGTTTATTTTATTTGTTTTTGTCTTTTTATTGTTCACCGCTCTGGAATCTGCTTGATGTGGAGCGATATACAAATACTGTAAATAATAATAATGATAATAATAATAATAATAGTGATGATGAATTGAAGATGTTCAGGGAAAGCATCAAAATCATGTTTTATTTATGCTACAGCTATCACTGGGTCTGTCTGCTAGCAAGTAAACTACCAGTAGTTTTTAATTTTTATAGATTTTTAAAAAATTATAGGTTAATTTTTATAGGGCAGTGGTAGGCAACCTGATGCCCTCCAGATGTTTCCAACTACAACTCCCATAATTTCTGACCACTGTCCATGCAGGCTGGGGCTAATGGGAATTGTAGTTTAAAACATCTGGAGGGCACCACATTGCCAACCTCTGGGTTAGGATGATTGTCAAATCATTATGCAGTTCCAGGTTGGTGATCGGAGAATTCATAGCTCTCTGAATATTTTCTGTTCCTCCATCATCTGATTCTTTGCTTTATACACTAAAATTAACCAGTGATACTGCAATTTCCCATAATCTACACGGAATTAATCTCCTCTTCAGTATCTCATGAGACACCAAGACAGCTTATAAATTCTCCTGTATGGCTAAAGTAAAGTGGATGAGCTGCTTTATGCACTTGAACAAACAAACAAAAAAGCTACCCTGTACTCTCCTCTCCATTCTAATCTGTACAAATGTAACTACAAATAAACTGGCTGCTATAATGCAGGAGATTTCCCTCCCTTTCACAGGACAGGGCAAAAGCAGTCTTTCTGCTACACACTACTGGAGGTTTCTACCACAACCTTGCTCTTTAGAATTTTTTGTTATGAGGTCAAACATTTCTAGAGCCATACAGGAAGCTTCTTCATACGAAGGACTTGCGATGTTTGTACAGGGACCTCTGTGTGGTTGTGATTTCAAACAACTCCAAGGCTGCTAAGTGCATGTGTGCACCGTGGGTGCCAATCATAGGGCAGTGTCTGGCTGCCTTGTGCTTTATTGTGCTTGTTCCGTACCATCTCTTTATTATTTATTTATATCCCTTTTTCTCTTTATCAGAGATACACCCAGAGCAGTCCACAAAATAAGAACAAAATAATGAGCTTTGGCTATTGGATAGTATAGGAAGAAGAAGAAGAAGAAGAAGAAGAAGAAGAAGAAGAAGAAGAAGAAGAAGAAGGTGATAATAATAATAATACAAAAATACACCCCCCACCCCACCCCCAAAAGGGAGCAGAATACATGACAAAATCCCATTCCCAGCTGCTCTTGAAGCAGGGATGGGGACTCGGACTCCAGGACTTGACTCGTGAGTCGGACTAAGTCCCCCCTGTGACTCGAGTCCCAATTTTTTTAATGGGACTCGAGACTCGACTCGGGACTTGAGACCAAGGACTCGTGTTCCAAAATCGTGTTTCTCAAATGCAACAGGGATAGGTTTTAGGAAGTACAGCAAGTTTATTTTTTAAATCATTTTCCTAAAATGCAACCTTTCAGACATTTTGGGTTTGGCTGCCTCTGCCTGCCTCTTTGGGGTTCCCTGCCTCCTCTGCCTGCCTGGTCTCTTCTTAACCAGTTCCACAGTTTGAATTGTCCAAGACAAAGGCCTCTGCCTGCCTGTTTTGGGGTTCCCTGCCTCCTCTGCCTGCCTGGTTATTTTGGGTTTGTCTGCCTGGTCTGTTCTTGCCAAACTCAGTGGCAGTTTTGAAATAAAAAGGCACACTTGTGCCTAGAATTTATTTAAGCCACACATCTGAAATAGCCTTATTTTGTTGGGGAAAACCCCCATTGCTTTTAATAGGGAGTCGTGGAGTCAGCTTTGGGAGTGACTCATGACTTGTGACTCATGAGTCACCATTTTGGACCAAGGACTCGGACTCGGACTTGAGACTCGGGTCCAAAGACTTGTGACTCGACTCGTGACTCGAGACCAAGGACTCTTCAACATCCCTGTCTTGAAGGCAGATTACCGGGTAGGCCATTGGCCTGATTATGCAAACTCATTTTCCTGCTCCAATATAAAAAATAGTGTAACTGTATTCTCTTCATGTTACTGCTATAAAATTATCTTTGCAACTTGGCTAAACCTCAGTTTCGTCTTATGTGAAACAAGACCAGTGACTGTATCTTAAAGACAACACAACGGAAATCAGTTAATGTTTGCCAAGTGAGTACCGTAGGTTAGGTGGCCTTCAGACCTTCCCTAAAGTTTTACAAACTGGATTTGCCCCACCCCATGATACTATTTGGGGGCAATATTGACTAAGAAACGGAGCACTTAGACATTTGCTGAATGCTTGAAAGAATATTTTGAAAATGTTAATTGGTAACATGAAATTTTGATACGCTATTACACATGAGGGAGTCTTCTGGCCCCTATCAAAATGATGCCATTATTCATTGTGCTTTATCAGTATTCATTTGTTAAATCACTCATTGGGAACTTTAAAATAAATCTGTTCATTATGTTAGAATAGTCCCCCCACACACCATACAACCCCAAGTGGTCAATCGACACTACCCTTTGTAGCAACTAAACAACTGCCTCTTCTGAAAAAATGAAATCTTCTCTTGCATTTTCTGATCCTGGCTGTGATATGAATAAATAGTTTTACCACATGAAATCCATGGCAGCTAACAAACAGAGCTGCAATGGAAGGTAATGTGATTTACATTGGAGAGGGAAAACTGGGTAAGCACTGGAAGCTCATATCAGACAGAACACAGATGGAGTCTCATAAGCCACGGTTCATTTCAGCTTGGAGAGCCCAACTTCAAGAGCTGCTCTCGTGTCAGCAGTGGTACACATCATTGAAAAAGCACTTGGCTGTAGGTTTGCCATGAACTTCAAGCAGATGAGCTACAAAAAAAAAGGGTGGTGGTGGTCGATTTCATCTTGCTAGTTTTTGCAGGAATTGAGTAGCTGCAAATGTAAGTGTTGGTTGGCGATCTCAGGGGTGTATTTTTATGCTTAGAGGAGAAATGGCTGG
Source organism: Shinisaurus crocodilurus (assembly GCA_021292165.1). NCBI lineage: Eukaryota > Metazoa > Chordata > Lepidosauria > Squamata > Shinisauridae > Shinisaurus > Shinisaurus crocodilurus. The sequence continues at coordinate 176,009,840 of CM037877.1, read as the reverse complement.
TAACGTTATAAATTGGCAATGGTTAGCATAACTCAGATTGTTTTAATTTTGATAGCATATTTCCACTGATTATACCAGAAGGCAAGTCTTACATCAAGTAGTACCCATCCTATCCACTACTGAACTTTACATTTGAGGACCAAGCTGCACATGGCATTCAGTCACATGGTTACACAAGCATGCTTAACCTGGCCACTTCTTATTTGGGAGAAAAAGCAGCGATAAGGCCCCAATCCAGAACACGTTCCAAATCTGGAACAGGACTCCATGCTGGTTTTCTGATGAAAATTGCCCCCTAACTGGCTGCTTAGGGTGTTGTTTGCAGTAAACAGCACTTTCAGGGGCAAAAAAAGCAGTGAGAAGGAGCAAAAAACTGGAGTGGGGACCTGATCCAGGTCAGGAGCATGTTCTGGATTAGGGCCCCATGGCTGCTTTTTCTCCAAAATAAAAGCAGCCAGGTTTGAATATGTGTCATGAAAATGTCGCTTTTCAGTCTGAGACCGCTATTGGGCGGTATAAAAAATTATTAAATAAATAAATAGAACCAATGCCCTGTCATTACAAATGATACAGAAGTCATTGTAACAAACATGCAGGACAAAGGACTGTTTCACGCATTATGGGAGAAAAATGCATGTTCTTAAATGCATTTATTACGTCTGTTTACATGTCTTTCAAAACATGCATGTGGCTCCCTCGTATGATACTTTTAAGCAGTCCAAAGAAGACTTGGCCAGCTTGAATGAATCCCTATGAGCTGGGCAGGCCTATGGCCAGATATTTTGTGGTGAGGGAGCCTAAGGATACATCAGGTGAGGGAGAAGAGTCAATGCAGAACACCCAGAAACTAAATACAGATTGCCTTACACATTTGCAGTGCAAACCTTTGCTGAGACAAAAGACATACCGTACATTTTTTGCTGTTGAACCTCGTCCGTTGCTCAGCTATGCTGGCTGGGAAGTATTGGGAGTTGTAGGATGTTTTTCTGTCTAAACATCTGCAGGATTCTACCCTTAACCAATTAATACATTAGATCAATCTATTAAAAACCCAATGAGTCCTTTAAAAGGTGGTCCCTGTTAGATTAAAAAAAGCCACCAAACTGAATTATTTTAAATATAAGAACTCTGGATGGAAAGTGTGATCTTAGAAGCATCGGGATCTGCCTTGTACCTAGTCAGGCCATTGGTCCATCTAGCCTAATATTGTTGACGCTGACTGGCAGTGGCTCTCCAGGGACTCAGGCAGGCTTCTTTCCTCGCCCTACCTGGGGATGCTGGGGATTGAACTTGCAAAGCAGGTGCTCTACCACTGAGCTGCAGCAGCCCCTTCCAAGCAGATTCCCCTCTTCTCTCAAACCTGGGGGGAATGTGCAAATGGTGCCTGCTGTGACATCATCTAAGAAGAAACTACACTTTTATTCAGAAATATCATTTTAATTGACATGTAAATGTATATAGAACCAATCAAACTGACGGTCAAAATGCATACGGGATCAACTAAAATTTCAACTAAAGACGGCTCTGAGGGAAATAGTTTGTAATTTCCATCTTGCCACTTCCCTTCAGAGTTGTTTCCAGATTTCAGTCATCAGTCGCTATCATTCTGATTTATCACCCTTTTCTTCTATCACAGACACTTCCTTCCTCCTCATTTTAGAAAGCATTTATTCACCCAACAATCTCGCAGGGTCAAACGCGCGATGTGATGTTAAATGTGTTTTTGCCATCTAATATGCAGTGTGTGTGTTTTTAAAAATGTAAATGGCATCTGCTCGGGAGGGTGCTAATTATGGGGATCACAGCAGGTGATTTAACTAAGCCTTTCCTTACCTGCTGCATTCCTGATGAAAATCCGTTCACTCTGAAGATGGTATTTGCTTCAGGGGGAACATCTCCAAGGGGTACCAATGAGGGATTTCCTTCCAATGCAAGCAGCACCTCCAGAGGAGAGATTTTGCTAAGGACTGCAGCAGAGGAGGGAAGGGTTTACTGACTGTGATCCCCATAATCATCAGCTACAGATTTCTCATGTGTTCTTAGGCAAATTATTTTGGTTTTCTCTGCCACAATAAAAGATGGATGTGTCATCATATATTTATACTGCAGCAGCGTAAACTATACAAGAACTCAGATATATGGCAAAGGGACAAAGTAGATAAATCGCCCTTGCCCAAAGAGACGTTCTTCGCCTTAGGTGCTAAGATGCAACTCCAGCAAGATCTTCCCTGGCCAGGAACTGTACATCCTCAGGAGGCCTCCATCAGCTTACAACAGGGGTGGGCAACATGTTGCCCTCCAGAGGTTTTTGTTCTGCAACTCCCATCATCCCTAGCCGACAGAGCCAATGGTGAGGGATGGTGGGAGTTGTAGGCCAAAACATCTGGGGAGCCACAAGTTGTCCACCCCTGGGCCTTAGATGATTGATTAGATAGGAAGGCAGACAACTGCCCTGATGACCTAGGGAACCTACACATACACCAGGCAGGATTCTATGCGCATATCCCTCAGTGAATGGGAAATCTCTCTCTCTCTCTCTCTCTCTCTCTCTCTCTCTCTCTCTCTCTCTCTCTCACACACACACACACACACACTGCAAATAATCTTCCAGACTGATATAATAGCTAGGGCTATGCATATATAGTCTTGTCAGGTTTTTAGCAATTGGGTTGATCAGGATGAGAATTGTAGGGCCTGTACCACCCTCCAGCCTCCTCCTGGAAAAATACCTGGCTGGTGCAACTGCCAGTTATCTGGGAGAGCTATGCCAGTGCAATGATTTGGGTAGCTAGATCTGATAAGCATTGTTGTAAGGGACATTCAAAGTGTGTCTCCAGCTCTTTGTAGGCTCTTATGCGCAAAGATAAGCCAGACAGCAGGTGTGGCCTAGTGTTAAGGGGGTTGGACTAGGATTGGGGAAGTGTGGGTTCAAAACCCAGTTCAGCCATGAAGCTTACTGGGTGACCTAAGATCTCTTAGCCTAACCTACCTTGCAGGAACCTTGCAGTGAAGTGGAGGAACAGGGAGAAATAACTATGTCTTCTGCCCTGAGCTCCTTGGATGCAGGGAAAGATAAAAATGTAACAAATGCATCAAAATAAATACAACACACACACTACTCGTCATAAGTGCCAAGGGCATGCCAATTGTGACATTTTGTTCTTCTTGCTCATGTAAACATCTCACAGCAGTTATTTTTCTGCTGTCATTGGAGGCAAGAACTACTTTGGAGTTGCAGGAGTGAAAATTCATTCCTCTCTCTGTGACTAGTGGGACTGGGGGGGGAAATGTTTAGCTTAATACTGATTATATTTGCGGAAAAGTATAAACAGGGACTAAAAGACTTCAAAGCTGAGGCATTTCCTTGCTGGACCTGCCTAATATAGAACTAAAGTATAATTCAAAGTAGATGTGATGGTGCAAGCATGCACCATCAGGCAAATGGTGCATGCTTGCCACTGATTTATAGGGATGGGGAAACTTAAAAAGCAGCAATCGTGGTCATGAATAGGGTGCATAATCCTTCCCTAACTAGACTTCTCCCATGCCAAAGCTGTTTCTCCCCAGCTATTTTTCTGGTGGTGAGGCTCCAGGACCAAAAGTAGCCTTCACTGAGAGAACAACAGATGAGGATGAGCAGTTTTATTTATTTGTTACTTTAAAAAAGGGGGGTATCCCAACTTTCCATCAAGTGGTGTCCACAATGGCTAACAGCTATGAAATACAAAGTAAAATACAAAACAACAACCATCCACATAAAACCAAGGCAGGTTTTACACATCAATAAAATCAGTAAAAACAATTAAAGGCAACAACCAGTTAAACCAATTGCAGTATGTTTACAATGGCCATAGCAAGTCTGAGGCCAAGATCAGTTGGTATAAAAATATATTTGCCAACCATTTGCCAAACGCCATTTGTATTTACCAGATGCAGACGGGGGGGCAGTGTTCAGTACCCCCTCTTATGCACCCATGCCATGCTTTAAATTTCCCATTTTATAGAAAAGTTATTGTGAGTTGCATTTTGACATACAGGTCATCATAACATCTGGCTTAGCCACCCAGAGGATTATTCCACAGAGAAGGATGACAACCGGCCTGTTACTGCATTGCTACCTGACACCCAACACATTCTTCCCCAAGTTATTCTGATAAATTATCACAAAAGGCTTCAAAATCATCCTGGAACTCAGTGGTGGTCAACTGGAGCCCTTCATTCTCTGAATACTTAGATGTCAGGAAAAGCTGTGTGTGGCTTAAAAGCTGTAGCTCAGTGGTAGAGCACCTGCTTTGTATGCAGAAGGTCCCAAGTTTGATCTGCAGCATCTCCAGGTAGGACTGGAAAAACTCCTGCCTGAACCCCTGGACAGCCGCTGTCAGCCTGTGTCAACAATACTGGGCTAGATGGACCAAGGGTCTGACTCAGGATAAGGCAGCTTCCTATGTTCCACCCACATTTTAGAATGAGTCCTGTAAATTCTGTGTTCTCATCCTCTCTATAGAAGACTGTTAAATGGAAAACAGGTGACGGTGGCTGTTTTCCTGCAGGGGTCTGCAACCCGCGGCTCCGGAGCCGCATGCGGCTCTTTCAAACCTTTGCCGCGGCTCTGCTCCAGTCTGAGACTCCGCTGGGCGCCTGTCACTTACCGTATTTTTCGCACCATAAGACGCACTTTTCTCCCCCCAAAAAGGAGGGGGAAATGTCTGTGCGTCTTATTGAGTGAATGCTGGGGAAAAAAACCAAATATTTTTCCCCCTACCTTCCTCTGCGTGCCTCCAACCGGTCCAGTGGAAGACAGGAGGAGGGCTCCTGCAGGGAAAAAAACTTGGCAGCGGCAGTGGCAGCGGCACCCCCCCCCCCCCCGGAAGCAGGGACTCGAGCAGGCAGGCAGCGGAAGAGAGGAGAGCAGGACAAGGCTGCCTGCTCCGCAAAAAACTTTGCCGCTGCCTCACATATGGCCTGATTCTGTTGGCGGGGGCAGCCCGATTTCGCTCTTCTGAGCGGCGCGGAGCGTTCTCCGCGCCGCTCTAGCTGCCGCCGCCGCTGGAGTCAATGCCGGAGCCGCTGAAGCCGCCGCCGCGTCACATCCAGCTGCTTCGGCACGCTGGACCCCCACACCATGATTTTGGCAGGGGAACTTTGGCGGGGCGGGGGAACTTTGGCGCGGCGGCAGCACCCCCCCTGGGCAGCAGGGACGCGAGCGGGTGAGCGGCAGAAGAGAGGAGGGCTCCTGCACACGCCAAAGTTCCCCCCCCCCGCCAAAAACATAGCGCGGGGTCCAGCGCGGCCGGCTCGCCGCGGAGAGCACAAGCAGGCGAGGAGGCAGGTAGGCCTTTGGCTACCTGGGCATGCTGGGAGTTGTAGTTGTGCAACAGCTAAAGAGCCCCAGGGTAGGGGGAAGTGCTCTGTTTCCCAATCAGGGTGCCTCCAGCTGTTGCAGCTGCCCCTTTTGCCCCACATTAAAGACAGGCCTGAGTAGCACCCTCATCATCCACCAGCAACACCCTCCCCCCAGCAGTAGCACCCCCATCATCCACCAGCAAATCCTGCTGATGGATGATGAGGGGTGCTATTACCACATGGAGGGTGTTTCTGGTGGATGATGAGGGTGCTACTGCTGGATGGTGCTGATGATGGGATGCTACTGCTTGGGGGGGGGATGTTGCTGGTGGCATCCCATCATCCACCAGCAACACCCCCATCATCTGTCAGCTGATAATTTCCCCTACCTATGCACCCAACATAATCCACCAGCTCTTGCTGGTGGATTATGTTGGGTGCATAGGTAGGGGAAATTATTACATTTTATATGTGGGGCACAATGTCACAATGGTTTTGCGGCTCCCAGTTTTTTTTTTTCTTCGGAAACGGGTCCAAGTGGCTCTTTTTGTCGTAAAGGTTGCAGACCCCTGTGGGACCTAGACAGTTGAAAGCAGTTCATCGGTTGGTGGTGGAAACACATGCTTCATCTACAGAAGGTCCCAGGTTCAATCCTCCAGGCAAAGACAAAGACCTTGCCTGAGACTCCAGACAGCCAAGAGTGGTCCATATAGGGCTAGACGAACTAATAGTCTGACATGATATAAGGCAGCTTCCTATGTTCCCTTTTGGGAGAAGCAATGATGCTTGTGGTATGCACACTCGCTCCACTTTCATCTCTGAAAGGTTTTGGTATTGTTTCAAATGTGTGCAAAACTTGTTTGACCAGAAGCACCACTAAGATCATAGAAATGGGTGCGTGTACACCACGGAAAGGCAAAATCTCCCTCAAACCACTTTCAATTATAGTCCGTCTCTAACTTTATGGAGCCAGGAATATGCAGGGTGCTCATCTCTTCAGAGAACTTGAGACAGTTTGAGATTTTTTACAGACTGAAAAGCAGGATATATAAGTTTGCTGAATAATACTATTCTTTTTTTTTTTAAAAAATGCACAAGCTACATAGCATAAAATAATGAACTCCAAATAAAGTTTCAGAAGTATGTCCCCCCCCACACACACACACAGAGAGAGAAATAGTATCATGACAAAAAACTGAAAAGTTATCTGCTGTTATCAGTGGGCAGAAAGCAGGATCACTGTATATACACTGTAGTTCTCTGCTAAAATAGTGCAAGCTCAAAAAGCCATGCAAACTAGAACTCATCTGCTCATTTAAATTTGTGCAAAAATGTATGCCTTTAATATTTTATTATAAGAACATATTTTACGTTACCTTTGTGGAACTAATTCCCCTCCACCCACCAGGGCGAAGCATCAGTCACCCATTCCATAGTGGTCAGACACACAGAGAACGCAGGCAGGCAACCTACCAAGAGTGGAGACCAGCAGGCAAAGAGGACGCACATGATGCCCAGGAGCTGGATCAAGGTCTCCATGGTAATTCTGCCCCACTGCCTCCGGGACTGAGATGCTGAGCTTTTGGACCGGCACCGGCACACCAAAGCGACAATGGTCGACATGTTGCACGCCATGGTGACGGCGAGGGAGAAGAGGCCCAGGAAAGCAAAGGTCGAAGCAAAGATGACATTGCCCACCCTGGGACCTTCGTGGTCCTTGGTGCTGATGAAGCACCACGTGCCCGGCCACTGAAGAGTGTACTTCCCAATGCCAAGGACGGGCAAGAGAGCAAAGGTGAAGATGGCCAGCCACACGCTGAGGAGGACAGACTTGGTCACCCTGGTCTTCATGTGGCCGCTGTACCAGTGGGGCGCGCGGATGGCCAAGGCCCTTTCGATGGCCATGGCGCTGGCAATGAAGAGGGGGCAGAGCCCAAAGACAGTCATGCTCAAGCCGAAGAAGGTGCACAGGTGCAGCGAAGGGTCCACCACCAGCCACTTCCTCTTGGCCAAGTACACGGCGATGACAACGGGGCTGGTCAAGAGCTGCCCAGTGAGATCGGTCAGGGCCAGCGAGCCGATGCAGAGCAAGAATGACTTCTTCCGCTGGTTCTCCTTCTTGTGGTAGGCTCTGTACACCAGCAGCATGGCCAGCCCGTTGCCCACTATGCCCGTGATCATCATGGTCAAGGGGAAGACCACTGAGACGAAGCCGCACTCGCCCTGGCAGGGAAGGGTGGCGTTGCACTTGCCCTTGGCCACGGCGCCGGGGCTCAGCAGGGCCATGGTGGAGGTGGCGGTGGACTTGAGCCGCTCCTGCTCGCACAGCCCGTCGAGGAGAGTCAAGTTGCTCTCCGGAGGGGCAAAAGGAGCGGCCGTGGCGGCAGCGGGAGCGAGCGGTGAGCGTAGCAGTCCCATCCCATCGTGCTGCGCCTGGATCTTGCCGCCGGCGCTGCCCAGCACAACGCGGTCAGCTTCAGTGGGCGAGAGAGGGAGGCGCGCCGCTGCTTTATGAAAGGCACGAGGGGGCGGAGCCATTCCCGCGGCCGTGGCAACTTCATTGATCAATTTCAGGCAGCGGAGGGGGCTGCAAAACAAAACCAGCTTCAGGATGATCCCGAACTTTTGCATTGACTCAACGGGGTGGTGGTGGTGGTGGTGACTGGCTCCTTTCCGCCTCCGTACTGTCTTATCAGATCCCGCTTGCCGAAGGCACTTTAAACTCCAGAAAGATCAAGCTGGAGCCGAAACTGCAAACCGCAGGGAAACGTCGGTGAATCTCCAAGGAGCCTTTCTCCGCCAGCGAGGGCTTTGCCCCGCTCCGCCTTCCTCCCCAAGTCAGCCGGTTCGATCCCGACTTTGAACATCGGCCCTTTCGGCGTCCTCGTTCTTTTTCTTGCAAAGCCACCCCCCCCCCTCCCGCGCAGCGTACGGCTGAACCGCCGGGTTGCTAAACTTCCACCGCTCTTGTCCATCCCGTCGCTATTTTGCCGTGTTTCTCCATCCGTGAGTGATTCGTTGCACAGATGGTGGGATGGGAAGTGACTGACAGTTCCTAAATTCGCAGCAAGCCCGAAAAGAAACCGGGCTGTCGCTGTTAATGTGAGGCAGAAAACAAGGGGGACGGGACGGGACGGGACGGGACGGGACGACCCCCCCCCCCAGATTATACAGAAGTATATATAGGCAATGATGCCATTTAGTGAAAAAGGGCCCCAATCAAATTAGAGGGTTGTATTCAATGTTAGTCCTACTTAGAGCAGACCTATTGAAATGAGTGACCCTTAAGTTAGACTAACACTGGATACAGCTCAGACCCGCCAAGATATAACCACGTGCTGATTAAGGCCCCCCCCCCCCAGCAAGTAATCATCGAATGGATGTCCACCCCACACCCCTTTACATTTAAGGTAAAACGTCAGCAACTCAGGATAATTTATTATGCAGACAACTTATTTCATTGAAGGAACAGCATGGCCTGGGTTTTCTAGCTGTATTTTCTCCTCAGCAGACATTACATGCTTGGGGAGGGGGTAATTTTAAAGTACTTTGCTTCTGTAGTATTTACATATACAAGCTGGTGCCCAAAATTGGCAGGTATTGGCCTGGTTACTCATTCCCTTTTTAACAAATAAGAATCCTACATTATGACTACACTCACAGATACGCCAATGCTAATTAGTGGAGACCATACACAAGGTCTTCACCCCTTTATTTAAAGTCCTTTCTCCGTTTCTAGAAGTCCTTCGAGAAGGCGTTTTACATCCATCACAGCATCCCTTAGGTTTTGCTGTACTTAATATTGGGGTTGGGGATGGGCAGAGAGCCTATATGTATGTAACTGAGTGATCTGGCTGGTATGGCAGCTGGGCCTGAGGAGCTGTCTGTTAAGAAGGCTGCCCCTCCTCCATGATAGAATCAGGAAAGGGAGGGGGAGAGAGCACAGCCTCACCCAGGAGTAGGTGGACCAATATAAGCCTGCCTTTGTCACAAATACATACAGATTAGACCAGGTGCAGCTAGAGCATGCTTATTTTATTCTTGAGCATATGTCCTGTATGTCAATCCTTGTTTTCCATCTGTAAACCATGTCCTTTGGCCTATGAACAAATAAGGTCTATTTTGAATATTCCAAGGATCATGTGGTGGGATTTTAGTGATTCCTTTCTCACAGACCTTGCCTATGTGATGCCTTCTCCTCCACTCTGCCTTTAGGTTTAAAAAGCTAAAACCTAAATGGATAAAATGGAGAGGAGAAGGAGGATTATGTAAGCCGCCTTGGGTTCCTTGCAGGAAAAAAGGCGGGGTATAAATATAATTAATTAATTAAGGGTGTTCCCAGCCAGTGAATTCTGCTAAACAGGGAGTGCTGGCACCACCGCAGTAATACCTGAGCAGACCTTGGATAGCCTTGGTTATTTATTAATATTGGAGAGCCTCCTAAGTCACCTGAAGGTGTTCTGCCTTATATTCAATTTTGTTAGTTTCCCAACATCTGATGTAATTTGCATCCATAAATATGTAATCTGCCCGGAGAACATTGGTTATTGGGCGGATTAGAAATGTGTTTTGATATATATAAACATAAGTAGTAGCCTACAGATTCTAGAATTCTGTTCCTTATTGGGGGGGGGGGAGAAGCAAATAGTTTTGGCAACATCCTGACCTCATTTGAATCAGGAAAAACTATTGGTTTCAGTTTAGGATGACACCACTGGTAGAGAAGAAAATGGTGTAAGTTGCTTTTGTCTGCAACAACTGCACCATCTAGTGATCTGTTGAGCTATGAATGTGGCTCATTAATTGCTCCGAAATAAGTTCGTACATAATAAAATCATGTATCAGAAGCTGTATAATTCTGTTAATTCTGAAATATTCCATTTTAAGCAACTGAAATATTGCTATGATTCAGAAGAGCTACGGAAATAAAATGAAGCTCTTTTGGAAAAGCAACACAAGTGCATTATTTCAAAAATTATTCGGAGGAAACAAACCTTTGGTTCCTAGACATTGTCTGAGGGGCCATAGGATAGCTCTGATTCCCCTCCCCCACCCTCTGACAGCTGGCCTGGAAAGAACCGCACAGGCTGCTCTCTGAGGTCAGAAAAGTGACTTTGGAGAGGGGGGAAAGGGGGTGTTTGGGGGGGAGAGGAGGAGAAGAGACGGGGGCGGCCAGGAAAGGAGGTATCCTGAGATATCCTCGAAATGCCATCGCTAGACAGCCAAAAACAGCCATCTAGCAAAAATGCAGAGCGGGAAGAATGGGGAGGTGAAGATAGCCTCCACCATCCCTCCCGCTCTGCATTGGATGCACGGGGGGGCTTACACTTATCTCCACAGGATTGGGCCCTGCTTTCCTTTCATGACTAGCTTTAGCAAATACTTTGAAATAATGCCATCAGTGTAAAACACCCCATTTTACTTAAACTAAGTTTTTCGTTTGAAATTCATGGTTTGACCATTTGTAACTATTAACTAATATTGTTGCCTTTAGCTCCAAATAGGAGTCTTTATATTCAATTTTTGTCTGCAAAAAAATTGCAATAGCAAACACATTTGGAAAATAATCTTATTGAAAACAAGTAAATATGGGTAGAATTGGACTGTAAATGTCTTTATGAAGATCAATGTCAATTCCTGTTTGCAAGTTACCCAGTGAGTCTTATTATAACAATACTTGGCAATTACAACCCTGTAGGATTAGGTTGGGCAGAAAGTAGATCTAGATCTACTGCTAGACCTCCTGGTGAATTGCAGTAAATTTCTGCACTCCCAATCATTTAACAATACCACAGCAACACAATGATTCCCACTCCCTCCTTAATTTATACTGCTGCTGAAATGAAGAAAGCTTGGGGGTAACCAGGAGTGGATTTGTGAGTAGTAAACAACCCTGCAATGTAGTTCACTGTTATACCCCTATTTGACAGGGTTGGTGCCAGTCTAATGGCCCTATTCTGAGCCATTGTGGACCCAGCCTTAGGCACTACCAGGGTATGTATCTTCTGAGGAGCACAGCAACTGAACAAGCAGGTCGAGGTCAGTAGATCTCTTAAGTGTCCCAGTCCTGAGTTGTTTAGAGTATTGTTAAAAGTACCCAAACCTTAAACCTGGCCTAGTAGCATATAAGCTGCCAGTGCAGTTCTCAGCATAGGTAATATGATGGCGACAAACTGCTCCCATTACCAACCTGTATGTGACATTCTGCATCAATTGCAGCTTCTGAACCAACCTTAAGGTTGGCCCCACATAAAGTACATTGCAGGAATACAGTTCTGAGATTACCAGTGCATGGTCCAGTGGTCATGTTCTCCCTGGCCAGGACTTGCCATAGCTGTCTTTCCAGCCAAAGCTGGTTGAAGGTACTCCTGGCCTTCAAAGACACCTGTGTCTCCAGTCACAGCACTGGATCAAGGAGTACCTCCAGACAATGCACCTGGTTTTCAGGAGGAATGCAGTCCCATCCAGAACAGGCAACTGACCCAGTTCCCAGACATGGGAACCATAAAGGATTTTTAGCACACTACTTGTGTTAATTGGTTTACCTAGTGCCAGGATGTTTGTTATCAGCAACAGCAGCACTGTGAATAACCAGTTAATAATGTGATGCCACTGTCAGTACTTTCTGCATTTAATTTCTTTCTGACTTCACTGTCAGAATCCCCCACCACCACCACCACTGTAGATAAACCTGGAACTCTCCATAATACTCCATGCATCTGATATAGTGGCTATAGTCTACGAAAGCTTCTCAGCCTTTTGGCTAAGATTAAGTGTAGTATCTTATGCAAGAAAACGTTTGTTAGTTTTTAAGTTGCCACAAGACTCTTTGTTGTGTTTGCTGCAATAGACTAACATGGTTACCCCCTGGAAATAGTTACTATTTTAATATTTCCTTAAAATAAAACAGAAATCTTTATTCAGCCGTTCATACATACCAGTTTTGGAACACTTGTTTTGAAATCATTCAATCATCCAGCTAGAAGGATGATTGCTTGATAGTATGTTTCTCTGACATCTTTTTCTACTATGGGAATGTTCTTCACTGTCTAGTTGTCTTGTACTGACCGATGTAGTTGTTGCATCTTATTCCTGAAGAGGCACCACAAGGAATGAAATAAAATATCAAGACTTACCCCATCAATGTCAGTAAGTATACAGGACACAGCTGCTTTTGTCCTGTGAAAAAGTGTTAATAGGAATCTAACCTCAAGAGCTGAACTACAAAAAGCAAACCCCAAAATGTAATTCAGGCTGGTTACCAGCCAGTTTTGTATAACTGTACTGCAGCCAAATAACAGGGACCATTCTACATTTCCAGTGGCCTTAAACAACTCCCTTTGAGTGGCTTTGGCCTTTACAAGTCATCACACAAGCTGATTTCACAGGTGATTGTCCATTTGACTGGTGGCACTGGCAATGCTTTTTTGTAACAACCAAAGCTGTTGCTAGCTAGGTGTCTCACTACCTAACCTAACACAGTGGACTTCATCCCTAATTAAAAACAATTTTAGAATGCAACCATGGTATCTCAGCAAAAATAATATTCTTATACAAATTGAAAATCTATTCTGATTTTAAACAAAGATTTACAAAGTTGCAAATGAGGTGAATGGGAAAATATTGCAGAAGCCGCTTACATTTAACATATACTTTACTTTCCATAAAATATGTAACAGTGATAGAACAGTTTAAATTTATAGAAAGGTTAAAAGCCAAGTAAAAAAGCAACATCCTATAATTTCCACAATGATAAGCTGTAAAAACCATCTGAGATAATTGGCTGATGCATTCCTTATTCCAGTAATACCAGATTTGCCCTGGAGCGCTTCATCTTTCCCCAGGGTAATTATGTTTCTGCTACTAAATCAGATGTATACCTTTCAGTACCATAGATGTTTATCAATGCTAGGCTACTTTTCTGTTACTGGAATTATCCACTTTAATTTTATGATGGTGCGTTTAAAGAAACTCAATAATTTATAGATATCTACCAATGATATCTACATACCATCAATGCTGCTTTCCAAACAGCAATAAAACAATTTATAGTGAGTGCCAACCATCAGTACATGAACTATGTGCAAGCACTGATCAGCTAAGCAGTTTAACAAAAAAGTCAAAATTGTTCACAAAAGTATAAACAAAAAATATAAATGCAAAGTATTAAACAGAAAGAAACATTTAAGATTCTGCAAGATTTGCTAACTCTCCAGTTTACTATTCATCTTTGTGGATGATTATTTCTTCAGAACTTTTATCTTTGTGTCTGTCAGAAGGCAAAAATGGAGTATCTACCACATAATTTCCTCCCCCCCCTTTTCTTTGATTAGTATCATCATCCCGTATAACAGCAAACTCTGGTAGCCTTTTGCCAATTGATTAGGAAGGAAAACTTCAAATCAAATGTAGTTTTTTTGCATAACATACCCAAGACTGTCAAAGACTGAAAGTGTTAAGTTGTCCTTGGGGCAGAAAGAATCGAAAAGTTAGCCTAGCGCTGTGCACCTGCAAGTGCACAAGGCTAATTTGCTCAAGGACAAATTCCTAGGCAGGGAGCTTATCTGTGAGCTGAGTTATTCTTCTGTTGGCTCGTTGGTCACTGGTCAGCAGCCAGTGTTCAGCTCTCAGCTGTCTGTGTTACTTTGTGGAAGACTCTGCCTGTTGCATGGGGCTCTATGCAACTGCTCTGTAAATAGTTCTGCTATGCTTAAAAGCCTCAGTAAAGGACTTTGCTGATGAACATCTGGGTCTCCTTGTCATCTCTGCACACGCACTGACTGGGGCAGCCATATCTGACAAAGACAACCCCAGCGAATGCAGTTCAGTACATGCATGTCGTAGCCTGACTGAATTCTCTGGCCTTGTGCACCAGGCTACTGGTGGCAAGTGGAGCACACACGGTTTAAAAAAAAATATATAGATGGACAGCACATATTCCTGTCATCATCTCCCACCCACCCAAATTTCCATGGTATGGGCCATTATGACTGCTTCTTCTGCCCCTCTCCCTGGATTCTGCCCACGTTGGGGGTGGGCTATATGGGGAGAAGGCAGCAACAACCCTGGCCTACCTGGGCATGAAGAGCTGTGAGGAAGCAGTTATCCAATTTGCAGGGGTGTGTGCGCGCACACAGGCACGTGCAACCCCCAACATACCATTGTATTTCATAGATCAGAGTTGGAAGGAGCCTACAAGGCCATCGAGTCCAACCCCCTGCTCAATACAGGAAACTAAAGGAGGGGTCTCCCATCATAGTAATAACCAGGCTTGACCCTGCTTAGCTTTCCACGCTCAGACAAGCTGAGCCAGCGTAAGCAACAGGCCTGTATGCCAGCCTTGGGGCCAAAAGTTGCCCACCCCTGCTCTAAAGGAACTTAGAGCAGTTTCACCTCTAGAATTATGCATGTCACTGTAGAATTTTCTTCTCTCTCAGCTTTCAAGTGCAATAAAATTCTGGAACCCAACAGGTATTTGGCAGGCCATTTAAAAAAGCACTATTTTCCTTGCTAATAGCAGGAAGAAAACTGTTCTGTTACCTGCCCCTAAGCCGATGGCTGCTCAGTTGGGCAGTGGGGAAAACTGTACGGGACACAACCAGGCACAGGTCATATGCAGCTTGTGGGTTTCCTTATGTGCTTTAGACCTTCCCCCCCTCCCTTAGGGCAGAAGTGAGAGCTACTCTTAGGAAAAAAGAAAAGAAAAATCTAGTTGTTTAGCTCAGCTGTAACTGGGTATATCCACCCAGAAACAGAAGGTAGCAGCAAAGGGAGGAGTTCACGTTTTTTCTTAGATCTTATTTTATATGAAAAGTGTGTTTTGAATTGTTAGTGCAAGCAATGGAGTACAAGGCATCTGTATACAACTGAGTGCTGGATTTGAGCTGGGAGACAATCCAAAGGGATAACTGAACTAGATTGACCATTGCTGCAACCTGGCTCAAAATCCAAGCCAGCCTGAGCCTTACCTCTAGCCTGCTAATATTAACAAATGGACTACACCGCAGGGCTCTCAAAACTTTCAGCCACCATTTACTGAACTATAAGTGCGTAAGTAGGGGATGCTGGGGTGCTAGTCTTCTATTTTTTATACCAACAGGCTGACCTTTTCTGCATCTAATGCTTACAAAGGAATTAAATAGACATCTTCCCAATATCTAATGTTACCATGCAACAACTCTAGTAAAAAATTAAAGAATAGTGATATTCATGCATATAAGTTTCCTAAACTTTTAGGTGAAATGTTACCACTTAAGACTAGAAAGCATGCCTCCCTAAAGGACCACACCCAGTAGCATGAATTAAGACTTTTGGTACTACTGATGGCCATCACTATGCTGCCAACACTTGCCGACATTTTAGTTTTGGTAGATGTACTTTGCTTTCTGGCCATGGAAGCACTGGACTGCCTTAGTAAGTCATTATCTCTGTCTAAAAGGGCTTAACAAACAAGAACTCCACACTTTTCCTCAAGGCAGTTATTTTACTCCCTTATTTAGAAAGCATTTAAGTTTTTTAGGTTGGATCTAGACTACCCATGGAAGGAACACCCACAAGAAGGAGAGGTAATTTTTGTCAGTTCCCCTTCAGCTACCTGTACCACCAAGCATAAACTGCTCCAAAAGTCAGGGAACCCTCTAGAACAGTATGGGAGGCGGCACTGAGGGGTGCACGGAGAAGGGTACAGTCTGAAAATTCACCTAGTCTCCCTTCAGTAGGCCCTTCTAGGAATAGCAGCCCTTCTGTTCATGGAAGGACAAGTCCAGATCCAACCCCTTAAATGTATATTTCTATTTATTCTTTAGGCATCGGAGGTTCCGTTTTATGTTCCTTGAAAAATGATGCCTATTCTATTTCCTCTTCAGATTTTTAAACACTGCCAGAAAGTGCATATGGAGACCACCCAAAGATTTATTATTTGTAAGTGTAGTTCTGAAAGTCCAATCATAATGTAAATTGAACATGTTTGCATATCAAGAGGCATACATCAGAATATGTCTGAGGCTACTTTGGGTCTCAAATCCAAATACGTCAAGTCACTCATACGAATATAGAGGCAACTCTTCAAAATATTCAATATTCAAAAAATTATTCAAATAGGTGTGATTTAAGACACAATACACTTTGAGAACCCTTGTTAAAAAATGGAAATATAAGAGAAATTATTGTTAAAATAGGTAATAAATGTTAAGGGTTTCTCCAATTCATAAATGTTAATGATTTACAGCAGGGGGAGCTTTAAGATTTTTGAACAAAGTGGGTTTGAATTTGCAAGGGATTTAGGTAAACGACTAAGTGGAAGGATTTTAATAGGAGGGGTAGCGAGGAGGCTGGATCTGGCAGAATAAAGAAGGGTTATATGTATTAGTAGTAAGTTGGTATTAGTAATGTTACAAGGCATGTACTGAATTCTGAAAAAAACCTGAGCTTAAAATATTGGGGTGAGGATTTGGTGGAACAGTGGGAAAATGTTATGCAGCTTTATTAATATACAAGAGTAGAAAGACTTAATATTGCTTACAATAGAAGGATGGTTAGTGAAGACAGTGGATTAAGCTGAGAGGGTTAGACTTTCTTTGTTATTCTGTGGATATTTAAAAAAGGGTTAATATTATTGTTTAGGGTTGAGTGGAAACCTCTAATAGACTTTTTGTAGAATTTAGGAAAATAAAGATTGGTATATGTGTGAGTTGAATGAACTAGAAGAAAAATGTTGGACAACAGAAAAAAGCAAGGTACCGGTATTTTTGTATCTATAGAGTACGGTAAGTGACTATTGTTACTTGTATTTGCTGAGAAGATTGGAAGTCCATTTTAGTTTAGTTTGTTCTGTGTTTTGTAATGTTTGTGTTTTAATTTTTCCAAATAAAATTTAAAAAATAAGACATAATACACTTTTGATTGACATGCTTTATTTACATATGTCTACAGAATTGTATCTTCATAGAACAAACCAGTACATTTTAATCCAAGCCAAATGAAACCCATAATTTTCCCTTAGTCATTCTAGTCTATCATTTGCCAAGTTTAAAAACTTCTTAGATACAATACTTAGGAATACAAAGCACAGTAATAACTAACTTTAACATGTAGCATCTAGCAAATTTGATTTTCACAATTTTAGACAGACTTCAAGAAGTCAGAGGCACAGTTACAAGAGACTATTTGTTCTTGTGCAATCTATGCTACATTTAGCGAAAAAGAAAAGATACCTAAGAGAAAACAATACAGGATTTGCAGGGCATTTTTTCCTGCAAAATTTATCCAAAGTAATTCTATAGCAAAAACATTTTGCTTTGTCTTTGATCCGTCCAAAAGAAATATAAGATGTTCATAAAAGGAAAGAAATAAAGACAAGTTCTCCTCCGTTTGTCATTGTGCAGTTTGCTTTACAAAGCAGATGCTCCAGTATACATGTAACTGAAAACATACTGCTTCTTTCCTAGAAGCATTCATCTCCCTTAATATACTTACCTTGGGATGTCACTGAAGAGGACACATATTTCTCTCAAGCAAACGGAGCTCAAGAATGGTCAGTATTTAACAAATATTTGCTAGTAATACAAATTTCATGAAGCATTTTAAGCCATAAATTTACATCAGTCCAAAAAGATTATTTGCAATGATTTCTGGTATTAAGTACTCTAGAATAGTCATACACTATTTTCTGCACGAGTTATATGCCTGAAATACAGTTTTAGCAGTCTGAATTCAGTTTTGTTTATCACAGAAACTGATTTCAATATTACATTCCCACTACTTTGTAAGAGGTTTCAGAAACCCTGAATAGTCTGGGTCTTAATGCTTTATTTAATGTAGCTTGATAACTACAAACTAGTAGGATTCAGTGGAATTCAAAGCTTCCACAAGTGCAGGAAGAAACGGGGAGGAGAAAAGGGTTCTCAATTGTGAAAAGGGTGCACAATTATCAATTCTGGCTACAGCTGCTCACAACACACTGAATGACTCGGTAGCATACTACATACAGGAAAAGCTTTGGGGGGAGGGAGGCACAAGGGGCAGAGACAAAGACTTGTCTGAAAAACACTCGTGAACATGGAATCCTACATATATTCCTTTGGATCCTGAACCTTATATTTTGCTTGCAGCAGCATCGCAGCTATTAATTAGCTAGGATGTGGCTATCAAGAGCCAAGCACTTAGGAAGCTTAAACTAAACACCAGGGAGTACTCATAGATTTAACAACGCTCAGCAGAAAATTGTACAGAACATTTTTTTCTTTGCCAAGTATTCAAGAAGCGATGTAAGGCAGCTTACATATCCACTGAAATCTTGGTTATACAGAGAACTATTTCTCACTTGGGTAAAAAGTGAGTTTTCTTCTCATTTAGAAATCACATCACCTAGCAGTGGAAATTGGCTGTTCTTCTGAAGTATCCCTTGCTTTGCAACTGAGACATACTACAAATGCAGTAGCTTCCTGCTGTTTTTGCAGGGATGAGGGGGGAAAAGTGAACCAGACCAGTTTAAGAACCAGAGTGTATATTAACATCTATCATACCAACCCCTGGACAGTTCTACAACTAGTAGATGTGAAGACTAAATGACAAATCAGGATGGCACCACAACATATAAAGTTCTTACACAACAAGAATTTACAGATGGGAGCCTTCCAATTTAAAATGAAAAGCCCAGTAAAAAGGGGGGGGGGGCAGGCAAAACATTTTGAAAGAAAAATGAAGTCATACTACTCACCTTTCTGGGTCAATTTATGGCTTAAAATATTTCATTACATTCTGTTTCATGAATTAAAATAGCTGCAGTTTTCCATTAAACATGCACCTCTACTAGCAGAATTTAGCACTTCTGACCAAGTAAGACACCAACTTCTTTAAAATGTCTCATGCACTGGACTATATTTTTATGAGTTTTGAGTTTTAATATATTATTTCTTTTTAGAACTTGTACGGGATCCAGAATGAGAAGATCCAGACGATGACCTGCGGTGTCTGTAAGATAAAAAATGGGAGAAAGCATGCAAACAAGTAAGTTTTAATTGTTATGGTTGTCACAGGGGTGAAAAAAATAAAGGGAAAATAACAGATGGGGCAGGATATGAACTGTGAATGTAATTACTGGACTTCATCTCTGTATCATAACTGTATAAAACAGTTCACATAATATAGAACTTTAATTAAGTACACTTTCATTTGTAAATTCCTAGAACTGACTGTATCATGAGTGTTTCAGGACTTAAAAAGAACCATTTTTCTGATTAGTATATTTGTGATAAGTACCTGTATTAAGAATGGTAACTGAAAGCTTATGAGTGTATGTTTTAGAAGAAGACTGAGCTAGGCAGGATAAAATCTACAAAAACAACTATGTTCAAACACACACAATACTTTAGACATTCAGCTCTTTTCCTAGCCCTTTCAGTCAACAGTTAAAGAACAACCATTTTTATTCTACAAAACCCAAACCTTTCAGGTGACCGTGATCTCGTTCGCCTTTTTTTGCGATCCCCAGAGGAAGATCTAGATCGGCTTCTCTTTCTGCTTCTCTCAGGGGAAGATGACGAATGAGAGCTTGAGTAAGATCTTTTTCTTGGGGTTGAAGAACCCCTGACAGACCTGGAGCTGGATCTTTATTAAGAAATAAGTAAGACTTAATGCTAGCGTAAATAATGAGAGCGCAACAATCTATAATACATTTCAAATCCAAGAACTCGCTACTGACACACTCATAAAACAGAATCAGATTAATGCATAAATACTTAAGTGCTGTGCTAACAAGGATTTAGAATTCAACAACTTTAGTGTTTCTCGATATGGACTGTGGTCAAATCAATTAACAGGAACTGACCATGTAATATAGAAGCCCTTATGGTTGCTTAATAAAATTGTTGCTTCTCAGCAACAGCAACCTACAGAAGACTAAAGTCAGAGATAAACACGTGTACCGTATTTTTCGGACCATAAGACGCACTTTTCTCCCCCCAAAAAGGAGGGGAAAATGTCTGTGCGTCTTATGGAGGGAATGCTAAAAAAAAAACAAAAAAAACACCCCAATGATTTATTTTTCCCTACCTTCTTCTGCGCGCCTCAAACCGGTCCGGCGTAAGAGCAGAGGGCTCCTGGATGGAGTGGGGCAAGGCCGCCCATGCCTGCCACAAACTTTGCCATGGCGGCGGCGCCCCCCCCCCAGCAGGGACGTGGGCGGGCGCAGGGCCAGCTCTGCTTTGCGTGGCTCCTGCGCAGAGCGGGACAAGGCCGCCCACTCTCCCGAAAGCTTTGGCGCGGCGGTGGTGTGGCGCCAGCGGCGGCGCCCCCCCCCATGGCAGCAGGGACGTGGGCGGGCGCAGGACCAGCTCTGCTCCGTGCGGCTCCTGCGCAGAGCGGGACAAGGCCGCCCGCTCTCCCAAAAATTTTGGTGTGGCGGTGCGGCGGCAGCGGCGGTGGCACCCCTTTCCCCCCCCCACGGCAGCAGGGACGCGAGCTGCGCGGAGTGGGACAAGGCCGCCCGCTTCCCAAAAACTTTGCCGCGGCAGCACCGTGCTGCCCCTGCCCCCCCCAGCCCGGCAGCAGGGACGCGAGCGAGCGGGCGGGCGCAGGGCCAGCTTTGCCGCGGTGACTTCCGGAGCCCGCCGTCCCTGCCCCTCCCACCGGCGGAAGAGTGAAGGCCTCCTGGGTAGAGCAGCGCAAGCCCCTGCCTCCCAGCTGATTCCCCCCCTTACCAGCTGATTCCCGGCCGCTTGATTCCCGCCAGCAGCAGCGCAACTCCCAGCCAGCCACGCTCTCATTGGAGGCGCCGCGGCTGAGGGACGGAGGGGGGCCGGCCAATGGACAATGCTGCCGCCGCCACCAACACTGAAATCTTGTGGCAGCGCGGGCAGCAGGCTAGGTAGGGAGTCGGATTTCTTCATAAAACCTACGGTATGTGGGTATTATTACCCTACTGCTTTCAAATGATCCTGGACATTATTGGGAGGGAAATGTGAGTTGTACCATTTTGTATACCCCACCTTTTTTCCTGCAAGGAACTCAAGGCGGCTGGTACTTGTAATCCTAATCCTCCTCTCCATTGTATCCTCACAACAACCCTGTGAGGTAGTAACATTATAAACATTTTATAAACACAGTACTAAATTAAAGAAATTGCTTAGCCACTACACCAGCGCTCAGTGTAAAGCTGGCAAATGTACTCAGAGGCAGGCACCCTTATTCTTTTATATCTCTTCCATAATTGAGGTGGTAACAATAACAATCTCATAACAATGAAGGACACATTACTGATAGTTCCTTCATTAACTGTAGTATTTTCTTGCAGAAAAATACCACTGAATATTTTTTTTTCTTGTTTTCTTCCTCCAAAACCTACGTAAGTGCGTCTTATATTTTTTTCCCTTGTTTTCTTCCTCCAAAACCTAAGTGCGTCTTATGGTCCGGGGCGTCTTATGGAGCGAAAAATACGGTAATTTACTTTATTAAGAAAAACGCTGGAAAATCAGCTTAAAAATTGTAAAGTATTGTATGTCTCATGACAGATCTGTACACAAGTATCTGGTAAAGGCATTAGAAGACCTGATAGCAATGATCATTTACACACACAAGGGATTTCAAGTGTGTGAACAACAGATGTGAATATGCAAATGTAAGCAAATTTCCTCTAGGTAAGAACCAGGGGGAAGCCATACCATTTCTCACAATAAAGATCTGAAAATTATTTCACCTTTAGTTATAAGGCTAAAAGCAAGTACAGCAATAACAACATTTCAGATCAACTCACCTACAAGAGTAACAATTTTTCAGAGGAAAACACAACAGGAGAAAGACTATTACCTTAGTTTTCTGGATAGCTGCTATTGGAAGCCAAATACTGACTAGGTAGACCTTTGTCTGATCCAGTTAGGCAATTGTTAGCGTTCATAACAATGCACACTTTTCTTTCCCTCTTTCCCAAATAGTAGGTCAACAGCTTCTGTGTCCCAATTCATGTGCAGCACTGGGGCTTTGGCTCAACTCTCCATTTTGCAGTGTGGTAAAAAAAAATTCAGTGTTTACTGAGTTATGGGAATTCATTAGATTAACAAGAAACAAAAATAGAAAAACTGAGTCAAAGCCATAATCAGCATGCATGTATAGGGCAACAACTATTATTTTGCTACCAGAGGCCCAGGACTTTGAACCTCTACACCAAACTGGATTTTCTGTGGAATCGTATCAGTATGCTTTAAAAGGAGACTGACTTCTGTTTGTTAATAAGAACTATAACCCTGCTGCCAGACAAAGACTTGCTCTCTGTCTGCCAGCTCTAACTTTAATTTACCAGGTTAAGTTTTTTTATTCATAAAACCCCACAAGTCTTAAAGTAAATACTTCTTGATCACATGCAAAATTCAGAAGTCAGTCTCACTGAGTGCAAAGGACCTTTCTCCTCAGCGTGAACTGGATTTGGTGCTACTATTCAAATAATTCTGGAGAGAATGTCACTACAAAGGCAACGTTTCAACCTTATTACAGTAGGGGATAATGATTATGCACTAGTAACATACAAGTCATTTTACCAAATTGTAAATGTGATACTAAAATGCAAAGAGTATCACTGCAATACCTTGTGTGCTACATCATATTTATTTACAGCATTTTTACCCCGCTCTTCAGTCGAAAAAGACTCTAAGTGGCTTACAAAAATGAATATGCAAAACACAATGAAGTTCTAAGTACCACAGCAAGGAAAAATGAGTCTTGTCTTCTAAATGCTCTCTCCTACCTGAAAAGAAAGGAACTGTATATACCAAGCAATTGCAGATTTAAAGGTATCGCTCTTTGCTGTACTTGTGCCATACCACAGATGCCTGTTTTGGTACATGCATACAGGCAAAAAAGAGTCTGGAGCATGAGAAGTCTGTGCACACTTTCCATACTCCAAGTCAGCTCTTCCACTATGTTTAGGTGAGTTCTGTGAGCTCCAGAAGTCCAAAATCTCTCAACACCCTAACCTGTCTTGCCTGGCAAAATAGTAACCGGGCTCTGATGAGTCTTATGAGTAACTCTCTTTAAGTATACTGACTCTGTACCATGGCCAATGGCTTTAGCTACAAATATATTCCCATGAATATATTTTTACTATCTTTGGTAAAAAAAAAAAGAAAAAAGGCAGATTCCAAGTACAAAACTTTTCTTTTTGACTTGGGGAGAAATATAGCATACTATGCATTATTCTTGGTTTTTCTGGAAGTCAAACAAGCAAGAGTATTGTGGAGCTGGCCATTTCCACTTCAAGACTGAATATCCAAGTTCAGCCTTAAATACACCAGCCATATAAGGGTGCACTCTGTGCCTCTACAAAGGTTGTGGCTTGCACAACACAGACGTGCCTTCTCATCCGTTTAGAGGGTGTTGTCTGTTTTTAATGCCTTTTACATTAATGGAGAATTTTTATGTTACAATAATTTTATTTAATAATATTTAATTTTATTTAATGTTATTTACTACTGTTTATAATAAAATAGTAATTTCCGGTGGCCTTTTAGTCTCTCTCTGACAAGCAGAGAGGTTGCTACCTCATTCACCTTGATTTCGACCCACGAGATCTAGAACGTTCTCTGGAAGTGGAATGAGATCTTGACCTTGAACTGGAAGAGCTTCTTGACCTGAAACAACATGAAGAATTTTTGGGAGAGAGAGAATAGAAAAACAAGAATCAGATAAAATCTAATTTTTAGCGTAATTTGTATTTGAAGTTAAATATTTTTATCTCATTTACTATAGCACAAAGAATTGGGTAGAGCATTTCAAAGAATGGATGGTTAAGATCAAAACAACTGTTTGAGCTCACAGGAATGGCATATGCTAGACCAGGGCTCCCCAACCTTGGGTCCCCAGATGTTGCTGGACTACAGCTCCCAGAATCCCTTGCCATTAGCCATGCTGGCTGGGTATGCTGGGAGCTGTAGGCCAGCAACATCTGGGGACCCAAACATACACTCAAGGTTGGAGAGCCCTGTGCTAGACTATTTGAATTTATTTATTTGAATATCTAAGCCTCCTATCTTGTCACAAGCTGGTTTTGAAGCATCCTTCAGCTTCAAAAGCAGTTTGTTGTGTAGTATGAGAAACAGCCATTAGAAAAAGACACGCCTAAGGTCATTTTGGACTAACAGAATTTGGGGTTCTCAGAAGTCTTTGAAATCTGACCAATTGATTTATTTAAAAAAACCATTAGATTAAATTATGTTGTTTTGTATATTATTTATCATGATGTTCTTAATATTTTAAGGTAAGTTTATGTTACATACCAAAAAAACACGCTTTATTTTGAACTTTAAGTTAGTAAGAACTATACAGCTCAAAAGTGAGAAACAGAAAACTTAAGCCACATAAATGATAAGAAATCAACTTCAGATGTTATCTTTTGTGCTTCAAATGATATGTGCCAGGAACATTTGAAAGTAAGCGTTAAAGAATTATGATTTAGACATAACAATAAACACTTGACAACTATTTTAAAAACATTTTTCAAAAAGAATGGTTTTAGCTTCTTAGTAAAGACTTAGCAGTGCAATCCTATACATGCCTACTCAGAAGTAAGTACCACTTAATTCAATGGTACTTATTCCCACGTAAGTATGTACTGGACTGCAGCCCAAGTGTCTTTTCAGACATCATCAAGATGCCATTACTCAAACTGTATTAATCGTAGCAGAGGACTCAGTTCCAGAACTTATTTTCAAGATTTATGGATTATCATTTCAGAAAAAATATTTTTGAAACATTGGTGATTAAAGATATAGTGCAGAATCCAATGCTACCCAATTGCTAGTGGAGCTGGCTGCCAATTCTGGTCTGCATGTGGCCAACATGGTTGATTCAGTTCCAAAAGTGGCCCCTATCACTTGCAGAACAATGACTTAGCATTTCTGGGGGCAAATCCTCAAAGAAGCAGAAACGGTCGTTTCTGGAAGGGGGCAAGTTGGTGCAGCTCCCTTATGCGAGTTTCTGCTTGCCCCGTAAGTGCTAAATCACTGTTCTGCAAGTGGTTTGAGTGGAATCGTTGGCCTGGCCGTGTGCGCAAGGACAGTGTTGGATTCTGCCCATAAACTGTTTCACTACATTGTAAAGCAAAGCATAACTTTTTTTTAAAAAAAAAGAGTAGTATAATGGATTCTTTTTTAGGTACCATCATTTGAGACCCCAGATTTCCCAATTGCATTTCTATTATGCCAGATCTTTTCCATTTTCCACTTTCAACAGCAGCAATGTACAGACACTGCTTAGAAGGGCACACGCTTCTTTTCAGGGTAATATAAGCGGCTATGGCAGGAAGTGTGAGGAAGTGATGTGCCACAAAACCTGGTAAGCTTGCAGAAGCTACACATGGAGGCCTCTGAAATGTACACGTTTCCCTATTTTTTAAAAAAATGTTCCCATAACACAGTTCCACAGTAATGAACAAGATAATCCCAGAATTTCATCTCCACGTGGGAAACATTTATATTTTGCAGGGGATTATTTGTGCACTAGGAAAAACATTAAATATTCTGTCCAAAATTGCATTTGTGGGTTAGCACCAAAAGGTATAGGAGC
The DNA here is from genome assembly GCA_021292165.1 of Shinisaurus crocodilurus. NCBI lineage: Eukaryota > Metazoa > Chordata > Lepidosauria > Squamata > Shinisauridae > Shinisaurus > Shinisaurus crocodilurus. Next base: position 175,983,947 of record CM037877.1, on the reverse strand, counting down.
ATCATGAAATTCAAAAGTAATTGAACAACATTTCTTCAAAGCTTCAACTGATAAACTGAAATATTTTAATGAAACAACTCTATTTTTAATGGGTTGGATCCATACTTATGCTCCCACTGGCAGAAATGGGAAGGGGGCAGGGAAAACTAATTTTCACCAATTCCGCCTTCCCTCTGCAGCACCCTGAAAAGCTGCTCTGAAGGAATGGGGGACCCTCTGGAACAGTGTGGGAGGTGGTGGGTATAAGCAAAAACTGCCTCCCCCACCCTTTCCTCTTACAGGTGCCATCTGCTGGATCAGTCGCTTCCATGAATGGAAAGAGCCCTTCTGTTCATGGAAGGGCATGTCTGGATCCAACCCAATACATAGAACTGTGTTTTCTTCCAATAGTATTCTTCTATGTACTAGGTGGTGGCTACATAAGATGTTTTCTGATACATGAAGAGCATAGAAAACTGAAATAAATGAACCCTTTGTTAACTGAAGTTTCAATTGCTATCCAATTCAGTTTTGCTTTAAAGGCAGGTATAAGTCATAAAGGAAGAGCTGTGTTCACCAGTTTTGTACAACATTCCCCACAAATGATACACCATGGAAACTGGTGCAAAATGGAGGAGATACTAGGACTTCTGGTGAGGCAAAAAATAAAGTAAAAATATATATAAAAAGGCATAAAAATATTAGGCGCATCAGCAAAAGGATTTTCTGAATATAGAAACCCTGTGTTTAGAAATATAAACTACAAGTTCTCTCTTTTCTAGGTTCTAGCCCCCGCCAAAGAAAAGTTTAGTTATGAAATGTTTTCTAGCAGGATGAGCAGGCCTTCAAGTGCTTAGATTAGTTTTTCACTCACCAATCCACTGACAAAAATGCATTCTAAAGTGTTTAATGTCATAGAGTCCATAAGCTAAATAAGAGCTACAATTAATTGGCCATTAAGAAATGTTTAAATCCAGAGCCAAACATTTCACTTACACTGTCATTAAATGAACACGTATCCTAAACTGTATGGTGATCACTTGCAATTTTTCAGCTTAAGTGTTATCTACCTGTGTGGACTGGATATGTAAGATTTATTAGATTAACTCAAAACTGCAAAAATAAAAATAAAATAAAAAATCAATCACAAAAGAGATGTAAATAAAGAAAGTTAGATACTGACATTTTGTCTGGCGTTACCCTTGACCTGTACCCGTTTACCTGGACCTAGACCTTGAACTTGAGTGGGAGGATGAGCGAGATGAAGATCGTGAATGAGAAGATCGAGACTTGGAACGGCTGCGGCTAGTTGTAGCTTTCTTCTTCTTGGCAGAATCTTCTTCCTCACTAGCATCAAGATTATATTTGGATAGATCAGCATCGTCTTCGTCTTCATCCTGAAAAATATATAATCAGTTATTATGCTCATTGGATACAAAACATTAAAAAATACTATTTCATTTATATATATATCTTTGGCCCTGTCTCAAATCCCAAGGGCTAGTTTCAAAAATCTTTTAACACAGATGAAAAATAATAGAGCTCATTTAAGTTACTCACTACATACACAAACTGATTCATTAATTGTCTAGGGCAGGGATGGATACCTTCCGGAGTTCTGGGGGCCTATCTGTCGCACCAGAAGCCAGGGGGTTGTGGCAAAAATAGTAGCTGTTTGCTGCTGAATTTAGGCGGTGTGGTGTGGGCCAAAAGGGGCCAACTTAGCTTTAACATCCTACCAATTTTTTTTGCTGCCAAAGATTCATTTTATCCAGAAAGATAGATGCCTCTTACTTCAAGATTTTATTGAATGCCAACCTATTTCTAGCATGGCCTTGGTTTCCTCTTCCGGGCAATTAAGTGTCTACAGAACCCTGTGTTTGAAGGAAAACCAGGTCGTTTGGTGTCTAGCACAAGCAGGAGGCACCAAGTAAAAGGTTGAAAGTTCTGCTGGATTCCCACCTTGCTGGTTAATATTAGTGGTTTATAAGACCTTAACAGCAACAGAAGTTAAAACTAAGCTGTTACAGAGCAGCCTCAGACATACTGGTTCTCTCACATGTGTGTTGCATGCTATGGATTTAATTGGCATTACTCTAACATCTTGGTTCAAGAATCTATTTTTTGTACTGGAGGGCTCTGGAACTGCTGCAGAGGCATAGGGGTCATAGAATATACGTGCTTCCTACTTGATCAGATTTAAGAGGATTGCTCCCTATGATCGTGGAAAACATGCAAATGCTTGCCTGATTGGATGGTGCTGGCATGGCAATTAAACCACAAGGGTACCTTGTTCAACTTAAATCAAAAGCTCTGGCAGGAAAAATGACCCAATCCTGAAGCATTGCCACCTGCCAGACGTCAGCAAAATCAAACACTACCTGAGCACCCTTGATCTTAACAACAACGTTTTGTTTTGAATATTGCATTATGATACTCTGTACAGCTATCTGGATGTAAATTCATCAAGAGATAAGAAACCTCTCTGAGCCTTCTAGTGAGTTTCCAAAATCAAATTGTACTTTCCTTTGTCCAGTTTGAGGCACTGGGCTCTTTGATCCCTTTGTTTCATACACTGTAACTGCCCTAGAGTTTGGGCAGTCGCTGTGGGGCATCCCTCATGCTGGTGTGCCTCAGCTCTGAGAATAACCCAGGGTCCAATTGTCTAATTCCTTGTGACTCTTTCCTAGCACGATTCTCTGTTCTACTCAGGCACCAATCCCACATTTCTAGTGTGCAAGAGTTTCTCCTGTATTTTCCTATTGAATCTGCACAGGTCCAGAGATATCTGTTTACCTTGTATACCTTCTTCTCCACGACTACTGCATCTGCACAGTCACCCAACGGAGCTTTTTTGGTGGTCAAAGGCTTATTATGCTCAGGCCCACAAGAAAATTTGGACCACTCGATAGTCTGTTGTAACCAATTTACGTAACAGTTTACAGATAAAATTGACCATATCCATGCCAACTTTGATGCCATAGAGGTTCAGTGGATGTAATGTTGGCAACTGATAGGTTATAATGGATACTTTTAAATTTGTACAGCCCGAGGTTGTGGACAGGATCCTTGCAGAGGTGTGGCCTACCAGTTGTGTGATGAACCCTTGCCCTTCCTGGCTTACAAAAGCAGCCAGGTGGGGTCTTGTAGAGTGGGTAAGGATAGTGGTGAATGCATCTTCACAGCAAGATGAGATTCCATCTTGCCTAAAAGAGATGGTGGCAAGATCTTGGTTAAAACAAACACACACACCTCCCTGAATGTCACTGTACTGGATAATTTGTCTGGTCTCTAATATCCATTCTTGGGCAGGCTGCTGGTTGGCTTCACATATGCAAGGGTTTCTGGATGAAGTGGATTACCTAGATCCATTTCAATCTGGTTTCAGGCCTGGTTATGGGACGAAGACTGCTTTGGTTGCCTTCATGGGCAATCTGCTGGACAGAAGGTGTGTTCCTGCTGGTTCGACCAGACTTCTTGGCAGCTTTCAATACCATCGACCAAAGTATTCTTCTGAGGTATCCTTTCAGAGATCAGACTCGGAGGCACTACTATAAGATGGTTCTGGTCTTTTTTGGAGGGGCAATTTCAGAAAGTGGTGCTGGGGGATTTCTGTCTGATGCTGTGGTTGTTGGTCTGGTGTCCCTCAGGGTTCCATCTTGTTCCTCATTATATTTAACATATAAATGAAACTGCTGAAAGGCATCGTCCAGAATTTTGGGGTTCAGTGCCACCAGTATACTGATGACACTCAACTCTTTATCTCTCATTTTCATATAAATCTTATTCTAAATCGGTGTCTGAGGTTGGTAGTGGACTGGATGTGGGAGAAGAAATTGAAACTTAATCCAAGCAAGACAGAGGTGCTCCTGATTAGGTGAAAGGCAGATCCGAGAATAGGGATTCAACCTGTGCTGGATGAGGTAACACTTCCCCTGAAGATTCAGGCTCGTAGTTTGGGTGTAGTCCTGGATTTGGCCCTGAACCTGGATACCCAGGTTTAGGCGGTGGCCAGGAGTGTGTTTACACAGCTGAGCTACTGTACCAACTGCACCTATCTAGAGATGTCTGATCTGGCCAGTGTCACACATGCCTTAGTTACATCCTGTTTACTACTGTAACATGCTTTATGTGGGTGTGTCTTTCAAAAGTTTAGAAAATTCAGCTGGTCCAGAATGTTGTGGCCAGACTGCTGACCAGGGCTAGTTAAAGGTAAGAAGGGAGCCATGTGCTTCAACAGTTTCCAGGCACAATTCAAAGTGGTGGTTATGACCTATAAATCTTGTAGGATCTGGAAGAATGCCTTCTCCCATACAAGCCTGCTCAGGATTTAAGATACTTTGGGGAGGCTCTTCTCTCAGTATAACCGCCATCAGAGGCACCTTTGGTGGAGACACTAGAGAGGGCTTTCTTAGTTATCACTTCCAGGCTCTGGAACTTCCTGCCAAGGGATGTTCGGTTGGCCATCTCTCTGTTCTTCTATTGGCAGGCAAAGACATTTTTATTCAGGCAGATCTTTGACATAAAAGCTGGTCTTGGGGGGGGGGGGAGGTTTGGTGCTGCTTATTTCTTTTCTTGCGTTTTTAATTTATTTGTTCTTACATTTTAATTAAGATTGTTTTTAATCCAGATTGTATTGTAAGCCAACTTGAGTACCATTTGTTGGCAGAAAGGCAGGATATTAAACACACACACACACACACACACACACACACACACACACACACACACACACAGTGCTTTACCAACCCTGGTAAAGTGCTCATTGAGACCCAAAGCTGGGTTGCACACAGGAACTCTAACATAAGAAGAGCCATGCTGGATCAGACCAAGTCCAGCATTCTGTTCACACAGTGGCCAACAGCTGCCCACGGGAAACCCGCAAGCAGGACAGAAATGCAACAGCACCCTCCTGCGCCAAGTTCCCCAGCAACTGGTGTACAAGGTGTTCTGACACTGGCGGTAGCATATAGCCAATCAGGACTAGTGATCATGTGACAGCCTTATCCTCCAGGAATTTGTCCAATCCCCTTTTAGAACCATCCAGATTGCTGGCCATAACTACATTTTGTGGAAGTGAATTCTAAGTATGCACTGTGTGAAGAAGTAATTTCTTTCATCCATCCTGAATCTCCCACCAATTAGCTTAATATGACCCCAAGTTCTAGTATTGCGTGAGGGAGAAAAATGTTTCCGATCTACCTTCTCTACACCATGCGTAATTTTGTACACCTCTATCATGTCTCCCCTCACTTGCCTTTTCTTTAAACTAAACAATCCTAGATGTTGTGTACCTTTCTTCAAAGGGGAGTTGCTCCAGCCCCTTGATCATTTTAGTTACACTTTTCCCAACTCTACCATAGCATTCTTCAGGGGGGTGACAAGAACTGTACACAGTATTCTAAGTGCGGTCGCACCATAGATTTGTAAAAGGGGAGTATGATCTTGGCAGTTTTATTTTCAATTCCTTTCCTAATTATGCCCAACATGGAATTTGCCTTTTTCACAGCAGCTGCATACTGGTTGAAATTTTCATAGTTTCATAGTTCATAAGAAGGAGCCTACAAGGCTATGCAGGAAACTAGAGGAGGGGTCTCCCAACTAAGTAATAACCAGGCTTGACCCTGCTTCATGAGCTGTCCACCACAACCCCAAGATCTTGGTCATTCACCACTAGTTCAGATCCCATCAGATTATACTTGAAGTTGGGATTCTTTGCTCTAACGTGCATCACTTTACATTTGCTTACACTGAAATGCAGTTGCCATTTCAATGCCCATTTTCCCAGTTTGGAGAGATCCTTTTGGAGCTCCATGAAATCCCTTTTTGTAACCATCCTAAATAATTTGGTGTCATCAGCAAACTTGGCCACGTCACTGCTTAGTCCTAATTCCAGATCATTTATGAGTAAGTTGAAAAGCACTGGTCCCAATACAGATCTCTATGGGACCCCACTGTTTACATCTCTCAATTGGGAGAATTTACCATTTATTCCTACTCTGCTTTCTGTTCTTTAACCAGTTACTGATCTGTAAGAGGAACTCTCCTCTTATTCCATGACTGCTAAGTTAGCTCAGGCGTCTTTGGTGAGGGACTTTGTCAGAAGCCTTTTGGAAGTTCAAGTAAACAATGTCTGCCGGATCAACCCTGTCCACATGTTTATAGACACTCTCAAAGAACTCTAAAACGTTACTGAAAGACTTACCTTTGCAGAAACCATGTTGATTCTTTTTCAGCAGGGCTTGTCTTTCTGTATGCTTACTAATCTTATCTTTAATAATGCTTTCAACCAATTTATCTGGAACAGAAGTTAAGCTAAATGGCTGTTCTGGTCTGGTGGACAATAGCATGCTCATAGTACTACGGTAAATTAGATTTGGAGCCCAGTATTGTCATCCACAGCACTTCTGTGGAAGAGTCTGCCCCTTTTTAGGTTTCTAGCCTGCCTGACACTATGCCCTCTTTGACATACAGAGCAACACCAGTACACCTTTCCCTGTCCTTCCTAAAGAGTTTATATCCAGAGATGACCGTACACCACTGGGTTCTACCAAGTTTCCGCAATGCCCACTATATCTAGGTTCTCCTTTAAAACCAGGCACTCCAACTTTCCCTCCTTGCCTTCTACCATTTGCAAAGGAACACCTATACATTGTGTCCATCTCCAGATGTCTCTGACAAGTGCATCTTCTGCTACGGCACTTGGGCCTTTTGACTGGCTATCATGTTTCACCATATGCTCATGGCTTAGTTCCTCCCCTTCTACATTTGGGCAGTCACAAACATTTTCATCTTCATCCCCTTGGGATGATTCAACCTGAACTGGATACTTCCCAGCTCCTGTTGGCTTTCCCCCAAGGGTCAATTTAAAAGCTGCTCTGCAACCCTTTTTTTAGCAGCAGTAGTCTGGTTCTAATTTGGTTCAAGTGGTGCCTGTCCCTCTTGTACAGGCCTAGCTTGTCCCAAAATGTTCCCCAGCGCCTAACAAATTTTAATCCCTTCTCCCTACACCATTTCAT